>CM054125.1:16333791-16706291 GCA_028751855.1 Ambrosia trifida
GGACGAAACCAGCAAGAGTTTGAAAACTTTTGGATTTAGATGAGAAAAAATAAACTTTTGGATGAAACTAGCAAAAACGGTCAAATCTCAGGGACGAAAATGGCATTTAACTCTAAAGTTTTGGATAACTTTGAATAAATGCTTAATGTTGATGAGACAATTTACATTACAAACCCATCTGTTCTAAAGATAGTAATCCAAAATATGTTCAACCTGAACATAAAAGCGCGTTGTCTAGTAATACAACTCTAATATGACGATGATACCGAATTTTATGTTTTAAGCGAACATGAACTTGATTCCTTCATGATGTTGTGCAAGGGACCGGTCCAGACACTAGCTTCACACTATCAGGTGCGCAATACCAACGCGGGTATTATCTTGCTGATGGAATCTACCCGAAATACTCCACGATAGTTAAAACCATTTCACACTTGGACGACAAAAAAAGAAAGAAATTTGCCAAATATCAAGAAGCAGCGAGAAAGGACATCGAACGTTGTTTTGGTGTTCTACAAGCAAAGTGGCATATCATTGACAACCCGGCAAGAATGCGGGCACCAAAAAAGTTGCGGTATTGTATGTATGCTTGTATTATCTTGCATAACATGCATATCGAAGACGAAGGAATGGCCATTTGTGATTTTCATGAAAACGAGTTCGGGGAGAATAGTGTTCCCGTTAGTCCGGCTCAACAAGAACTTAATGAATTCTCATTACCCAACGAGGATAGACACGTACATCTACAATCGGATTTGGTCGAATATTTGGGTGAACGGGGAAAACTAGACATGTTATTTATTTTAATCATTTACTTATTCTTATTTGTTAGGTTTTTTTAGGCGTAATTTTATTTTTATTTGTAAACTTTTTATTTGTAACATTATTTTAAATATTATGTTAAAATAAAATAAAAAAAATTGTAGCCAATAGGAGTGGAAGACTACCCAAAAAGGACTACCCCACACCTTTGAGGAGTTTGGGTAATCCTCAACTTGTCTAAAACTAAAGAGGGACCACTTTTTAGTGACGTGGCGCGTGTCAATTGCCTAAACCACACCACATAGTCTAAAGGAGAGTGGATGGATAATTATCGGTCATGTAAGTTTCAATGGCAAAATTCAATTCAAGCAGATCAACGGCTTCTGGGTTTAATTTTACCATCACACATGCTAAAATTCAAATGAATATTCGGGTATTATGCTAGACTGGGCAATCTGTAAAGGTTGTTTAGCAAAGAAATTTAGATAAGAAACTTCTCTAAGAGTGGGAACAATACCCAATACTTTGGTTACGCAAAATGTATAATTTCCCAGAAACAGAGGCGCAAGATGCAACCCAGAGAATCCGTTTATTAGAACAACTCCTTGGAACCCAAACAAAGTAGAGATAGACTTGTGATCGATGTCGTTGGGTCGGTCAAAAATATAAGTCTCCACAGGGAATTGGTGGAAAGAGTAGTTTTGTAAGTTAACTAGTAAATTAAAATCTAATTACTTTGTTTTTTAATTGAATTTAAGAAGTTGTAACAATAATAGAAACGAAGTAATCCCCTCCAGGCTTCCGGTTAATGATCCACCCTACTCTTGTTTAAATGATTGGATACTACATAGACATAGTTTTGTTGGACGGTTCAAATCAAGTGATAACCAAACACAAGTTTTTAATAATAACCTGTACAATTCAATTACCAACCCACAAGTATCACTTACCCTCCCAATTATCAAACTACTCACGATGCAAGGAAACCGAATGTGAATGATAAATAGATAAGCAATTGAAAACAAGTGACTCGTTTAAATGATAAAAACCACAAACATTCTTCATCTAAATGAAAAACAATCCATAAACCAAATCAAACAAGAGTTCAAGTTTCACACTTAAACCATCCACCCGGAGGTGATTACAAGATGTTTAGCCGCTCATGGGAGTAAACTGCCATTTTCGTCCTTGAGGTTTGGCACTTTTTGCCAGTTTCATCCAAAAAAAAATTTTTTCTCAACTGGCTCCACTAGTTTTCAAATTCTTGCTGGTTTCGTCCAAGTGCCTAACTCCGTTAGTCAATCTCAGTTAACTGAGGGGCAGTTTTGTCATTTTATTGTAGCCAAACACCTTTTATTCCTGTTATTAAACTTGTCACCAAACACCCCTCTAGCTAGTTCCTACACCCGCATCCAAACATCCCCTAATATGTCCCTCCTTTATCAACCAAACATCATCTCCCACACCTGCAACTCAATCACTATCACGTAAAAAAAAACTACAAATCTATTAACTTAGCCACCAGATCTAAACAACCATCAATAACCCAACCATTGATCAATTTCCCTAAAACTTTCTTTAACCATCAAAACCCCACCTTTATAAAAACCCAACCCATCCATCCCTGCCCTTTAATTCTACACACATCATATTGTTAGAGAGAGAGAGAGAGAGAGAGAGAGTCGAGAGATAGAGAGAGCCGGAGAAAGAAAATCAGGAGGAGAGAAAGAGAGAGCCTTGGGTTCCGATTGAGTTAACAGCGGCAGAGATTGAGAGGGGGAAATAGGTGGTCGGAGATGGTGGTAGTAGGTGGACGTAAGGTGGTTGCAGGTCATCGTGGTTGTAGGTGGTTGCAGATGGTCGTGGTGGGCTGTGGGACTGTGGGTGATGGTGTGGCGGTGCTTGGATGCAGAGAGAGAAAGAGATAGAGGGAGTAAAGAGAGGGAGAGCGGGGAGATGGTGGTTTTCAGATCAAAACTTTCCCAAACATTTCAATCGAAGATCAAAACTTTTTTCAATAATCTATCTGGGTATCCATTAATGGGATCTGGCCTATCATCTTTTCTCATGATCTGCAACAACTTCATTGGCTGAATTTTGTGATGTCTTTATGAAAGGGATGTTTATGCAAGGTTTGATAACTATGATTTGTTTGTCTTCACCTACTTTTATTGAATTTTCTTTTGAACGGAACCACTTTTATGATGATGGCAACAAGGTCTGATAACATGATTTTATTATTATTATTATTATTATTATTATTATTATTATTATTATTATTATTATTATTATACAGATAATATTTGAATTGACAACTTTACCCCTCAGTTAACTGAGATTGACTAATGGAGTTAGGCACTTGGACGAAACCAGCAAGAATTTGAAAACTAGTGGAGCCAGTTGAGAAAAAAAAATTGGATGAAACTGGCAAAAAGTGCCAAACCTCAAGGACGAAAATGGCAGTTTACTCCGCTCATGGTTACAAGAAACGAATCAAAAGTTTGAAGAATAATACCGAACATGATGATCGAAATTGAAAGTAGGGATGAATGATGATGAATAATGATGATTGTCACTCAAAATTGCTCCAAAGGATTCCTCTTTCGTCGTACAAGGAGGCTGAGATCTCATTAGGTCTAGAAAAAATCCTTTTTATACTTCAACCAACCACTTTCCTTTTCTCTCTCAACATGCGCCGTAAGCTATCGATTAGTGCCCAGGCCTTACGGCCATGAGCTTCTGAATTGAAGTTGTGAGTTAATGCTGCTTCGTTCCCTTTCCTTCCTTTAGAAGTGCATTAAATGCACATTTAACTTTTGCATTCTTTTATTTCTTTTCATTCTTTTTGTTTTTTTTCTTTTACGTTTCTAATATTATTATTATTATTATTATATTATATTATACTATATTAATAACTAAACCTATTGAACAGTAAATACATGCCATCTTTGTAATTAAATAGAGCTTTTATGGGTATTTTTGTAACTTGTAGATGGGTACACGTGTTATAGAGATGGGATATGTTTGTACAGTTCATTGCCATCTCCTCACAACATCGTTCATTGTCATCACAGAGAGAAGAGAGAGAAAGGAGAGAGAGAGAGAGGTTGCTTCATATCTGCAAACCAACACCACACATACACCATCTAAAGAGAGAGTGAGAAGCAGAGGAGAATTCTGACCATTCGAGAAGAACCCACGTCGGAGCACCGCCGCAGACGGTGGCGAATCGCCTTCCCCTGGCGCGTGAACAACCCAAACCCCAGAACCCGAGTATGGCGCATGTTACGAGTCCACGATCCTAAACCGAAGATGCATCATGAATTCCTACATTAACACACATCCACATGCAGTTTATCTTTAGTTATTATAATTTAGTTGTTTCCTTTCACGTTCATGCATGTAACTAGGACCCACTACTCATTGCATTTTCCCATTACTAGCATTAATTTAGGATAAGTTAGCTGCAATATTTTCCTATAAATTGTATTTCATTTTGCATTAAAGAATAGAGAAGAAAATTGTTGAAAAGTTAATCGTATGTCTTATCTAGTTCTTGGGAGTTTGTAGGTTTTCTCCGTAAACCTATCAATTGGTGCTTTCATTGAGCCTAAGCCTCCATGGCTTTTGAAGAACTCAATGACTCCACTATTCTATCTCGCTTCACCGGTCTCAATCCGGCCCGATGGCTTAATGAGGTTGAACGGTTCTTTTCCTCGTATGAAATATATGAGGAAGACCGGTTTGCCTATGTTGTTGAGTACTTTGATGAAGAACCTTTTTATTGGTTCAATTCAAGGTATCGAGGAGATGAACATCTCACTTGGAAGTCTTTCACAATCGCAATGCTTCGTCGTTTCATCCCACCACTCGCAACAACCCTCACTAGAAACAACCCAATCATCAATGATAACAACACACTCTCATCATCTACTACACTTCCTACCGATGCATTCTCCAAACACATATGGGCCTATTCATCTTTTGATACTTCAAACCATACTAATCAACCATCACCATTAACAACACTTGCACCAGCATCACTACCGACTCCATCACCCCAACCACCGAAACTGCCAATTAAACCACTGCCAAAACAACCCTCTTGCACCGCTATCAAAGCTAAACGCACACTAGCAGCCGCAACAAGTCGTCCCATTCCGGAGCAAAGACGGGAATGGCGTCCACCGTGGCGTTCCGTTACGACTTCAACAACCGCCGCCTCTACACCCAAATCAACACCGGTACCGAACCCGCCACCAAAACCTACACTATCAACGGAACCAAACTTGAACCAAGCTACTTCACGAACCACCCCAGACCCATTGCCAAAACCACCCTTTCGATTTGGTGTAACAATTGCTAGCAATGCTTGTAACCTCATGGGATGTCCAAACACTTGGTTACGTTTAGTATCTATGATGGGTCATTCCAACATGTTGATTCTGCAAATGGGTTCTACTAAGTCCAAAGCAAATATGAGAAGGTTGCCCACTGTTGAGTTGTTGCCATGGTATAAGCTTATGGAAGGATTCGAGAACTGTGGCAAGTGGGTTGCGCTAGGAACCAATTTCGGGGGACGACCATGGCGCTACATTGAGACCGCACCTAATGCAATGGGGAGAGTTGAATGGCGGCCGCCGTGGCAACCACCGTCGCGGTTGGTTTTTACTACACCAAATGCTTTTGGAAGAGTCGAATGGCGACCTCCATGGCGCTATTGTCCGTCCTTGAGGACAAGGACGTTTTTTAGGGCGGGAGTATTGTTACGAGTCCACGATCCTAAACCGAAGATGCATCATGAATTCCTACATTAACACACATCCACATGCAGTTTATCTTTAGTTATTATAATTTAGTTGTTTCCTTTCACGTTCATGCATGTAACTAGGACCCACTACTCATTGCATTTTTCCATTACTAGCATTAATTTAGGATAAGTTAGCTGCAATATTTTCCTATAAATTGTATTTCATTTTGCATTAAAGAATAGAGAAGAAAATTGTTGAAAAGTTAATCGTATGTCTTATCTAGTTCTTGGGAGTTTGTAGGTTTTCTCCGTAAACCTATCAGCGCACCTAGGAGTGGTGACGGCTCACCCACTCAAGCGCTGGTGGAGGTTCTACCAGTGATTTTAAGCAACGATTATAGGTCGAAAGAGAGAGAGAGAGAGAAAGATGGGGAGCCGGATGGTCTCCGGCCACCGTCGATGGAAGAAGTCGCGGCGAATAGCCAACAGTTCCAAAACTGCGTGTAACATCTCAACAATCGAAACCCTTCAGGTATTAGTAAAACCCCACTTTAGGCGCATGATTATTGACATTAATTTGATTATTCTAATATTTTGTTGTTCTATTTGTATGTTTAGAGATGTGTTCAACAGCATTGGTGGTGCGATTTCACATCCAGTATTATGTCGAGAAATTTGATTGAGGTGAGTAAATTAGTGAAATCGCTAGGGCTTACACTCTAGGTTTGTGATTTACCGTTTAATCGGGTCTTGATGTGGAAGATAATTTGTGTAGTGGATTTTATCGGAAGGTTGTATTGACCTGTGATTACATGTGTAGATCTGGGTATACTTTCGATTTTTGAAGGCAGTGATGACGTAGCTTGGCTCATCTGAGTCTGGATTTAAGTTCCTAATCAAGCAAGGCTTTTTTTCTTTCTATTTTTTATGGTGATCGGTGATGTTGATAAACTCCAGCATCGGTTTACCGGCGTATGGCGGTGGAGACATCTAAACGCTGGTGTAGTGGCGGCGGCGGCATCGAAGAGGTGAAATAGAGGCGGGTTTTTCTGCCCTTTCGTTTTAACATTTTGGGGTCTAACACCAACTTTTGCTTGAACAGGTTATAAAAACCCAAGAGCCGCTGGTACTCCCTTCTTCGTCGGCGACCAATTCGTAGCGGGTAACCACCAAAGACTTTTGTGTTGGCTTGAGTATAGACAATGTAGCGACTATTTATGTAATTAATTGAGTTGAGTAATTTGCAGGAAATTTGAAAGGGAATTTTCCAGTGAGTTTCAGAGTTTAGGGCCAATTTTGCGCAGCAGGGCCCAAGCAGAACCATATTTGACTCATCTTGAACAGGTGATTCTCGGTGTTGGTATGGACCAACAAATGTAGATATTAACTTTGTTAAAGACTGATCATGAGACTACGGTCGTAAAACTTCCTGTTCATTTTCTTCATGTTGTAAATACATAGAAAGACTCAAAAACTAAATAGTTACTTCAACAACAATAATATAATAGTCTTTATATTTAGCCTAAAACCATGGTATAAGACTTTATTTTATCACCAGATTATTGATTAAAGGCCCATATTTGATATATAGGCTTGTGTTAAGATATGTTATCATTCATGGTATTGGGTCAAAACGGGTTCTGATCAAGACGTGTTCATGTCAATACGAGTCACCGCGAAAAATGGTCAGTTTGGTTGGGGTTAGAATGGGTCGGGTTGAAATGGTTTCAGGTGAAAACAGGTTTGGTATATAATGGATTCAGGTTGGAAGGGGTTTCAACTCAGAACGAGACGGTTTAAAATGAGATACTTTATGCTAAAACCTTGGTATTCTTAGTCAAGGTTGAATAGAAATCCATTTTAAATGGAAATCCATAACTTAGAAGAAGACGGTTTAATTTTAGAAATTTAAAAAAGCAAATAAATACAAAATCAAATAGTGAAATATACTAATTTGGAGAGGAACAATAATTGTTTTTATTTCTAGCGAGGCGATCATAGTTTGTGTGTACCCCGTTCAGTAATTGTAACGAGTTTTTCATAGTATCTGTATTAAACTGTTGTATTTGGTTTTGCAGGATTGTTTGGCGAATTGGCGTGCCTACAGACGCCTGTTAGAAAGACGGGCGCTGATAAATTTCTCAACTCCTAAAATGATAAGAATGACTATGATTAGTAATTTGTTGATTTTGTATTGTCTTTATTTTATAATCGGTTTGTTATGCTACTGGATTTGTTGCCGGTGAGGCTAAACGTATCCCCCCTATAACACATGTCGTATGAATTATTGGGTTCATTTGGTTATTGTTTGGTGAACATTGTTACGTTTTCAGGCTTTTCACTTCGCCTGGTACGCCTCTTTTCCCTTCACTAGAAATGGAATCACAAAAAAACGTCAGCGTTCAACTGAAAATCGAAAACCTCAAAAGTAACACCTTGACTACGGGAAGAGGCGGCATGGGCGTCATCAATTAAAAAATCGGACACCTTCATGAAACTGCTGCCTAAATCATCACCGCTTTCAAACAAGATTGAAGCCCCAAAATAGTCACTCATTTCAGGTCACTCAGTGTTGAGATTCTCTAGATCAACAGCAGACCTTTGACGCATGAATCCATCCGAAATCGGTAACTATCGAGCCCCACTAGGAAGAGAGTTAAACCAGCAGGTATGCAATTTTCTGTTTGTTTTATGCGTCTGTTGTCGATTGACGTGTGATTTCAAATTTCAATTGAGCATTTTTATTACGATTCAGGTTGCCGAGGATTTACCGTTGCAAATTAAACGTCAAATTCATGTAGAGCTTGGAGTCCGAGAGAAAGGTGTAAGTGATTATTTGGTTCCATCCGTTTATGATTTGTATGCATTAGTAGCGGCGTTGATTGCATGTGTTATGTGTGTGGATAGGTTAATATCAGGACATTGTTGCTGACTTTCTAGGAATAATATCTAATAAGGAGCCCAAATTTAGTTCATAATTTCTCATATGTTTCCAGTCGTTTGCTTACTTTGCAAACTAGAAAGAACTTGAAAGTCATGGTCTGCTCTTTAGGTTTGTCTTCTAATTTCCAAGAGAAGTGTTATAACAATCAGTTTTGGCTATTTTTGGGCCATAATATGTGACACTTGGCTGCGCAAGTATACCCGATATTGCTTTCGAATGTTGTTTTTTCTAACTAGGCAATTATTACACAAGGTGTAGCTGAGTCTGGCAAAAAGTTATTTCAGCACTTGAATTACTAGAAGTTTAGAGGCTCAAATGAGTCCTTCGCTTCATGCCTGGCATACATGGTAAGTCTTCAAATTGTAACATTAAACATAAAAATGGTCAATTATTGCTGTAGATAACTTGCAAGAAAGGTGTGTTTACTTTCTGTGTAAATTCAATGATAATCTACACACGAAAAATATACGGCTCGGTTATGATATGATCTATGATACATTTGATGGGTCAAAGTTTGTTAATAAGTACACGGTTTGTTAATAACTACACGGGTCAGAGTTTGTTAGGGTAGCAACAAAGTTTGATTTATCTACTTATTAATAGTCGGTTCACATTATGTTTTGATCCATATTATGTTCAAACTCAAACAGGTCAAAACAAGTAAAAATAAATAAATAGTTGAAAAGAAAATGGGTTAAGTTAATACACGAGCAAATGTGCAAAACTTGTGTTTATAGATGTAGATTTCGACTTTTGATTTGATCTGAGAATTCTGTATTTGATTAGTAGTTTTAGGGCTTCCATAATTCAATCCGATGATTCTATTATTAGTTTTGATGCTTTAGATGCAAAATTGTGTATGATTTATAACTGTGTAAGTGATGGATTTAATTTTGATAGATATAAACGGTGATGCTTTGCATTACATTGCCGCCTGCGTTGAATGTGACAACTGCGAAAGTTGGGAAGTTGGAGATTATGGTACATAGGTTGCTAGATTTTGTTATTAAATGTGTATACATGTATCTGATTGAAATATGGGTGGTGTGTTTTTAAGCTACCTTATTTCAGCAGCAGCTCATGAGTGCACACTGTGAAGGAAAACAAGGATGGATTACATCTCCAACTAAAGACATATTTTATCACATTTCCTTTTGAAAACATTTATAAAAATGAACCTCTATGACTACCTTTTATTTAGACTTAAAACATGTAATCACTAATGCTATAATCCAAATATGGTATCTCAATATCTCATGTTTGTACATATTGCAAATTCGCAACTAAAACGCGCAACGCGCGTCGCTGAAAAAACCTAGTTATTATTAGTAGTGGTAGTAGTAGTAGTAGCCTCCGACTCGGGTATTCTTGGCTTATTCAAAATTCCTCTTTAACGCTCCTACGTTCATGAACACCTTCATATTTTTGGTTCACCATCCAAACTCAACCTCAACCTCAACCACGTTTAAGCCTCCAAATCCATCCAATTATGCTGTTTAACCTACAATCACACAAAGTTGCGTAGTTATCACATTCAAAGCATATAAACGCTCAAACGACATTAAAAACCCACAATTAAGCATCTTAAACACCATAATTTACCCCATCCATCACATTCCCACACTTACCTTTGATTGTCCCCAATCAAACCATCTCAAAACACGACTCACCTACTTAACAAATCACCTCCAATTCCTTCACCTATCGATTTTCCAAGGTCCCCAATCATACCCGCCCCATAGACTTACACAATCGAGATTGACAATCTGACGAGCAAATGTTGCACAATTTCAAAACAAGACTTGCCTATCCAAAACTAACATGCTTATTATCATCAACATATGCTACACACCCCTCACAATGTTCGCTCCTCTCGGTTTAATATCTGGACTAGCGTATAATGTGCTAGTATATAACACTCATAAAACCAAGAATGCGACTTCGTTATCATAGGTTTGTATAACAATCACACATAAGCTATAAACCGTGCACATATCAAAAGGACTTAAGGGTTTTGGGCTTCGGGTAAAGGTAGGATAATTTGGTTCACCATTGGCTTGAAAACAAAAGGTTTAACACAAATGCTTAAGCATCCTTATTCAAATATCACAAAAACATACTAACATATCAACTTGGGCATAATCGCCCATAACAATAACTTCTATTTTTACATTTTCTTTTTTTTCTTTTCTGATTTTTTTTCTTTTTTTTCATATATATTTTCTTCTTCTTTTTTTCAACATTGAATAACTTAAACAATAAGCATTACGAACACATTGGATGTCAACATTTTTATTCAACAAGGTAAACGGGTCAATTTGGATGGTAATGTAGTTTTAACAATCGAAAGGTTTAAGCTCAACATGGTTTACTAATGGTAAAATTTAACAAACGGGTCAACACAAACAACACAATGGTATCAACAAAACAAGTGGGTTTCTACATTGCCTTTTTCATCTATGCGCACATTTTGCCTAAAGCTTTAGCGTGTATCGAATTACACAAATTCTGCAACTAAGAAGCATTTGGCCTACACTCATGAAACGAAACATTTATATTAATTAAATATCTAGTAGGCTCAAGATCTCACAATGTAGGGAAATAGGCTGCCGACATGTAGCATATGCAAATCCTATAAGCATGTTACCCCTAGTTAGGCATCTCTTTTCATTTCCTCTAAATACGCTCGCCAGAAATACTCTCATGAAACTTAAAGGGACAACCATGATTAAGGATCTCGTACTTTCATTTGGCAAAGGATTCTTTAGCGATTGAAAATTTGGCTTTTGTGTCTGATTAAGCAGAAAAAGGGACAAATTTGCAAGAATTTTTTTTTTTTTTCGTTCATATTTTTCTTCTTTCAAAATTTCTCAATTTTCTCACACATGTGTAAGTGTTCCCCCGACTATCTTAGGGTCACCCATCCCCACACTTAGGATACATTGTCCCTAATATATGGTGTTTTTGTTATTTTCACCCTCTCATTCAATCACCATGCCCATTTTCAAAAACATCCCTACCAAAAAAAACCGACTAACCTCTCTCACTCAAATGTTACCAACCCAAGCGGACTAACATCTCAAAACACATAAAAAAACACTCAAAATAAAATGCAAATAATAACATAAAAACTCCGAGCTGCCTCCCGGTAGCGCTAAGTTTATGAGTCTTCAGCCAGACTTGTACCTGATATAGCTTTTATGGTGGTCGAACGGGATGCTTGCCTCCCTCAGCTTCCAAGCACATATTCTACTTGTACTCATGTGGGCCATAACTTATGTTCAACATTGAATCCTCTTTTGTTGACCGATTATTTTCTTGATCCAATTCAGGCGGTTTCTTAGCCTTCTTCTTCTTTGGCTTCTCACCAATCTCTGTCGTCCTGTCAACCATACAACACACCTCCTCGGTTTTTGGGTCAGTAACAGTTGAAAACACATTTAAACTCAATTTCTTATCCCCAAAACTCATACTTACCGTTCCATCAGCACAGTTGATTATTGCATGAGCAGTTGCTAGAAACGGTCTAACAAGAATAACTGTGTGTGGTGTACTCTTAACATTTTTCTCGCAATTATGTTGTTTAACTTATAATCACACAAAGTTGCGTAGTTATCACATTCAAAGCATATAAACGCTCAAACGACATTAAAAACCCACAATTAAGCATCTTAAACACCATAATTTACCCCATCCATCAACATGTCGTTATAACGAGCATTTATGTTGTGTCATTGAATCCTCTTTAATTCAATGTTCAATTCAAAAACTTGTGGGGTGATTGGGCAAGAAAAAGATATACATGGTAACAATGGTGTATCGAATTCGCTAGCCAGTGAGGTATGAAAATCTTATTCTATCACCACGGACGTTGGTGAATTTACGCTGCCGACCTTTAAGGAAACTTGCAGTCTATCTGACTGAAAAGTGTGTTGACCTTTGCTGCAGCGCACGTGGTAACAATGGTGTATCGCATTCGCTACCCGGGGAGGTATGGAAATCTTATTCTATCACCACAGACGTTGGTGAATTTACGCTGCCAACTTTTAAGGGAACTTGCAGTCTATCTGACTGACAAGTGTGTTGGTCTGCGAAACCTTGAAACCCAACAGTTTGTTAGGCAACATGTTGAAGATCCGGAAGAGTTAAGGGAAAAGAGATATGTGATTAGTGATTTAAAGGTAGATATTGACAAAGACCTTATTCCTGAATTCTTGATAAGAAACTTCTCTGAGGGTGGGCAACAATACCCAATACTTGGGTTATGCGAAATGTATAATTTCTAGAAACAGAGGCGCAAGATGCAACCCTAGAGAGTCTGTTTATTAGACGAACTTCTCGGAAGCCCAAACAAAGTATAGATAGACATGTTGTTATAACGGGCATTTATGTTGTGTCATTGAATCCTCTTAAAGTCAATGTTCAATTTAAAAACTCGTGGGGCGGTTGGGCAAGAAAAGGATATACATGGGTCCTCTCTAACTTTGGCATAAGTTGCAGCGCACATAGTACCAATGGTGTATCGCATTCGCTACCGGGAGAGGTATGGAAATCTTATTCTATCACCACAGACGTTGGTGAATTTACGCTGCCAACCTTTAAGGGAACTTGCAGTCTATCTGAGTGGCAAGCGTGTTGGTCTGCGAAACCTTGAAACTCAACAGTTTGTTAGGCAACATGTTGAAGATCCGGAAGAGTTAAGGGGAATGAGATATGTGATTAGTGATTTAAAGCTAGATATTGACAAAAACCTTATTCTTGAATTCCTGATAAGAAACTTCTCTAAGGGTGGGCAACAATACCCAATACTTGGGTTATGCGAAATGTATAATTTTCCAGAAACAGAGGCGCAAGATGCAACCCTAGAGAATCCGCTTATTAGATGAATTCTTCGGAAGCCCAAACAAAGTAGAGATAGACATGCTATTGTTATAACGGGCATTTATGTTGTGTCATTGAATCCTCTTTAAATCAATGTTCAATTTAAAAACTTGTGAGGCAAATGGGCAAGAAAAAGATATAATGGGTCCCCTCTGACTTTTTCTATAGAATTGGTGTGCCCATCATGCTATAGTAAAAAGTCAAGTCATTTTTTGTTTCCATGGAGATGAGACAAGGCCAGGGGAATCTCAAGTTGGCATTTTGTTTTGAACTATTTATATCTAGTTTTTAAATTGTCTTCATACAATACAATGCTATATCTGCTTTTTTTGTTCTCAAGTCTTTCCATGACATCAATAAAGTTACTCTACAATTTTCACTGATTTTTCCTAACATTGTTTTGTTTGAGAAAAAAAAAAGAACAATTCGGTTGGCGCGCAGTTAGTAAAACTAGTATAATTCAAACAAAAACGTCGGTCGCAAATTTGTTTCAATCTTTTTCCGAAAGCATCTTATCCAAATATATGAAAGATGTAGAGTCAATTTCGTGTATTGTTTGGGGATCATTTGGATGAATTCACTGCTGAGAAGGGGAAGTTAAAGATGTTGTATTTTGTGGTTATATTTGATCTACATATGAAGAGTTGAAACGAGTTGATGTTTTCTCAAAAGCCGGTGAGCGTCAAAGATATTGTGAGTGAAGTGAAGTCGAGGGGATTTTTCTGGTTTAGGCATAGAAGTAGAAACAAGTCCATTTCCTAGACGCACTGGTGTTCTTTCAACTGTTTGTAATCGGAGGCTCGGGCATTCCGGTTTTCCGTTTTGGCACCACATTCGCTTCCAACCGGATTCAGGCATGCAAACATTGATTTTAACTATTAATATTCGAACCTGGCCCTCCATGTGACTAAAATAACTGCCCCAACAAACTCAAATTTTAACTAAACTATAATTAAAAATAAAAAAAATAAATAAAACAAATATTTATTTTTTCAAAGTGAACGTGTTACACGATGTTAGTAATTCAGAACTAAACTAAAAATGACTCTTAACTAAGCCAGCAGATATAGCATTGTATTGTATGGAGACAATTCAGAAAATAGATATAAATAGTTAAAAACAAAATACCAACGTGAGATTCCCCTGGCCTTGTCCCATCTCCATGCAAACCAAAAATGACTTTTGACTCTTTACTATGGCATGATGGGCACACCAATTCTATAGAAAAAGTCAGAGGGGACCCATTTATATCCTTTTCTTGCCCAATCGCCCCACGAGTTTTTAAATTGAACATTGACTTTAAGAGGATCTTGGTTTAAAAAATGGCGCCCGGGGCGCGCTTGAGGCGATTGGGGCGCTAGGCACTGAAAAAATCGCTTTTTTGTCGAAAAGCGCTGGTATACGTGAAGCTCCTGAAGCGGCGCTTTAAGCTAGCGCTTCACTTCTCAAGAGTGGATTGATAGCAAGTGGTCCAAGGAACCAAAGGGAAAAAAGTGGCATCTATCTTGTTAAACGAAACTTTTTGGAGGAACATAACTTACACTCTAAAGTTGACTGCTCCTCTAGTTAGCGTTCTTCGTCTTGTTGATGGTGACAGCAAGCCGGCTATGGGTATAATCTATGAGGCCATGAAAAAAGCTAAAAAAACTATTATAAGTAGTTTTAATGAGAGAGATGAGTTATATGATGATACTTTGGATATTATAGATCGTAGATGGGAATGCCAACTTCATCGACCATTGCATGCTGCTGGATATTACCTAAATCCATCCATTTTTTATGATGATCCAGAGGGTATGAAAAAGAATGAAGAAGTTATGTCGGGTTTATATGCTTGCATTACTAGGTTGTCTCCGAGTGAAGAAATTGAAGACTCGATCAATGAGCAACTAACTGCATATAAAAATGCTCAAGGGCTTTTCAGTGTTCCAGCGGCAGTTAGGTTAAGAAAGAAAAAGACTCCCGGTAATTAAAAACATATATATTTTTTAGATTTTAATATATATTTGTACACTTATATATATTATGTTTTCTTATTTTTAGCTGAGTGGTGGGAATCATATGGATCGTCGACCCCCGAGTTGCAAGACTTTGCTATACGTGTTCTTAGCCTCACTTGTAGTGCTACAAGTTGCGAAAGAAATTGGGGTGTTTTCCAACACCTTCATACGAAAAAGAGAAATAGGTTGGCACAAGAAAGATCGAATGACCTTATCTATGTCAAATTTAATCGTTCTATGGAACGCCGACATAAAACAATGACCGCCGACCCAATTATTTTGGACAACATTGATGATGGCAACGAGTGGTTGATGGGGACTATGGAAGATGAAGAACATGACGATGATTTGGTGTTTCCCGGTGAGGAGTTGACATGGAGTCAAGTGGGTAGAGCTTCGGGGGTACATGAGCGTGTTCATTTAACTAGATCGTCAACTAGAGAAAGGGATGCTAGTGCTAGTGCTAGTACATCAAGAAGGGAGTCAAGGGACAAGGGAAAGCGTGCTCTATATGACGAGGATGAGGATGAGCTTGAAGAAGATATTGGATTGAGTGATGTCGGAGGAGATGACTTTGTGGATGATGATGATGATGATGATTAGAGAGACCATGTTTAACGTTGTTTTAAGACTTTCAAGTTTGTTTTGACTTTGGATAACTATGTGCTTTAGCTTTTTTATGTTTTGGATATGTTTTTTAAGTATTTAGGGATGTTTTATAATCATGTTTTTGTGTTTATGTTTGGTTACAAGGTAGAATATGTCATATTGACATATATAAATATTTTTTATAATTTTTTTAAATATTAGGTGCTTCGAATACGTGAAGCTCTCGCCTCGCGCTTAAAGCCCCGCGCCTCGGATTTCGGAACCAAAGCACCTCGGAGCGCCTCGCGCGATTTTAAACCAAGAAGAGGATTCAATAACACAACAAAAATGACCGTTATAACAACGGCATGTCTATCTCTACTTTGTTTGGCCTTCCAAAGAGTTCGTCTAATAAACGGATTCTCTAGGGTTGCATCTTGCGCCTCAGTTTCTGGGAAATTATACATTTCGCATAACCCAAGTATTGGGTATTGTTACCCACCCTTAGAAAATTTTCTTATCAAGAATTCAGGAATAGGGTTTTTGTCAATATATAGCTATAAATCACTAATCACATATTTTTTCCGCTTAACTCTTCCGGAAAATTTTCAGCGTGTTTGTTTCAGCATCTGAATGGAATGGTTAAGGCTGAACCATTAAGACTTAGGATGTTGCTGAACCATTAAACACTGAATGAATCCATTTTTACTTCCCCTTCCAATGTTAGACATGAAGACTAACTATTTAGAGGTGCAATAAAACATCTATTAATGATTCAGCATTTAACCATTCAGACCCTCTTAATCAACCAAACAGCCCCTAAATTAGTATATGTTTAAGCTTTTGTAATAGGAGCAGGGTTTTTGAGGGGGAGAGAGAGAACAAAGGATGTGCATTTGAATTTTGAAATGGAGAGAGGAATAAGGCGCGGAAAGAGCGCCTCTGGGACTCCATACATAGAATTAAGATTATTTAAAAGTTTGTTTGCTTTTAATGTTTGTACATAAAGCTTTAAACAGTTGGAATTTGAGAAGTTTCCTATTTACCACACCAATAGCTTAAGCCACACGCCACTGTCTCAGGTCGCTCCCAGACCACATGTCAAAAATAATAAAGGCAACTCTCAAGCAGGCGATGCGAGCGTGCGGAGTGCAAAGTGGGCTATCAAAACACTACAATACGCCCTCGTCCTAGGCCCGTTCTCGTGCCCAGGTGCATGTTGAGTTCTTCGCACCCTCCTAGCTGCCACTTAGTGTGTCCTGTTGTATAAGAATACATTCATCTACAAATTTGTGACACCCGTTAACAAATACAGGTCAAGATCCGTACACACATTATTTAACTATGTCATTTCATGTGCATATTAGACATTTTTAGCATTTACTATACCATCTCTGTTAGGATCGAAGAACACACACGCACACGAACACGAGTATTTACGTGGTTCGGTCTAAACTGACCTACGTCCACGGGGGCAACTGGGGTATTGTTTTATTGAGTGATACAAAAAGCTACAAGTACAAGAGATTATTTATAGGCCTAAATTAGGGTTAAAACCCTATGCTAATCTTGCTCAACAAGTTAATCATACTGGGCTTCAAAACGACTGGGCCTATAGGTGGGCTGAAGGCAACATCTCCAACAATCTCCCACTTGGTGTCTTCGGACCACGAACTGCACCATCTCTTCTGTACTTCTGTAGATAAGATCTCCCCTTGATCTTCAATGCACCTCCAGTTACCCCGATCTCCTCAACATTATTCCTGGAGACCAGCTGAAGCTCCACACAGCTTCAGCTTATCCAACGTCACACATTTAGTGAACATGTCTGCTGGATTCTTAGCACCTGAGATATTCTTCAAGTTGATTGTGCCATCAGCAACCAATCCTCTCACGAAGTGATACCTTATCCCGATGTGCTTCGTCTTCTTGTGATACACAGGATTCTTAGCAAGTTTTACTGCACTTTCATTATCACAGTGCAACAAGTGCTCAGTCTGCTTCTTCCCTAACTCTTCTAGAAAAGCTTTCAACCATACTAGCTCCTTACTGGCTTCAGCTATAGCCATGTATTCTGCCTCTGTTGTGGACAAAGCCACGCTTTTCTGAAGTCTGGACATCCAACTGACTGCAGTTCCTCCCACTGTGAAAACGAAACCTGTGGTGCTTTTAAATGTATCTTTGCAACCACCCAGGTCAGCATCTGTATAACCTCTGAGAACTGAATCCTTCCCTTTGAAACATAACCCCATCTTTGACGTTCCCTTCAAATAACGAAGCACCCATTTAACTGCTTCCCAATGTTCTCTTCCCGGATTTGACATAAACCGACTGACAACTCCGACTGCGTGTGCTATGTCAGGTCTTGTACACACCATAGCGTACATCAAACTACCTACTGCAGATGCATACGGAACTCTAGCCATATCAGCTTTTTCTTCTTCAGTTCTGGGACACTGATCTTTGGTAAGCTTGAGGTGACTCCCCAAGGGCGTGTTTCTAGGCTTGGTCTTCTCACTGTTAATATTGAATTTCTCTAACACTTTCCCGATGTACTTCTCCTGGGACAGTGTCAAAGATCCATCTTTCTTGCTCCTGGTGATACTCATCCTGAGTATCTGTTTGGCTGCACCCAAATCCTTCATCTCGAATTCTTTGGACATTTGCTTCTTCAACTTGCTTATCTCATTCATATCTGATCCTGCAATCAACATATCATCTACATACAGAAGTAGAATGATATACGAACTCTTGAACTTCTTTAGATAACAACAGTGATCGGCTTCACATCTCTTGTAACCGGTCTTCACCATGAAATTATCAAACTTCAAGTACCACTGTCTTGGCGCTTGTTTCAGACCATATAAACTCTTCTTCAACTTGCACACCCAATTTTCTTTTCCAATAACCTGGAATCCCTCAGGCTGTGCCATATAAATATCTTCATCAAGGTCACCATGTAGAAATGCTGTTTTCACATCTAGCTGCTCTAGATGCAAATTCTCTGCTGCTACAATACTCAGAACTAACCTGATGGTGGTCATCTTCACCACTGGAGAGAAGATCTCATCATAATCAACTCCCTTCTTCTGCTGAAATCCCTTGACCACTAAACGGGCTTTATACCGTTTAGAACCATCATGTTCATCTTTGACCCTGAAAACCCATTTATTCTGAAGAGCTTTCTTGTCTCGCGGAAGCTTTACAAGGACCCAAGTCTTGTTCTTGTCTAGTGAACTCATTTCTTCTTTCATTGCTCGCTCCCACTGGAACGAGTCCTTCATCTTGACTGCTTCAGAGTAGCTCTCTGGTTCACCATTTTCTGTCAAGAGAATATAATTAACTGAGGGGCCGGTACGACTGGGACTGTACCTGTCCGGCGCTTTAGAAACTCTGGTGGATCTCCTGACCGAAGTATCAGACTGGTCAGGCTGCTGTGGAGACTGTTCGTCTTCAGACTCTGAACTCCCACTGTTAGAAACTCCCACTGACTCTTCATTCTCACCATCTTCAGTCTCAGGTTCTGTGTCATCTTCAGATTCTGTTACGGGCCCTGTGACAGATTTTTTCTTCTGATTCTCAACACTAAACTCAACTGTTTATTTCTGAACCTTTGACTTATCCAAGTTTCTGTCTTTGTACAACTCTTCTTCATTGAATTCAGCATGCTTGCTTCTGACTACCTTTCTGCTTTCAAAATCCCAAAGCCTGTAGCCCATTTTATCACCCCCATATCCAATGAAGATATACTTTTTTGCTTTAGCATCCAGCTTGTCACCTTCTGGGTTGATATCATAAGCACTACACCCGAAGATTCTCAGGTGATCATACTCAACTGCTTTACCCTTCCATTCTTCTTGAGGTAGCTTGAATCCCAACGGTACTGAGGGTCCACGGTTGATAAGATGCGCTGCTGTGTTAATTGCATCAGCCCAGAACATCTTTGGGAGCCCTGCATTCAATCTCATACTTCTGGCTCTTTCACACAATGTTCTGTTCATCCTCTCTGCAACTCCATTCTGTTGCGGAGTTCCTGGAACTGTATTTATCATCTTGATCCTTCTATCAGCACAATAATCTGTAAACTCCTTGCTGATATATTCACCACCGTTATCCGACTTCAAGCATTTCACCTTCAAATCAGTTTCAAGTTCAACAGCAGATTTCCATTTCTTAAAAGTATCGAAAACTTCAGATTTATGTTTAAGAAAGTAAACCCATACCTTGCGTGTTGAATCATCTATGAAGGTCACAAAGTAGCGAGAACCTCCAAGTGAAGCTACTGATGTCGGTCCGTATACATCTGAGTGAATAAGCTCTAATTTCTGAGCTTTCGGTGCTCTCCCAGTCTTCACAAAAGTCACCTTCTTTTTCTTGCCTAGGATGCACGGTTCACAAAATTCTGACTCGACCTTCTTCAACTCTGGAAGTTTTCCCTTGGCAACAAGCATCTTCATCCCCTTTTCACTCATGTGCCCGAGTCTTTGATGCCATAACTTTGTCTGACTCTGGTCACTCGACACTGCATTCACTGCATCAGCTGACGCTTCAACCATGTATAAACTACCTCTCTTCTTGCCTCTAGCAACAACCATACTGCCCTTAACAACTCTCCATTGTCCACTACCAAAGTGAACATCATATCCCTGATCATCAAGCTGACCGATGGATATAAGCATCCTCTTCAAACCAGGAATGACCCGAACATTCTTCAAGGTCCAAATGGTTCCCAATGGAGTTTTAAGGTCTATGTCGCCAATTCCTGTAATATCAAGACTCTGATTATTAGCCAAACGAACTTTACCAAAGTTACCTGTTCGCAGATTCTTCATCTTCTTCGTGCTAAAAGTAGCATGGAAAGACGCTCCTGAATCCATAATCCAGTCTTCAACAGAACTCTCAATACAGCAAATAAGAGCATCCTCTGAGTCTGAGGATGTAGTAGCATTCACCTCCTTTTTCTCTCTCGCAGGTTCAGAACACTGACTTCTGAAATGCCCAAACTCCTTACAGTTCCAACACTGTACGTCTTTCCTTGGCTTTCCAGGTCTTGACTTGCTCCTGCGTTTTGACTTCGACCTACCCCTATTTCCTCCTCTGTTATTACTTCTCCCTCTTCCTTCAGTACTGAGCAACGAGCTTGATTCTCCATTGTTCCTTCTTCTGGAATCCTCATTCAGTAACAAATCACGAACTCTTCCAAAACTGAGAGTGTCAACTGACCCTGTGACTGCTGTGATTGTGCCTGACCAGCTGTCAGGTAATGAGGATAACAATAGACAAGCCTGCAATTCATCATCTATCTTAAAATTCACAGAAGACAAACGTGTCAAATGTGATTTAAATAAATTAATATGCTCAGTAACAGAACTTCCCTCTTTCATACGAATATTGACTAACTCCCGAATCAGAAACACCTTGTTTGCAGGAGACGGCTTCTCATACATGTCGGATAAAGCTTCCATAATCCCACGCGCTGTGGTTTGTTCCAGAATGTTGTAAGCTACATTCATGGAGAGAGCAAGCCTAATCGTTGACTGTGCTTTCTTGTCAAGATTCGTCCATTCTTTCGTTATGGTCGCAGGGGGAGGGTCTAGTGCAGCATCTAACTCCTTCTGTATAAGCAAATCCTTGATTTGCATCTTCCACCAACCAAAGTTCTTCCCATCAAACTTCTCAACCTTGACTTTTCCTTCTTCAGACATTATCTCCTGTCTAAATATCTAGGAAACTAGCCAAAAAAAAATACCACTTCTTTTCCAACACAACACCAAAAAAAAAAAAAAAAAACAAATAATACGGTCAACCGATATACCGTCAGTCAACCTTCTTCCTTGATTTTATTTGAAGTGGTGCAAAACCCAAAACAACAAAAGTTGATTTTGTGAATACGTAATTAATGAGAACCACAAAAAAAAAATCACCTTTTCTACTTTGTCTTTTGTGTTGTGTATGGGTGGGGTCAAGAACCTGCTCTTCTCTCACTTTTTTTCTTAGTTATTCAATGTGAGCTAAACAAAGAAAACAATCAAACTTCTTCTTCTGCTCGATCGAATCAACAAAAAAACATAACGGAGAATCGGTCTAACAAAGATTGGCTGCATGAACGGCTACAGAAGGGTTTCTGGCTGGAGGGGTGACGCGACTGAAACCTTAACAGGAGGTAGGCAGCGGCGGTGCGGGGTGACGGCGCTAAGGTGGTGGTGGTGGCGGCGGCGAGGTTGTGTAATCTGGTATGTGTTATTTCTGATCTAGAGCCTGAGCTCTGATACCAGTTGTTAGGATCGAAGAACACACACGCACACGAACACGAGTATTTACGTGGTTCGGTCTAAACTGACCTACGTCCACGGGGGCAACTGGGGTATTGTTTTATTGAGTGATACAAAAAGCTACAAGTACAAGAGATTATTTATAGGCCTAAATTAGGGTTAAAACCCTATGCTAATCTTGCTCAACAAGTTAATCATACTGGGCTTCAAAACGACTGGGCCTATAGGTGGGCTGAAGGCAACATCTCCAACAATCTCGAGTCTAGCTGTAACACCCCAAAATTTCTAAACCGTATTTTATGATAATATAAGCACACGTGGCTTTTAACTAGAAAATACTTGGCAAAAGTAGAGGGACTAAACCTGCCAAAGCCTTAAACTTGACTTATAGGCTTGAATAAAATGCAGGGAATATGTTTTCCCTGCTCATAACTCACGATCCAAACACCCTCTTGCAAACCAAACCCTAAAAACTCATAAACAAGCTTGAATCAAGCTCAATTCAAAGGGCTTTTGCTTGGGATAGCAAGAAACCGGACCTACTGACCTCAGGTAATCAGTAGGTAACTCTTGCTTCATCATATTTGATGTATTATAGCTTTCATGGCAATGTTGATAACCTAGGGTTTATATAAAGGTCGAATTGGGTGTTGGGGAAGGTGTCTCTAATGCAAGGAAACCTTATTCCCAACAAATCTTTGTTGAATTCATGCTAGTTTATCAAATGGGGTGAAATCCCTAAGATAACTTGGTGGGTATTGATGGGTATGAGCAACATGTGTGCTCATAAGCTAAAATGAGTGTTTTAGAACTAAGAATGTGAACTTGGGTTGTCAAATTGTCATCTTATGATGAATCAAGGCTAAATACTTGATTGATAGGAAAATGGCTCATAAAACACCCAAAATTATAGTCTTGATAACTCATGCCCACTAAGTGTTTGTTAAAATGTCCAAAATGAATGAATTTGGACTAAAACTCAATAAATGTGTTGAACATGATAAAAAAAAAACTAGTAAAAGGTTGATTAATCATGTGTAACCATGTTGTTAATTATGATCCTAACCACCTAGGTGGATTACAATCTACTGGGTAGGTGGATTACAATCTACTGGGTAGTAAAAAGAGGGGCTTCGGGAGGCCTAGAATCGAAGGATATACGCGGGTAGGAGCATGCACAAAGGTAAGTCACTTGATGACTTAAATCTCAATATACTCCTAGCATGTTTAGATGCTTATTTATACCGTTGTATATACTTGAAAGCTAGTCGTTGGAGTGTCACAAAAGAAGCTTAAACGAGATTCATAATTCATAGGAAACGGCCTTAGAGGAAGGTTGTCAATATCCTAATTAGGCTAACGGGTCAATTTTGGTAAAACACTAGATAGGCGAGAACTTAGACCATGGGTCAACGTTATGTCGATATCATTTGTTGTTAATTGCTTGAGTTCATTTGTAGACTTTATGTTAATAAGCTCAACCTAGCCTAGAAGCAAAATGGGGCGCGCGTTAAGGTAAGTCATAATCATGACTTGGACTTGATATTATTGTGTTAAACATTTTTTATTGTTAATGAAATGCTATTGTCCTCCTAGACTTGTGTAAATAGGAACATTGATAAATCTAGAGAACGTGTGGGCCGGGCGAGTAAAACCAAGTAAAATGGCTCATGGAGTCATAGACACGAAGGTATCGCCACAACGGTAACACGTGCAAGGTGAATTTGTATTTACGCTTAAAAATATTGGGTGTACAAACATTCGAGGATACAAGTCTTGGTGGGGATCATAGGAGGTCAAAATATGAGTGTTGAGACTTGAAAAATTGTCAAAAAGTCAGGTATTGGCGCCACTTTGCGCTGATCTGACAAAGGTGGCACCAGATTTGGCGTAATTCAGGCCAAATTTTGAGTCAACGCCAGGTGGCGCCGACTGAGGTGGGTGGCGCCATGATCTGACAAAGGTGGCGCCAAGTTTCACTTTCTTGCCTTTTCTTCATCCTAAATTTCAATAATTCAATTCCGATTGAATTTATTAACGTTTAGCGGGTTATTTGTGGTATTTTAACCCCCAGGAGAATCGGGATGCACGGTCATGGTGGGCTAAGAGTTAGCCGAACCGGAAATTGGGGAAACCTAGTCGTATCATTTAGATGATACGATGGACTGAGTGCAAGAAGCATTTAGAAACTTGAAAACATGAAATTTCAACTACACGGTCAGGGCGAACGGGAAGTTAGGGAATAGATGCATAGAATACTTCAAACTCGGACAAATGTCAATCACACGGTCATGGCGGGCTAAGGCTCAGCCAAACCGAGAATTGGAAGGCATGATCGCATCAACAAGACTGCGCGATCGGATAAAACACAAATATCTTAATAACGCGGATATACAGAAATACATTAGACAAATAGACAAGAATATTTATAGTAAATAAGACACATGACCAGAAATTGCCACCTGGAGAGTACTGTGGTGATCGCGATAGGATCACCGTGTCATGTGTGGATTGCTTACCCTGGCCAGGTAAGTGTTAAACACATGGTACAGTGGACTTCTCGTGATCTACACGCCTGCTTTTTTCATGTGACAAGGACTGGGTGAGGGGAGAAAGGCATATTAAACATTTCCAAATATATAACTCGCGAGGTCATATAACAATGAAGTATTGCCAAACAACGTAAGAGGCAGGGTAGACCGGGTAAGTAAAACCAATGCATAAACGACCCACGGGGTCGTAGAGCCAAAGGTATTACCACAAAGGTTACACGGATCAAGGTAAGACTTGAACCTTGATCAAAGGTTAAGTCATAATTAAACTCGAACGCATAACTTGATAAAAGGTTAATATTTCTACTATTTTTATCTTTTTATTTTTTAAAACCAAACCCTTTTCAGAATCCCTTCGTTTTATTTTCTTTTTCAAAGCCGATTAGTTAATGTGATAAAAGGTTGACTAGGGGAAAGTGCGTTCTCTGGAATACGATACTCGGTATTTACCCTAGAAAACTATAATATACACGTCAGGTTCTCTGCCTATGTGTTGGAGTTAACACATCAAGTTTTTGGCATTGGGAAGAATGACATATTTTCTAATTACTAAAACCAGCCCTACCAACTTCCTTCTTTTTTCCATCAGTGATCTTGTCTTTCACCCTTTTAACTAGATAAGCGAGTTCTCTAAATTTGACGGCTTCCTCGATCCTCTTTTTGAGTTGGAAGCAATCGTTGGTATGGTGTCCCTTTTCTTCATGGAACTCACAATATTGGATGAGTTTTCATTTTTTTTACTTTTGGGCAAAGGCCTTGGAGGTCGAAAGTTGTGCTTCACTTCTTCAGTTTCCAAGATCTCTTGTGGAGTCTTGGTCAAGGCTATGAAGTTTATGGATTTTTCTCGGCTTGGAGGGTTCTTTCCTTCAGACCTCTTGGGATCCAAACCTTTTAAGCGTCTATCATAAGAACCATAGTTTCCCCTCTTGCGATTGGGACTATTACTTCGCCAGCTAGAAGTTCTTTTTCTTTGTTCCTTGATGTCGACAGCTTCTCCTCGAATGTGGGCCTCGGCCCTTTCAAGAGCTTCTTCAAGGGTCTTTGGAAGGCTCTTGTTGAAGTCTCTCGTAAGGTACTTAGAGTTTATGGCATCCATGAACCCTGCAACCCTCATTTTCTCATCGACACCAACATAGGTTAGACCTTCCTTTTTGTATCTTTCCATGAAATCTCGGAGGCTTTCATCATCTCGTTGCTTTATTTGGAAAATCACAGTGGCATCTTTGACACATCTTCGTTGTTGGGATAAGTTGGCCAAGACTCCCTTGCTAAGGTCGTCAAAGGACCTAATGCTTCTAGATGGAAGGTCATTGAACCAGATCCGAGAAAATCCAACGAGAGTTTGCATAAACATGAGGCAACACTCGGGATTGCCCTACTTTTCAATCCTGGTAGATACGGAAAAGATTTGAAGGTGATCCTCGTAATCATTGGTGCCCTTCATAAGTCTTTATGTGAGATGGCATCTTAAGTTTGGTAGGAAAGTCATAGTTGGCAATTTGTTAAGAGAAGCATGAAATGTTGCTTGGTTTGTAAGGTTTGGTAAGATCTTCCTCCGTCCTTATCACCGGGTTACGATTTGAGGTGCCTTGGTGGGTTGCCAAAACTTGGTTAATGAAGTGTTGCCAAGAGAACTGTGCCATCATTTGAGGCATTAGGTTGAAGCCTTGAAAGCATTCTGACGGGATCATGTAATTTGTTCCCATAGGGGTACTCATGCATGCATTTCGAGCCAAAGATAGGGAGGACAAGGCCTGCTCCCAAGGAGTATGAGCCAGAGGAGGAATGTTGGTAACCGGTGAGTGCAAGAACTGATCAAGTGTGATCTCATGCCCTATGGGTGCACCTGTCATAAAAGGTTGAGAGGTGGCCAAGGGAAAAACCGTTGGACTTGGTTTACAGACTAGGGTTAAAAGGTAAGTTAGTGGCCAAGGGAACGTGGTCCCCGTTGGAGTGCCTTCGGGAGTAGAGAAAGAAGTGGATCTGGCTGAAGAAATCCGACCAGTGTTTGGTGTTACATTGGTGTTGTGAGGCACCTGATTTACCTCACCGGGAGACTCTCCGTTGGATATTTCAGGGAATTGGAGCTACACAACTAATATTTAAGATGAACTTATCGGCGCAACCCCGCGGTGGGCGCCAACTCGTTGCTACAACAAATAATGGTCTAACGATAGTTATAAGTTCTCTGAGGGCAAAAAGGGTTAAAAGGTTTCGGTTAGCTTAACACAGGTCGTGAGGTCCCCGACGTTTGCAGCACGTAAGTAGGATTTTTTATTTTGATTATTGTTTAGAATTCTGATTTGAAGATTGTTCAAGTCATAATGTTGTTATTATGATTTTTATTATTATTATTATTATTATTATTATGAAATGTGATATGTGAAGAAAAGATTATGCATGAAGCATGATCTTCTAGAGAGAAGAGAGGATTTGAAGTGTGTGTTTTCTTATCAAAGAGTCAACGTTTATAGAAGAAGGATCTTCTATAAAGGGAAGTGTAGCACTATTGATCCTTGGCTGCAGTGAAGGGCTTCCCCTTTTTGTCTATGGAAGGCTTTGGACCTGCGCGTAATGGCGTGCACTCTCCACACGTGGTGGCCGAGATCTGAGCTGGAGAGTCAACACAAAAAGTGTGACATGACAAACACTATTTAGTTCCTTTTGTTGTTGATGATAGCTATTTCACTTTTGAACCCTTTTAGTCTTAACCTTTTAAACTGGTATGCATTATGAACAGTTTATTAGGCTTGAGCTACCCACGTCATCAACCAACAACACCTCCCATTTGGTAAACAACACCAATCAGATTAATATTAATTTCTCCACAATTAGACACCACTTACTTGTAGAGTATGGAGTAATGCATACAAGTGCCTGGTGCAACGTGACACCAAAGAAAATACGCGTCATATAACATTAGATACTTACTATTGTATGCGAGGTATGCATTCGACCCTTGAGCGGCCCCAACTCAAGACACATTTCTAAGAGTGACTAAAAAATTCACAATAATGGATAATGTATTTATAGATATAGTTTACTCATAATATTTTTAATATCGTTTCGTATTATAGTTGTAATCATTCCTAGATTGATGAATTTAAATGACTAGAGTTTAAATCAAGAATATAAATAGTTAAAAATAAAAAATCCAACAGATTAGACTTTCAAACCTTGATTTCCATTGGAATATAATTTCAATGGAAAAGCTTCCTTTTGATTTTTGAAGAAAATGTCTTGTTTGCAATCATATCAGAGAAAGTATCTATAAGTTGCCCTGCAAGTGAAGCTGGATCCTCCATTAAAGTATCCACAACCATTCTAACTTCTTGTTGACTTGCTCTCAGACTGTATCTACATGTCCTTCTCACATATTAGTACCCGTTATCAAGATTCTTTGTTGATGATTTTGGTCTTGGCAAAATTGAATCTTTTACGCTTGTAGGGGGTAATTTAGCACAAGTAGCGGGGGCACAAATGGTCAAAATCTTTTTCATTGTTTACATCACTTGTTGAACTTTTCTTGATGATGTTTACAGCAACCTCTTTGTCTTTCTGTTTGTTATCAATATTGTGGAAGGCTGCTAGAATTCGTTGGCGGGCTTTTTACATCATTGTTGGTCATCGCTTAAAACGGCATTTCTTTGTTTCCGAGTTCACGTGTGTTTTCAAAGTGAACTACTTTTAGAACATATTGTGTTGATGGAGTTAAGCCAGGGAGTAAGAACTTGGTGCAAACAATGTACACGTCGGTGGTTTGCAGGGTAATCTGTTTCTTCGGCTTTTTGATGCCACATTATGTATTTATGTGTCCTTGCATTATCCGTAACAGGTTGATCTCGGGCGCCTAAAATGACAGACATTGATGTGGGAAAAAATGTTTCCAAATTTGACAACTGGTGTCAAGCTGCTGGGATCTGTAAACAGGTTGAACTAATTTCTAAAACTCCAAAGTCAACTTTCAAGAAAACTGAATTTTTGTTTGTTGAAACTCAAGATATAATGAAATTAATAACATATATACCATAAACATGAAAAGTTAGAGTGGAATGTGCAGACAAAGTTTGTATCCTGTTTGACAATGATGCAAGTCAGTTTGACCTCACAAGTCAAACTCCGTTTCTTTTGGAATGAACAAAAATACAAAATTGAAAGAGGGAGAGAGAAATACCATTCAAGAGCATTTAGAGAGAACTGAATCCACGGATTCGACTGCAAAAGCACATAACTTTTGAATCTCTTGTCCTGAAGAGAGCTTGTTGACTATACCCCTCGCCCGTTTGACTGGCAAACCTGCTTCGAGATGCTCCATTGCGTCATTAACAATTTCATGAAGCTTTTGGTACTTGAGGGTCCCAACTATGAGCTTCTGACTTAAAAGAAACACAATAAAACAAGATGTCAACACACCTAGTGTCCCTTGCTATTGTAATTTGCTTTCTCCAACATCTGCATATGGCATATGCTTAGAGTTGTACATATACGGCAACCCATAATAAGAAAAGAAAAAATTTAGTGCCAGGCTCGCTTGGGACATGCCTGATGAACCCAAGTGCATAGCTTTACACTAATTTAAAAGGCGTTAACAACGAAAAAAATACACAAATTTGGCAACCATAATTAATGTCATATTGCTAATCATTACCTATTTCCTTCTCACAGGTTCAGAGATAATATAACTTAGAATATGCTTCCAGACGTTATGAATGTGTCGATTTGGGTTGTGTTTCAAGTCAAATGAGTCAAAATGGATCAATTCCAATAGTTCAGCCAGAAGGGAACAAGTCAGAAGGGTTCAAAGGCACTCACAGACTATTTTAACTCATAGAATCATTGTATTCAAAGACTGTGATTATTAATGAACTACTATTGTTTTTAAAATCATAATTAACACATTAAATATTTATAACGAATGTATTAAAAAAAACATGTTTGTGAGTCATCCTAACCCTACTCAGAAAGTGATGCTTCTACCCGTACTAAAAGATGACCCATTAACCAACTAGCCGAGCCGCTTGACACTATTCACTTTACCACATGAGAAATCAAGAAAAGAGAATTACCCAAGTAAACCATTCACTTTACCACATGAAACACATTGAAAGCTCCCATCAAGTCCTCTATTCCTCCCGTCTTTTGGAAGTCCATATTTAACATGTTTTAACGCACATTCAAGATGACACGTCATCCCACAAGAATCCCCATGAAATGGTGGATCCGAACTGCACATCAACCATAAACTCGGGTCCTTATTGTCATCATACCGATGACAAATACAACAAGAACACCTTTTACAAAAAGCCCAGTTTTGACTTGACTTAGCTCCGCAGGCAGAATTCTTGCAAAATTTGACATTAGTATCCTCTAAATCAACATAATTATGATCTGATGCAAAGTTAATTAGTGCGTTAATTAGTATCCATTTCGATACCTCGTATACAATTTCTCTTTTTACGTCACAAACAAACGTTAATTAGTGCGTTTTAAAATCTTATTTCAATCTTTACTTGGAAATTCTATTTCTATGCATTGATTCTCTTATCTTAAGTATTTATGAATAAGGCCTTGTACGTATCCAGGGGAGTTGATCTCAATATGATTGTGTAAACATGCTATGGTTGAACCTATAGTTACATGTCACGTGTTTTGTTTATCGACTAATGTATATGAGAAGGTGGTCGAAAATTCAAGATGCATAAGTGATAAAGATCAGTTTAAGATGCCATAAATGATAAGACTAGGATAGAAGAAAGACAATCAAAAAGCGTTTAATAAGTCGCATGGAATATATAATATCTTAAGATAAGATCTAGTTTTTCTTTAGTTCCATAACTTAGACATATCATTAGTACCATAACCTAGACATATAATTAGTACCATAACTAAGAAATATCATTAACATAACTTAGACATATACCATAACTTAGACATATCATTAGTAGCATAACTTAGAAATATCATTAGCACCATGGTGAAATTCTTTTAACTTCCCACATTCATCAGACACACGTCGTCCTCGGCAGCGGCTTCTAAACGATGGTAATCAATGCCAAAGCAGGAACATAGTTTACAATAGAATGATATCTTCTCCGAGCCCATTTTCCAAAAATCAGGTGTTCTCCGTGAGTGAATAATACTCATTATATTAGCCATCTCTTTTCGCGAGATACGACTGCCCTCATGATACTCAAACTGCACATCCAGGTCTTTGAAAGGGAAAGGAAAGTAACCAGCCATTTTGTATCTAGGCTTACGCGTGGGGTCATAGTTGGCAACAACATATTTGGCACCGTCCCGTTCACTGGAAAAAGAAAAAATATGTGTGTGAAAACTTAAAATGACAAGGGAAGATTCTTTGGAATAAAGAAAAGCGAAAAATATGTGCATGAAAATTTAAATTGACAAGGGAAGATTCTTTGGAATAGAGAAAAGCCATACTAGTCCCAGCAAGTTGGCAGGTGAGACTGGAAGTAGTTGCAAAAAAAATAAATTTTGCCCTCAACATTTGCCAAATCTATCAGATCATTAGTGTTGTTTTTCCAGTCAGGACGCATCATGATATCAACTGCTTCCTTAAGCAACAGATACAGATGATAGGGAACACGGTCAGGTGAAGTCCCAGGATTATAAGAACCGAATTCAATTGACCCTATAAGGACCGGCCTGCAGAAACCTATCTTGCGCTTGCACTAAACAATCAGGGCAAATAAATTAGAGTAAAAACATGATTTCTTAAAACCCTTGTTTCATATCAATATTTTGTTTTAACCAAATCAATAATTAGGTTTAGGTGATTATCAACTTGAAGTATAACAGTACCTTTTTAAAATGGTCTTCTTTAGAGGGCTGGTTCGCGCCACTACACTCCGGATGCTCTTCCTAAACAATAAGCACAATTGAATCAGAATGAAAGTTCTTTGAAAAGTCAACAAAGTCCAATGGCCTCTAAATGGTGAGTATTAACCAAATCAATAATTAGGTTTAGGTGATTATCAACTTGAAGTATAGGGGGACCTTTTTAAAATGCTCTTCTTTAGAGGGCTGGTTCACACCACTAGACTCCGTATGCTCTTCCTAAACAATAAGCGCAATTAAATCAGAATGATAGCATCGGTAGATCTTTGAAAAGTCAACAAAGTCCAATGGCCTCTAAATGGCGAGTATTGATTCAAATATCATAAGAGATAAAGACTATGCTTCATGCCAAATTAATAGAGCACAAGCTTAGCTAGCTAGCTATATCAAGGACATGATTTCCTAAAACCCTTGTTTCGTATGAATTCCTGTAAACCAAATCAATTAATAGGCTTATGTGATTACAAATTTGATATACAACAAAACCTCTTCTAATGAGGTTGTATGCTCTTCTTAAACAGTGACAACATATAGAATAATAACATCTGATCGGTAAACAGAGTCCAATGGCCTCTAAATTATCAAAGATTGAGGCTAGGCATAGCACTATAATTAAGCACTAAAAAAACATAATTTCCTGAAACCCTTGTGGTTATTATGAACCAAATCAATTAATAGGTTTATGCTAATATAAATTTTTACATATAACAAAACCTGTTGCTTGAATGATGTGGAGCTTAAAGGCGGTTTGTTCGCACAATCATCCTCAGAAGTGGCCTCTAAATGCTGATAATCAACACCATGGCAGGTGCACATTTTAAGATAGAATGATATGGCATACTCATCCCACTGCATATATTCCTCAGGAGTAGGCGTCGTCAGTGAGCGAATAATGAGTATAATATCAGTAATCACCGCCCATGAAAGATGAAAAGTCTCGTCGTTAGAACTAAGCTTCTTCATGTCCTTCAACTCGAGCTAAACAAGTAAAGCAAATGAATTATCAAGCATTGCTTTGTTTCAAGTCACAAATAGCTTCTGATGTATGCTGAGAAGTAATTCAAATGATCTTTATGAAGAGATTTATTTGTTTTAAGTCATTCATTCATAAAAAAAAAAAAAAAAAAATCCTTTACTGAGCATGTGCTTATCTGTTTCAGTAGAAACGGATGGTTAATTAAAACAAAGAATTATAGTTCTTACAGCCTGAGATCTCTTCCTCTTATATGTTTGAATTACAGTTTGAGTTAAGGAATAAATGATGACATCTGATAATGAAATTATAGCAAGTATACTTACATTCATCCTGTTCCTGTTAGATGTTGGAGAAGAAGCCTTTTTACTGAGGGATATATCAACAATAATAATAACACAAATTAGCAAATGACAATGAGATCAATCGACAGTTTAAACACGCATATGAATTAAATGAAGAATATAATATGTTTCGTACCTCCTCCTCCTCTTCTTCTTCTTCTTGATGAGGGACAACCTTGAAAGTAACCACCCGTTACCAACCATGGTGATGAGGCTCTTCTTCTTCCGACTACCCGTGGTGCATCAAACCCTGCTCGTAAAAAAAATGAAACTACCGTGGCGTGCTCTTCTTGTTATATATAATCCTCTCTCTTTTATTCGATATCTGGGCCGCACTTTGTGTCTCAGCCCACTACTTCATTCCTTTATTCGGTCCAATATTTGCAATTGACACATTTTGGTGGTAGCCTTTTAATTATGATTAAAAGGCTACATCTCAATAGAATTGTTCGTAATCTTTTAATGGTTAAGATGTAATATGAATGGTTAAGAGGTAAAATCTTAATAGTTGTCTCTTAATCATTTAGATATGGTTACCTCTTAACCATTCAGATGTTATAGATCATTAAGAGATAACATTCGGATAGTCATTAAGAAGTTACTTAAAACTTTTTTCAATACAGTCCAAGCTTTTAAGTTAAACAAAAATTAAACTGCGTGATGCATCTTTTTGAGAGCGCAATCTAACCCAACCTGTCTTAAACACTAACTATATCTGACAAGCGTAATCTAACCCAACCTGTCTTAAACACTAACTATATTTGGGTATCATTATTATTATTATTATTATTATTATTATTATTATTTTTTTTTTTTTTTTTTTTTTTTTTTTTTTTTTGAACGACCAACAAAAGTCCGGTCACCCGGGTAAACCCAATGGCAAAAGGTCACCCACGCCCGCGAACACATACGGCCTTGGTGACCCGGCCCGCCACCATTCCAAAGAAAACCCACCGCGTGAACGCCCACTGTGGTAAAACTTTTGGCTCACCCTAGAAAATTTTTGCTCTAAGTGAGACTCCAACCTATAACCTCTACATTTGAAGGTCATGTGACTACCACTCCACCATAAGGTGATTGGCTCATTACTATTATTATTTAAATATTTAGAAAGTATATTCTTGAGTATTTAATCAAGATAATACTCAATTCAAATGTAAATCTAGTTTAAAGTACTAGTAGGAAACCCGCACATTGCGCCGGCAACGATAATTTACAATTCGTTTGAATTCGACTTGTTACATTTTTAACTTAAACCAAACCTAATTTATTCAGTTGAATATCGATCGGTTGGATAGTGTAAACTATCTGAACATTTGGAGATGATTTTTGGCATCAGTCAAAGCACAAATATCACTCTTTAACCGTGTAATTTCTTGAGCAATCTCTTCTTTCTGATGATACTCTAAACTGTATCTATAACAACTAACAAGCCTCTCCATAACACAATGTCGCCTTTAGTGGAACATGTGACAAGCACGACTTGTCAAAGTGTTGAGTGAGAGATGTAACTTTTAGTGCAGCCAGTATCTCGTCATAATCCAGACCCACATATATGTGACCCAAAATGCATCGTGTAAGATTGTCTAGATTCAAGCTTGCAACATCACATAACGACTTGAATTTATACCACATCATGTTTTCAACTTTATTCGCGATAAACCATACAAATATAAGACGTATCAAGAGATGGGTTTAAACAAATTGATAACTATAGGAATAAAAATGTGATCTGCGTTTTGTAATCATTTACATATACATAATGTCGTCTACTATCAATTATAATGTAGATTGATATCAATGGCAGTTCTTTTGTTTATACTTAATTGTTCTTCATGAGTTGATATATTACTAGTAGTAGCAAACTATTTTTTTTTTTTTTTTTTTTTTTTTGAATAAAACTGGAACCAACCATGCAACGTGTGAACAAAGCACACATAAATGTAACACCCCAAAAATGTTAACTAATAATAATAGTATGGTGGAAATTATATATAATTATATACCTATGTGTATAAGTGTGTAAGTATGAGTATGTATGTATGCGTATATATGTATGTATGTAGATGTTGTACCCCTAGTTGTAAGTGGTGCATTGGTAATTGTACATTTGACAAACATAAAATTTACCAAGTTAGTCACTTGGGTAAATTGGTAGAAACTTAACTAACAAAGAGGGAGGGGTTAAATGTGAAATGACACACACTTGAGGGGTGGTTTGGGGAAAATTAGAAGAGATAATATTAGGAGGGATTAAAAAAAGAAAGAAAGAAAAAGAGAAAAGAATAGAAACGCAGAAAGAGAGGGAGGAAGAAAGGGGTGACAAAATGGTTCTCCATAACAGCCCCTATAGCTGAGATTAAGTGAGAAAAACACCTCTAATTCCCTGCATGTTCTTGGATTATTAACCCTCTTGTGGTGCTAATCTCATTGGTAAGTTGTATGATTTATTTTGGTAGAGTTTGGGAGTAGTTTGGTGGGATTCCATAATCATGTTGTGATAATTACTTCTTGTGGTTAGGAAAGCATGCTTGTTATGTGTAGTAGTGTAAAATTGAAGAGATTTTATGTTAATTGCTTGTAATAGGGCTGAATTGAGAATGTGTTAAGTGGGTGTTGGGATGAAGGTTTCTGTTGACTTTTAAAAAGTCAAACAGAACCTTAATCTCATAAGAACTCAATTGATTATGCTTATTGTTAAGAAATTCATGAAGATTGTAAGTATAAGTATAGAATTGGGAATGTTGTGTCATGGAATGGTATAACCACTTGAATGTAGGAATATGCACACCAATTGTATGATGAAACGCCTAGTAACTTAGAATAGGTGAAATTGTGGGAAAATACATGATAACTATGATGGTAGATGTTGTAGCTATGTGGTTATGTTAGTTTATCTACCTTGTACCAAGAATGGTAAAGGGTAAAGTGCAAAAAGCTAAAGTATGAATTCCTTCGCTATGTAGGTGTGAAGGTGGAAGGTACAAGCGGTTACAAGGAGCAAGGTGCGCACGATAAAGGTAAGTTGGTTACTACCAACTACGTAGTCTAATGAGTATGTTAGTCATAGTTGTATGTATGCATTTTGTGATTGAATTTGGTAGAATGGAAGTAACATGAAGTATCCTTGTGGCTACACAAGGGTATAAATTGGTGGAATGGTTTAAATGGTGGAAGCACCCTTAATGGGTCAAAATAGTAGGAACACCCTCGATGGGTCAATATGGTGGAAGTACCCTTAACGGGTCAAAATGGTGGAAATACCCGTAACAGGTCAAAATGGTAGAAGTAAGGATTTCATTATGGATTCCATGGACTTCTTAGATCCCTTGGACAAGACGATCATATGGTTTATAACCTACTAAACGTTTGCCTTGTTGATTTGTAATAGGTAAAGCACATAAATGAAGATCAAGTCTCGAGCAAGGATGGGTTATGCACGCTCGCGTTCTTTTGGGTTGGGTACCATGGTTATATTAGGATCTTTGAGTCTTTTAAACAAGTTGTTAATGTTTTGTAGATGGTTTTGGATATGGGTCAAAGATTCGCATGGTAGCCAACTTAGGCTTTGTCTTTTGTAAACTTAACTATTGTCGCCAAGGTTGTTGGCACGTTGTTGGGCATGACGTTTTGGATATATATAACTATGTATATAATGGATGTTTATATATTGTCTATATGTTTTAAAAAAAAATAAAAAAAAAATCGAGTCCTTACAATAAAAACCCGCGGCAACGCGCGGGCATCTCCACTAGTTATTAGCAACGTGCCAGGCCATCATTGTGGAACTATGGATAAACTCGACAGTTGAACCAGTTAATCTTAATTAAAAACACAACTTTCACCATTGATTTCTCGATTTCTATATAATATGATCAAGTTTATAAACTTTAACTTTTATAAAGTACCTAATTCTGTATAAAAGATTATAATAAAAGATGTAGCATTATAAATAGTTTTTTATATGTTCAGAGTAATTATAAAATTGAATGTAATGAGGTTTCATAACCAAATCTTGACTCTTGACTTTCTTTTGATTAAATATAATGTTTTAAAGACATATTTGGCCCCAAAAGTAGTCATTTTAAGCATTGTTATAATTAACTAAACTTATACATCTTAAAATTTAAGAAATACTTGAAAAATGCTTTATAATATAGTATAGATAGAGATAGAGATAAACGATATCCAAACTAATATCTTAGCAATTCCTCACAAATTATTCTCTAAAATATTATTTTACATACCATTTAGGGTGGTTTACTATTCAAATTGAATTGCATTCTATAGACTCAAAACTCGACGCAAGGCGTGTTTTTAGCACAATCTATTAAGGATTCGTTTCGTGGTGTTAATATTGTAAATTTTGTTTAAAAGAATTAATGGAATTGAGTTATCATTCAAGTTTTAGTTGCAATTATTTTGTCGCTAAATCCAACTTATCTTCGTTTGTTTTTGTCAAAAAAAGACACGAATGAAGCGAAGCATGAGGTCGAAAACTAGTTTATTATGAATTTGAAACCGTAAATGTTACTAACCATTTGCCCAAATTCTTGACCACTAGTAAAAATTGGTCACAAATACACACTCACAGTTTCATTCCCTCACGCAATTTTATCAAACATGCATCTGTGATCAGTCTATTGATTCCTTGTCGCCCGCCTACTTAACATCCTTATGTAATTTACTTGGTTAATGAAAATTTGTGAAACAAGTTACATCTGGATTTGTGAAACTTTCTTTTTTATATATAAACTTTCCATTCCATAATAAAACAACTTACATCTGGATAATGGGTAAGCAAGCAACAAGCTGCGCCGCAATGGCGGATCTAGAGAAAAAGTTGAGAGGTAGCGGTGGCTAAAAAAAATCTGGCAAGGGGTAGCCGATACATAAAACAGAGAAGAAACAAACAAAAAAAACTACACTAAAAATGAACTACGCCAAGAAAGTTGAGAGGTAGCATAGGCTACCCCTCAACCCCTCTAGGTCCGCCCCTGACGCCGCTATCCTTTTTTGAATCGCAAAGCCTATTCTACTAAATACAAACATTTGGTTCATCGGGCTCTGCGAGTTACTGTAGACCACCTTCTATACCCGCTTCAAAAAACGAACACTATCATAGTATCATAGGCTAGGGATCCAAATGTGTAGAAGGCAAACGAGAAACGAACCGGTCTAAACGGAGGTCACCCGTCACTTTAGGATGAGATCCTGATATGGCTTATTGGCGTTGAACTGTCATCCGTTTTTTAAATTTGGCGTCACACAGTACCTTTTTTTTTTTTTTTTTTAATTTGGCGCCTAATTGGCGTCTGCAACTCACATATTGAAAACTAGGGTTTCTCTGCATCCTAAATTTCATAACAACGATGCATAAGAACACAAGAAAACCCAAACCTAAACCTAACACCAATCCACGACGCAATATCCAGAGTTCTTCAATCAGATCTATCATCGGAGATCGTCGTTTTAACGATCAATTCAACCATCTAAACACTATTGGAATTGAAGGTAATTTAATCAAACCCAAAGTCTGCTCCCATTATTATTATGATTCTTATATGCATGCTCTGTATTGTGCTAAAATTGATTAGCAATCTTTTCTAATTAGTAACCTAAATAATAAATCTGCTGTAAGATATGGAAGATCTAATCATCATTGCTTTATGAAGTTTTGCTATTGCTAGCTGAAGGTGTTGTCTGGTTATAGGTGCAAAGAAGGTAAAAAGAACAAAAGTTGGTGATGCTGAGGTTCATGATCTTTCTAATTTGGGACGAAATGCTTCTTCGAATCAATCTGACACCGCTGGCGATCGGAGAGGTAAATCACCGCACTCGATAGACAAGTTGTAATTTTTCTGTTGCATATATTTTATTAGGAGTATTACTCGTAGCAATATTACGTTTGGAAATAATATTTGCAATGAAAACTTGGCTTATTTTATCATTGCATATGTGTTGGGGATGTTGTAACGATGTGATGCTTTTTAGGTTGCGGTGGAGATTTAGCTGCAAAAACTTCAGAATATGCGTTCTTTAAGAGATTAAAAGGGAATGGTCTTGGTAATGTAAATGAACATCCTAATCATCATGACAACCAATTGAGCAAAGTTCAACACAGTCATGATATCACAAGAGAAGGTTCTTGCTTTCTCGCATATTTGATGTTACATGAGTTGTATATAGGTGATTATATTAGTACTTTCTGAGAGTTACAGTAAGTTATATTTTGCAGAGATACCTAATATGCAGAAAGAGAGCATTAAGTATGCCAGATCTTCATCGCCTAACGAGAAAGAACAAAATGAGGCCAATTATTCCTTTCTTTCACCCCCGTGTCGTGGATCAAAGAATTCTGGTGAGAATATGTGACCAGTCATGCCTTACCTAATAATTGAGAATTGCTATAGATAATCCTCAAGGCACGTTTAAGTTATGATGTGATTTGATGCAGCGGTTAATGGCGCAAATGCTCATAATGTTAGGCCTGGTGAATACAACTGCCTGTCTCCATCAGTGGGCAGCAAAATAAAAACCCCGGGTAAAAATTTGTTGAGTTATGTATTGTATTGATGCAATCTTTATTTAGTAATTCGATAGTTAACATATCTTTTTTAGCAGGGAATGGAGGAGTGTTTTCTGCAAAGAGGGATAAACTACGTCATTTGGCAGCGGATAGATCCTTATATAATGTCAATGAGCTATCTTCAGAAGGGTTAGTTAACTCGACAATCTTATTGGTTCCACTTCCTGACATTTATTAGTTGAACATCTTTGATTAGTTATTATATCTCAGGTTTGATTTGGTGTCTGCTCTCATTAGTAGGATACTCCCTGTGGTCCACGATAATGTATGATATGCTGTTCTTCTTGCTTGTGAATTAATATATGGAATACTCTATTTGACATGAATGTGATGGTTTGTTTGTTAAAAATTTGGTATATGGCAGTCTTGCAGAGATTCTAATCAAGATGAAATTGATACTGAATACAAGCTGCTTCCTTTTTCTGAGTCGGAATCAGCTAAACAAATCAAGAGTCATGAAGCTCCTTTAAGAAAATTAATCGAGTCTCAAAATCTATCATATTTTGATGACGGTTTTTCAAGCCCAACAAAGAAGCCCATAGATAAGGATCTTCTGGAATGGAATCCTGCGGACCCAGAATCTTTTTCATGTGATCGTTCCCCAAATTTTAGCAACCGGTATAACCGCTGCCAGGCAGAGGATTACAAAAGAAAAATCAAGTCTCGCCACATGTCAGACATGGATGCTAGTTTTTACGGATCAACAAAGAAACCCACAGAAATGGATATTGTGGAATGGAATCTTATTGGCTTTAGTGGCTTAGAACCTAGTATTCGGCATAATCACCATCGTAGAGCTGCCAATTTCAGAATTCAGAACTTTGACATGGAGAGTATCTTATCTTTTGATGAGCCTCTTCTTATGCATGAATCTAGAAACTTCCAAGAGCTTGATGAACCTAAACTCTTGGAACAGCCACAGACTCTCTTGTTGGGTTGGGATCACAGCAGTGAAAAATATGAATCCTTTTTAACGTCATCGTCACCTCACTCGTCTCCTTATATCAGCAGACACCTAAAGAAAGAACATTTGCTAACTTCGTCAATCTCACCGTACACTCCAAAACATCTTATACCTGTAGAAGATTGCAACATCAAATTCCCACTTCAAGATTATAATACATGGTGCATGAATAAGTCTTTAGATGAGGAAGAACATCGTCTTTCAGAATCGTCTCTCTTTCTGATTCAATCGCCTGTCAATAAGCCCCTAAGCTTTCTGAACACGGGTTTACTTTCGCTTGTTGATGATGATGTAAAGGAAGAGAATTTTGTGTACAGTTCAGACCAGTTGTTAAAAAGTAGTGTTAATGATTACAGTTCATCTAGGTACATGGAGCCCTTTTTTGATAAACATTTTGGCCACACTGACTACCCTTTGCTACTTCATGATTCAACCATGAATGACAAATTTTAATGTCATGTGCATTGTTGTCTCTGGATTATTCCAAAACTGTTTAAAATTTTATGTTAGTGAAATGACAAATTTTATGTTAGAGCAGGTACATTTGAAGTAAAAGTAGTGTTGCTACAGTGGTAGGTTCATATGATTAATTTAAACTGGAACTGTACCAATTAAAGTTTATGCTTTTTTACATTTTAAAAAAAAACAAAAATAAGTTGTTGAGAGTGGGATTTGAACCCACGCCCTTTCGGACCAGAACCTTAATCTGGCGCCTTAGACCAACTCGGCCATCTCAACTTTTGGTACCTTCCTTCTTGGTTTGGTTTAAATTAGGTGGACTTTTTGTAACATTTCTTGGATTCAAACCCCTTGAATCACACACTTAAGGAAACACGCACAAGTTTCACGTGATATAAAAAATATAATAATGCAGAAAGTGGGAAAGGAAATGTTGAACATGAGACTTTATATATAGCGTAGTATATAACGTGGGGACTAATAAAAAAGTCATAAAATACTCATTCTACCACAAGAATCGGTAGAAGCTACGACCCATCACTAACGTTAAACATATACTTTCCTACGGAATCGGTCAAAGCTCTCTACCCACACTCTTTCTTTATTCTACCACTAAATAAACAAACTAAAATTACTAATAATAAAACTTTAATGTCAAGATTAAAACTTAACATCATTTTATCTAAAAGTGTTGTACTGATAGTGATAAGGCGATAACATTGTTTGGGTTTGGGGGTTTTGGAGCTTGTTAAACAATTATCTTACGCATTATCATGCATTCATCTGTGATGGCCTTGGTTAAATGTGTGCTTTTAGCCTTTTTACCATGCTCATATCTCACATGATTTTAGCATATTAAATGCAATAAGCTTTGTCAAATGAATAAAGAAGTTTGTATTACTTGTTTATAGGTAAAAACCATGTCATCTTATAACACCTTAAAAGTTAAAGTGGCTTTTATTCTATCAAAAAGTTGTTTCTAAATTACATCCTCTTTTGGAGTAACATCTTACCAAATACCATTAAAAATTGTCCTTTTATTCACACCCATTATTTACGTGATTGTAGGAAACTGAATACATGATTGACTAATATTTTATTTTATTTTGATTTCAAGGTTCAAGTTCAAAAGCACAGGGTACTACATTAGCCCACCTTAATAGCATACTAATCAATTATCATTGTGATCAAGTTTGCAGAGTTTTGTTCAAAACCCACAAGGTTTTTCATAGTCAAAGGTGACCAGATCATAATTACTAATTAGTTCAGTATAAGTGACCCATTATGGCCATATCATATTCTTTGCATTCTATAATCAAATATAACATAAGTTTAGAAAGAAAAAAAAACAGAGAGTTAACCGCTACAAAACGGGGCTCCATGGACCTCCTAAAAACCCGATATACGTGGCGGTGGAACATAAGAACCAGATCCGAAAGCCGTATACATGTTGAGTTATTTTTCACTGCAATCAAGGACATCTTTTCCAGCTAATGATTTTTTCCTACTTTCACCAAAAGAACCATTTTCTTGTTGCTGGAGCTTTAACACTTGTCGTGACATTGTCGTCTTTTTTCCTATTATCAAGTCCTTGCTTTAATGCTTCCATCCTTTTCCTGCATAATGTTCAATTGGATTACAAACATTTCATCACCTAACCATTTAAAAAACATTATTTGGCAACGGAAAGTAGGAATATACTCTATGTAATTATCACAAAAGGACATAAGATTAGTCACTTTTGACTAGGCATTATTGATAAACATAGTTATCTTTGGGATCCAAAGGAAAAAGTATAACTTTTAGTAAAATCAAGATTTTCATCTATAAAAAAAGATAGTATAAAGCAATTAAAAAAAAAAGATTGAGTAACTATTACTTGGTATCAGTAAGACGGCCATGCAAACTCCATCGTTGGCGAAATCCGTCTGCACCTTCAATCCCACTTGCAAGAATCAATCGCCTGCGGTGCAGATTATTAAAAACATGAAAATAAACAGATTGTCATTGATAAACATATAATGCAAGAACAATTGCTTGTTTTTGGCGTGAAGCAATTTAGGACATGAGTCGAGGATTAAACACGTTCTCAAGATGTCAAAATTTCTTATCTGTCTCAGGGTATATAGGTTTAATAGTAAATTGAAATGGGGTTAGTTCAATCTCTAGATTCATCATTCAAAATCCCCAATTTTGAGAATACGATTCCTGTTTTTGTAACCCATACCCTTGAACTAAACACCATCCGTCTTTCCGTTTTTATTCCCTTAATTCCTAAGATGAACAGAAACCACTAGGATTAGTTATGGATTTGTACATGATTAACATACCTTTCTAACGTTGTGGTTTCGGACTCAAGCTGAGAAGCTCTTTCTTTTGCTAAATCCAAAGGCATCGATAAACCTAACTTATACTCGCTATCTTGAAGCCGTTGTCTTAGTTCTTTATCCTGTAACATTTAATATTCATATATCATATTCCATTTAAACTATCTGTGCAACCCAGACTCGCAAAAGATAAGAAAATGGAAACTCATCAGAAAGAATACCCGTTTCTCTGCACACTCTCGATACAATGCAATCTCTTCTTGACAAAACGGCTCTATGTCGTTAACTTGCAGGCCTGTAACAAACATTTAAACAAAAAGAAACCTCAAGAGTGCTGTAAAAAACCAAGTCCACGCTTATTAATCAAACATCAGGCGAACGAAGAACTTACACAAAAACAAATTCCTTAAAATCCCATCACATAGATTAACACCTTCAAGAACATGAGACGCAATTTCGGGAGGAATAACAGGCGATGGCGGTCCTAACATTAAATCATCTCCAACCAGAACCGTTTCCTCCATCGTTGGTTGCGAATCGACTGAACATCCAATAATACAGAAAACAAATGAAAAAAAAAATAGCTCAAACCATTCAATTCTTCAACTAATTGTCACATTTGATCCAATACACCATACAATTATACAAACCAAACTATTTATTAAATTAACATCAACACTTAAGACATATTTAAAGCAAGAAACAGACATAGTTAAGCAAGTTACAATGTTGATAGTTTTAGCTCAATAGCAGATGTATATAGGTAAAAGAAAATGAATAAACATACATACCATCCATGATTGTTTCTTTTGATTAATGTTCCCTGCAAATACAAAACAAATGGAATCAATACAAAATAACCCAAAATCATAGACCCTAAACCCTAAATTTAATACCCAATAACAGAAAGATAACTGTGGAGCTGTTACCTGAGTTAGTAAGATGAGCAGAACAAAGACGACGTCGTTCTTCTTGTTGTGTTAGGGGCTGTTTGGAAACCTCTGAATGGATAAGTGCTGAACCAATAAGAGGTCTGAACCAGTAAGTGCTGAACCAATTTTGGTGTGTTTGGTTGGATCTCTGAATGAGTGTGTAGAATGACTATTTTACCCCTCTGGATTATTCCTTGCTAAATGTAATGTATCTGTTTGATCATAACTTCTAATAATGAATAATTATTAAAGAAAAAAAAAATACAAACCATCATAGAAAATCCAAATTACACAAAAATCTTTCTTGAAAACATACTAAAATCCAAGTAGAAATCAATAAGTCGCATACAATTTTGGTTTTAAGCATTTGACATAAGTTGAGTGGCTATCTCGTCACGCAAAGTAGTCATATGCTCGATGCCTTGTGAGCCCCATTCCATGTCGTGAACAAGCATAGTTTAGGCGTTTTAAACAAAACGCCTAAACTTATATAATTTAGGCTAAATAATCAAAATTGAAAATACATAAATGATGAGTGATGGATTTTTTTTTGAATATTGCTGCATATGAATATGTTAATGGAAATATAATTTCAAGATAGGGCTGTTATGAATACTGTCTATGAACTACTTTCAAAAAGCTTTGAACTCCTAAATTTGTTTTGAATATTATTTTTTACACACACACATAAACAATGCATCTTTAGTCCTCTGTTTTCCGATGTCGAGCTTGGACTATAATCAATTACCAACAAAAAACAATTAGGGCTCAACACATATTAGGGATAGAAGGCAAGAAGGTTGTGGATAATATACATGTATATAACAAACAAACACACTTAAAAGAAAATAAAAAAAAAACACGAATCATACATACCTTGCTGAGCAGGAGGCGAGTGGAGGAGGAACCGGGACGGTGGCGGCCTGGCGGCGGTGCGCCGCTGCTGGCGGTGGTGCAGGAACGAGGGAGGAGGGAGGAGGTTGTGGGTAGGAGAAGGGAGGAGCTGTGTAGGAGAAATGAGAAGAAGAAAAAAACCCCTAGGGCAAATGGGGAATTATTTTTTTTTAACAGCCAACGAATCAATTTTCGAGCACTCTCGGACACCCTTTTGGCGAATCAGGTACTCGAGAGTACCCGGGCCACCAATTGCCACCAATTCCCGGGAATAGGGGTGAGCATTTCGTGGTTCGGACCCACAGGAACCTTGGACCCGACCCATGAGAACCTTGGACCCGAACCTTTTTAAATATATGGGTCGGTTTCCGGTTCTAGATTTACATGAATTATCGGTTCCGGGTCGGGTCGGTTCCAAACCCACGGTTCTAATATAAGAACCACAAGAACCGTTTGTATTTTAATTAAAAAATAAAAAAAATAATCTTTTTTAGTCTTTACACTATTCGTTTTTACGTTTTATTGTAATCGATTTCATGTAATGTTAATACAAATATTAAAAATATTATTTATAATAATAACAATGTATTTTTCTTGAAATATTGTTCGGCTTAATGGATATGCATATATGTGATATATTATATAATATATATTATATCCAAATTTGAAGTAAATATTTATATATATATATCACTCTGATGTGTGTGTATTTATTATGTATACATAACAGATTCACATAATGTTTCTATTGATGAGAATGACAAATTTGTTACGAAAACATAAGTCGAGAAACGAAAAATGACTTAAAAAAACTCAATGGGCTATTGTTAGACTGTCTGTTGTGGAAGCGCGAGTAGCACGACGCGAACAAGGTTTCAGCGCCCGTGCTCACCCCCAACCACAACAGCCCCACGCGAACAGTCCCGGCGCGAGCACAAGCGATGGTGGTCGCGTGGGTTAATGGGAAAAAGTGACCTTTGGTCGCGCCATTGCTCACCTCCAGCCACAACGGGGTCAAGTGACCGAATTACTTGATAGTCACGTCGGTGGCTTACGCACGTTCGCTCGCGCGTCCACAACGAACGGCCTTAGAACCATATGCAGGAATTCTTTTACGAGCATGGCAAAAGAATAGGAACATGTAAATCGTCTAAAAGTGGCTATTACATTAAAGGGTTCTAGAGGGTCAGACCCTTTTACCCGACCCATCAGAACCTTTAGGACCCGGAACCACATAGCCTTTTAAGGTTCGGTTCGTGGTTCCTAATTTCAACAATAAAAGGGTATACGGTTCTGGTGGGTCCGGGTCGGGTCGGGTCGGTTCCGGACCCTTTGCACAGCCCTACCCGGGAAAACCCGACCACTCACCCGCCCGAAGGCACGACAGTAAAATAATCGGTAAAACCGGTCGGGATCAGGACTCGAACCCAAGCCAATGGCCGGGTCATCTCTCATTTCCCATCCACCAATGTCCTCCAAATGTAGCTAGTAGGAATTGAACCCAAGCTTCCCATAAGAAACTTTAAGCCATCAACCAACTGGACTACAAGTGTTGGACGCAAATAGGGAATTATTACCAATCAGATATATTCTCAAGTCTGACCCAATAAGGGGCTAATAAGAGGCATTTTTCATTCAGATGTGCCCCAACTAAACACCCATGTCTGACCGAGTCAGACATATATGTCTGAATGGGCTCATTAAGACCCAACCAAACAGCCCTTAGTGTAGAAACAAATGGTCGGTTGATCAACAGGACAACAGATGATGTTCAGTCATTCACCCGTGGTTTGTTTATTTGTTTCAACCCTAACCCGACTTGACCCATGGATGAGGCTCTTTATTTTTAAAATGACCCGGTTTGACCAATTGATAAAATACATTTACCTGAAATCACCCATTGGCATGCGTAAAAATATAAAATGCTTTTATAATTTCAAATCAAATGTAGTAAAAAAAAAAAAAAAACTTAAATGTTTTGTTAATGTATTCGTGAACTACTTGATCGACTTTTATGATCTCGAATTGAATAGAGTTTAAAAGATCTTGAGGCTAGATTAAGGTTAGTTTATTTTAGGATACTCGGGTGTTCCCGTTTTCACGACCGTGATAACGGTGAAACACCGTCGCAGACGGTAGTTTCACGATGGTGATGTATATCATTGTGTATATCGCGGTCGTGATTGTTGTATTGTGTGTGTGATGGATGGATGGGTGGTTGTTTGAGATGATGTGGAATGTTGTGATTTGTTAGTTTATTTGTGATTTGTGGGAATGATTTAGTGATGAATGTGATGACTTATACAAGTGATTTAATGACGGTGTGATCAAATGAGGTACCAACTTATTATTGGTTGAATTTTAGTGGAACTTGAACCTATTTAAAGTTTAGGTAGAAAAGGATAGTTTGAGAGTTTAGGATATAAGATATGTCAAGAACGGAGATTAAGAGACAAAGGCTAACTGAGTTTAACAAACTCACTAGATCAGGATCAATCTTCTATAAACATCGATTCATAACATACTTTTTTTTTGGCAACCAGTATCGAAAGTCAACAACCCCTGTTACCGATTGCCAAGTGAGCCAAGGCCAAAAGTAGTCGACTGTGACAAAAGACAACAGTTACAGTCATAGTGAGTTGACACTGCAGTCATGGGCGAAGCATGCTTTGGGCTAGGGGTGGCCCTGCCTCCCCCCCTGTTTTTTGGCGCAGTAGTGGAAATTTACGGTTTTCATAGGTAAATTGAGTCCGGGTTAAGTCTGGGCCCCGCCAATTTTCCATTACCAATTGTAAAAAAATTGAGTTCGGCCCCCGCCGATTCCGAAACCAAGCTTCGCCACTGACTGCGATCAGTGACAGCATTGAGCCATATGATCATTTGGGACAAAACGACGGATTGAAAACTAACGCTTATTTAATAGGGAGCCACGAATTGTAGGTTTAATACATAAATCGGGTATTTGAACGTTGGTCAATATTTGGTAGACGGTAAATTTTAACAAGAAACGAAAAGAAGAAAATCAATGTGAGATTTTCTATTCTCTTGCTTGTTTTTTTTTATGTTTGGGCTGGAATACATGTAGGTAATGTTTTATAAAATTTTATTCGTGAGATCTTCACCTTATTTTTCATCTCTCTCAATTTAAATAATAATATCAAATTATGATTTTGCCTGCCAATGATGTCTAGCCCAGCTGGTCGGAGGTGGGAGGGTTTACTCCTTAGGGAGGTTCCCGCACGGGCTTGGTCTCAGGTTCGAGTCCCCCACTCGCACTAAGGGGTGAGAAATTCAACACCCGCGTTTAGCCTGGATTCGAACTGGGGTTGAGGGGTTGTGCGTCGTTTGGATTCTCCGCTGAAACACACCTTCCAAAAAAAATATGATTTTGCCTTTTTTTTCACCTATTAAATAATACTTTTATTGCCTCCCTCTTGTTTATAATATTTTATACCATGATGCCGATCTAATGCAACTTCGAAGTTGGGTGGATTAGTGTTCTTCGTCTAATATATGAACTAATGAACCCTATTTTCGTTGTGTGTGGCGTCGATGTGTCTGATCCTCAAGAACGAGGGTAGATGATGATTAAATAAGGAGGGATTGGAAAAGGGAAAAGACTGTTTTGCCCTTACGTTGATTCCATGTGATATAACTTAACGTTAGAAGTTAATTGTGTTGGGGCTAAAGGACATGACATGTAAGATCTAAAAATATTAATTATCGTTCCAATCAATTTTGAATCCAAATGATGAGTCTTGAATTCTCGTATAAACATAAATGACGATTTTTGTAGTTCTGTCTATTTACAACTGTGAGGCCTGAGACTACACTTTCACTTTGATACCATCACCTACAACCTCTTTAGTATTAAAGTACGTACCAGTAATTTGGGCATTATTAAGGTATCTACTTACTTTTCTAACCTCATATATCTATTACAATATATAATTAATATAATACACACTAACAACAGTTATTAACATTATTATCATATATTAATAAACAAAGTTTTATGAACAGTGGTAGGTTCATATGATTAATTTAAACTGACGGTGCCTTAATCTGTGGTGTTGTAATTGGAGAAAGGGACGACAACCTATAAACAATGTTTTTTTAACGAATTACCCACTAATATATATATTAGTTTACTTGGCTATCATATATTAATAAACAAAGTTTTATGAACAGTGGTAGGTTCATATGATTAATTTAAACTGACGGTGCCTTAATCTGTGGTGTTGTAATTGGAGAAAGGGACGACAACCTATAAACAATGTTTTTTTAACGAATTACCCACTAATATATATATTAGTTTACTTGGCTACACTACTAGAAAATAAGTCTAATGCAACTTTTTATAAGCAACCTTTTTATAATGAGTTGCATTTGTCGCTAATGCAACTTTATCTATTAATATATATAAAAGAATTGAACATTGCTGACGTGGCGTGCAATGGTGCCTTCAACCTCTCCATGAAACTACCACGTGGCATCATAATTGAAAGATTTTAGTATTTTTAAATTATTTCTATTTTAATTAAAAAAAGATAAACATAAAACCCTAAATTTATCTCTCTATCTCTCAATTCTCAATTCTCAATTACTAAAATTAAATTGAGTTATTTTAGAAAAAAAGAATTTAAAAATAAATTTAGATTTTTCTCTCTTATGTTCCTCCCATAATTTTTAAACGTTAATATCTTTTATATTCGAGATTTTTTAAATAAAAAAATTACACCAAATTAACGAGCGTTTTATTATCTTTCCAACGAGTACCATAGTGCTATATAAAAAACGGAGAAAAAAACGACTATTTTTTGTGGGGTTATGTTCGTACAGAAAAAAAAAACACAAAGTGTTCAGGTTATTCATTAATCATGATTTTTCTTTTAAACCAGGTTCTTATCTACGATGTTGAAATTCAGCCCAATCGCCATGCTATCATTGGAATTTTACTCTTCTAAAGATGGATAGGTATACTTCATCAAGAGAAGCTAGGAAAAAGAATTGCGCAACACTGCAACACATGGTGTCACCTTATAACAAGGTTATTTTTTTTATTTATTTAATTACAAGAGTAATAATTATTACTATTAGTATTAGTATTATTAGAATGGTTATATTTTTCAACCCCCTTCATGAATTCTACATCTATATAAGTCAAAGTCAAATTGTAACATATTTTAAATTACGTGAAGATGATTATATGTTGAAGGTTATCCTTTTAATAATGTATTATGTTTAATATGGTTTATACTTTTTATTTTTTTAACTTTTTAAATAAATGTTTTTTAACTAAGATTGATTATGTTTAAGTTATTTACTCTTTTCGTGATTTGAGTTTTCTTCTTTTATCATTTTTTATTAAATCATATTAAAATTTTTCAACCCCGGGACCTTCCCGGGGTAATCAGCTAGTTAAATATAAAGGTTGCATTAGGAGATCTAATGCAACTTTTTAGGAAAAAAGTTGCAAATTTTATTTGTTTTGCAACCTTTTTTTTAAAGGTTTCATTGTGAAATTTAAATGCTCAACACTTATTTTAAAAGGTGGTATTGCTAAAAAAAACTAAATTAAACACTTAGGTTGAATATTTAAAAGTGAAATGCAACTACTATTTTAAGATGGTTTGTGTCAAATTCATAACATAATTACTTATTTGCCAACAAACTTTCACTATTAAAAAGTGTTACGTTGAGGAATCTATTAATATATATAAAAGAAAATGGTTTTGCTGACGTGGCGTCCAATGGAGGCCTCAACCTCCACTTTTTTGTGCCAAGTGGCTTAATAATAGATGTTTTTTGAGGTTTTTGGAGTGTTTCCTTTTTTAACCAAAAAAGAAAAAAAAAACACACGGGAAAAACGAAAACCTTGAAACCCTAAAGTTATCTCCGCCTCTTCTCATTATCTCACCATCTCTTTCTCAGCTCTCAATCATTCATCTCCTTATCCTTTACTCTCTGCCAATCTCCAGATCTTCAAAGTAAGTTCTCAATCTCATTACTCTCTCAATTTCACAAAAACCCTACCAATATCTCCTTCGTTATCATCTAATTCCTTCTCTGTATCCAACAATCTAAATAAGGTATAATTTTCATATATATAGATTATGTGTTTGATCTCTTTTAATAATATTGCAGATATTCACTCCGTATACCGGCACGTACACCACACCCTTAGTCACCTTGAGAGAGAGAAAGATGCGCCGGACGATTCACTGTTTTTTGTATGATGTTCTGTTATTATTTCTATACGAAACATATTTATTAGGTTTTATGATTTTTATTGTGCAATATGTTATCTGTAAGTATTGGATATCATGTCTGATTACAATATTTTATATGATTTTGATTTGATTGTAGATAAATTAGTTTTTTCCCTAATTGTGAGATTTAGTCTATGTTATTGGGTTGTTGTGTCATAATTGATCTAATACAGCCACCATCGTTTATTTGTTTGATACCAAACTAAATCTACCTACTTTCATCTTGCAAATTAGATTACAAATTCCAAAGTCTACCTCACGCTCTCATAATCAAGAAGAAACTCCAGGTGGTTACAAAATTATGCTTATTTGAAAAAGTTAGCTTTCTACAATTGTAATTAGTCCTTTATATGATTATTTAGTGCTTATGTTCGATGGCAGGAATCCACCTCCTCTGCCGCCATTAGCAACTCTTCCGCCGCCAAACCCGTTACCATCTTCAGCAACAGGTATGGTTGTTTTACACTTTTACCTTTCGGTATAGGGTTTTACGGGTTTAGATATACTGGTCGCGCCTGATTGTGTTGATTTTATACACTCGGGTTTCTTTGAATTTACCGACTACATTGATAGGGTTTGGGGTTTTAACGGGTTTAGAATAGCTTGATTTTCAATGGTATCGTTGATGGGTTGCTGCTGTCAAGAAGATGATGAATGGTGATGGCGGCGGTGACTTTCGGTTGGGCAGAAGTGGAGGTGATAGTTATGGGATGACAGGTGATGGATTTGTCGATCGCAGTAAAGTGAGGATTTTACTTTGTGATAATGACTCGAAGGGTTCGGGAGATGTTTTGACTCTTCTTTGTAAATGTTCCTATCAAGGTATATTTAACTACTGTATTATTGTGTTGTTTTAATCTGTGATTCATGATTAGGAGTTTATTTGAATTGTTAGATTAGATCTATTTGGTTTATTAAGATAATTCTACATGATTGTATTGGATGGTTAACTATTCTGTTTCTGTAAAATTTTGATTATGGCGTGTTGGTGGTGACTGTTATATGATTATTTTTTTGTGGTTTACAGTGATTTCAGTGAAATCGCCTAGGCAGGTGATTGATGCCTTAAATGCCGAGGGACCAAATATAGATATCATTCTTTCTGAAGTTGATCTTCCTAAAGCCAAAGGGTTGAAGATGTTAAAGTGCATAATGAGGAAAGAGTTGCAACGCATTCCTGTTATCAATAAGTTTAGTGATGATGAATTAGTTTTTCCTTTGTTTTGAATTATCATATTTAATATGTTTGGGAACACGCCTCATTAGCTTTGGTATTCTTTTTATCAGTGATGTCTATTGATTGTTCACAAGTCTCTGTATAGTTCGAAATAATATTGTATTATTCATTACAATAATATAAACTGTATTTATACAGCCTTAACAGACTCTGTTCTTGATGATCGAACATATAGAGGTCAAATACATTTGCTTGAGGCGTTTATCACATACAAGGATTTTGTAGCATGTGTGGCTCCTTAACTGTATCATGCAGTGTTACATGCCAGCCAATCGCCTTCCCGATTTCTTTAGGTTCATCAATCACTGAAATAGAATCATAAAGGTACACGCGTATTCTTTGATTGGGCCCATTGGTCTTGAACATCAAGTGAGTTTAGCAAATCATTATAAAAATTCATTCTGTTCTTTCATATATGATGTTTCTTAAGATGCATGTATATTATGTTACAGGCAGAGGAGATGGCTCAGACATTCAGGCAAAGAATCGCTCAAGCAGAAGCAATGGCTCGCGCAGACATGCTTAGGTTCAATATGTTTGGTATTTTTCTACTTTTATCATTTTTATTAAGTCATGTTGCGAGAATACGGAAACGTAATGAATTATTCATTTTTTCAATATGTTTGGTATTTTTTTTCTTTTATCATTTTTTATTAAGTAATATTAGATTTTTCAACCCCGAAACCTTTCATGTCTTTTTTCTTTAGGATGACGATTGATTTCGTGGGGTTACAGAAGCAAACTCCTTTTACTTTTGGACACTTTCGGACTCCGCCTTCATGTAGTTGAGTACATATATAAATCAAAGTGTCGTTAATCTTTTTTTTTTATAAGTCTTGATGGCATTTGCAATTATGAGTGCCAGAGCAGTAAAAGGGGTGAGCCAGACCTAGACTGAAGAAAAATGGGATTGTTTTTTTTTTTTAATCTTGTTTATGATATATGTCATTTCTTTGCATGGAAACATGAATATTCAAATGGCCAGGAATTTTAGCTATTATACAATGCATATGCTTATTTGTGTTATGATATGTTATCTATAGAGATTGACTAGGAAACCTCACATATTTTGGTTTGTGAAGAAACCAATGACAAATTAAAGGATGAATGTCATTAGTTGGGTTTCTAGGTTGTGGAAAGGTACATTTGATGATTAACTTTAGTATTTAAACCCATTAACCTAAAAAATGATTTTAATGTTTACATCTAAATATGTTTCATTATAAATATATATTGTGTATATGTATTAATTGAATTTATTTAATAAGTTTTATAACACGAATTAAACTTTTATATATCTTGTGTCTGTAATGAAATTTTAATTTAATCAATTTCTTTGATTATTTAAGATTCTTTAGTCATGTTGGTGTGGTTCCTGTGATCACATTGGTTGGCTTGGATACTTTTGAATGAGGATTTTACTTGGTATGAATACTTCCCTTGGCTTATTTTGACATTAGAGGTCAAACCATACATCATCTAGAACAGTCATATGCACTGTATAGTAAACAAAGCTGATCTCATATCTACAACACCATGGTTAGTTATTTGACTCATGATCATATCCAATGAACTGTAGGTTTTGTTATAGTGAATCATTCAAAGCCACCCTGCTTGATATGCGAAAAGATATTGAAGAGGTCCATCAAAGGAAAAAAAAAAGTTGAGCTACAAGTTACGTAGAAAGATTTTGACAACCAACAAGCAAACTTTGAAGCTACGATGCGAAGCATTATGGAAAAACTAATTCTTGAAGTACTTTTGGATCTTAGAGATTAGTTGAGGTTTTTGTTACACTTTTTTGTAATTGACAACTTTGTTTTGATCACATTATTAATATTAAGTTTCTACATACATTAAATTATGATGTAAGATATCTATTCTATATATGTTATTATTGTGTCGTGTAATTGAGATAGTACTGCGTATTCATAGAATTTTTCATACTACAAAAAATATGCTATAAAGTTGCATTTAACTAAGGTTGCATTTTAGTCCTTCAAAGGTTGCATTTGGATGTAAGAAAAAGTTGCATTTAAGATGAAAAAGAGTTGCATTAGCATACAAAAAAGGTTGCATCATTAAAAGGTTGCATTTAAATACTAAATGCAACTCTATAAAAAAAGGTTGCATTATCCAAACAAAAGGTTGCATTAGGTCTAATGCAACTTCGCCTAATGCAACCCTTGATAAAAGGTTGCATTAATGCAACATTTTACTAGTGTTGCATTAGCTTCATTTTGTTGTAGTGCTATTTTTCATTTTCTAAAAAAAAAAATGCTTTTTGAACAAGTGAATAATAAGGTAGGGTTTGCACTTTGCGTTAAACAAAGTGAAATGTGAGGTGGAAGACAAAAGCTTGTCAACTTCAAATAGTTGAGCAAACTGGGACAAAAGATCTTGTTAGGTTGGCTAGGGCCCTTTGGGGATTTTTGACGTCCTCATAAATCATTGAATATTATTTATTCAACATTAAACAACAGAAATTAAACAAAAACAACATAAAATTTATGCCACGACCATTAAACATGTCATTAAAAGTGAGTTTATAAGGTTGGTCAACAAGTGCACATGATTAAATTTGAGGCAGGTTCCATTAAATAAAAAAAAATCTATATTTTTTTTATCGGCAAACATCATATTTCATTCATCACCAAAAATATTTACATGATTGTTACAAGCAAGACGCTACAACAATCGAACCTCAAACCCGATTACATCACCTACATGGGAGCAAAGATAGCCCCATTAGACACTAGGGAAATCGAACGCAATCCAATTATCCCACGTTCAACTTGTTTATTTATTCTTATGTTTTACCCATGAAAACACCAAAGCTTGTGCTTCGCCAAAGACGGCTGCTACCTGAACTCTTTTCCCGCGGAAAATTAAGTCGTGTCGAGCTCTCCACAACACCCAACATCCTGCTAAAATAATGATGCGGATGAGATTTTGCTTCACCTTAGTCGCATTCCCAAATCGGTATACTTCCAGTAGATTTTTTGTGCAGAAGGCAAAAATAGGAGGTATGCCGACCCACGAACTTATCCTTTGCCAAAGATGTGCAGCCACGTAACAGGACCCAAACAAATGGTCAGCATCTTCGTCACCTTCTCCACAAATCTTGCAACAAGTCGACCCATTTACAATCATTCTTCTTTTAAGATCCACTAACGTCGGGAGTCTGTTTTGAATCGCCCTCCAACCCAGGATACACACCTTTTTAGGAACCCCTTTGACCCACTCGAATGGATAAAACGGCACAACATTCATAGATAACAGCCGTCTGCAATCAGAAACGGAAAAACACGCCGTCAGCTGCAGCAGACCATCGCCAATCGTCCTGCGTCGTCAAAACAGTCGCCCCTCGAATCAAATCTTCACACTGTTGCAGCTCCAACGTTTCGGCAGACCCACGCAGACCTCTTTTCCATTCCCAGCCCAAAAGTCTTCGGCCCACATAAACGTTTTTAACAGCTTGAAGCGCAAACAAGGCTAGAAAACTCATCATAAGTGGACAATCCCCAACCCAACAATAAACCTAAAACCTTATGTCTTCGCCGTTACCGAGCCTTCCTTTTATTAAACATCTGATATCAGCATTTTGATTCCACAGTTCCTTTTCTATACCCATTATACCATTCCCTGTACCTGAAATTCCAACTTTAATAGGCATAAAGGTTGACGCATTCGGATTGAAATGAATCGCCTTGATCACCCGATACCAAACTGACCCCTTTTCTTTTTTGAACCTCCACCACCACTTTATTAATAAACTTTCATTAATCGTCTTCAATGATCCCAACCCCAAGCCCCCCCCCCCCCTTTCGACCGGTCTGATCACCCTTTCCCAAGCAACCCACTTCGTTTTCACCTTCTCGTCATCCCCTCCTCAAAAGAATCTTCTTCTTAATGCCCCCGTTTTTTCTAATACACACTTAGGAGCTTTGAATAGCGAAAAATAATAAATCGGAATACTATCCAAGACAGATTTAAGTAGAACAAGACGGCCCCCCGAATGAAAGTTTCTTTGCTTTCCATTTTGTGAGCCTGTTTCTGAGACAATCCAAAACTCCATTCCAGAACCTAACTTGATTCATGCTCACCCCGACCGGTAACCCCAAATACTTGCATGGAAAATCGACCCACCTTACACCGTACTATACTCGCCAAACTATCCACCTCACCATCAGTTACCCCTACCCCGTAAGTACTCGTTTTGTTATAATTCATTTTTAGGCCCGAAATTAAATAAAAACATCTCATGAGTCGAGTTATGCTTTTTACATTACCATCGGTCCAATCTCCCATGAATATAATGTCATCGGCGTATAAAAGATGCGTCATGTCAAGTCAATCATTCGGCAGCCTAATGCCACTAATCAACCCCAACTCGCTAGCTTTGTGCACAAAAACACGTAAGCGCGTCCATAGTTATAATGAATATAAAAAGGGATAATGTAGTCGTATTTTTCATATCTCAGCCTATTAATTAAAGTTTGAGTTACGAGCAAATTTGATTTTTTTTAACGACCAACTAAACAACGTCGGGTACTTCGTACGCGCCCCCAGTGGCAAAGACAGGGGCACAGCCCAGCCCACCCCGGACACACGAAGCCCCTAGCCCGCCCGACAGTCCGCTTCCAGGGAAAACCCGCCCGAAGGCACGACAGTGGTGAGCCGGTAATACCTGGCGGGATCAGGAATCGAACCCTTGACCACAAGTAGCCCTGAGTCTTCCCTCATTTCCCATATCCCCCAAAATGCAACTAGAGGGATTCGAACCCAAGTCCCTAAAAGGAGAACTTGAGCCCGTCACCAACTGAGTTGCATTGGAAGGATTACGAGCAAATTTGATAAGTTTATTACTGGAGAAATGGAATTAAATAATCCCAACTTTTGAGGGTTGGAAGGGAATAATCCTAACTTGAAACTTGTAAGATAACAGTTCTAACTTGTCAATGTTTTTATTTTGTTGGTCCCAAACTAATCGGGGTTAGTTTTTAACAGACCCAGTTAGTTTTCTTGATAAAAATGTAATTTTTAAAAGATCAAGGCCCATTTCTGCCATTAATCAAACTTTTTAAACAAACCCATCTTCCCCCGACCACCCTCCTTCTCCGGCGACCACCCAAAGTATTAACGTAACGTCTTCGTCTTCGGGTGTTGGATGGTTCGAGTGTTGACCGGTTTGAACCCGGGCTGTCTATAAGAACCGAGTTAGCGTGGTGTCGGGTTAACCGGGTCTTAACTCTCGTTAATATTAATAGGGAGGGTGACTGGATCGGGTTTAGGTCTGATAACTGAACAGGGTATGGGATATCGGTACTGTGAATAGGTTGTGGGTTGTTTGCACTCGCCGGAGGAGGCGACTGGTGCTGGTTATCGGAGTTGGAGTGGTGATCGGAAGTGTGTTGACAGAGGAGGTGGGTGTTCGACTATTGATGGTGGTTATCAGAACAGAGGGTTGTCGGGTGTGGGTTTATGGTTTGTCGGAAAGTTGGTCGGGACCGGAGGAGTGAAGGTGGTAGGTTGTTGGTGTGGGTTTATGGTTTGTCGGAGAGGTGGTCGAGACCGGAGAAGTGAAGGTGGTAGGTTGTTGGTGTCGTTTGGTCGCCGGAGAAGAAGAGCTTGCCGGAGAAGGAGGGTGGTCACCCGAGGAGAAGAGCTCGCCGGAAGTGGTCGCCGGAGAAGTAGAGCTCGCCGGAAGTGGTCGGAGAAGGAGGGTGGTCACCGGAGGTGGTCGCCGGAGAACAAGGGTGGTAGGGGGAAGATGGGTTTGTTTAAAAAGTTTGATTAATGGCAGAAATGGTCCTTGATCTTTTAAAAATTACATTTTTTAGCCAGAAAACTAACTGGGTCTGTCAAAAACCAACCCCGGTTAGTTTGGAACCAACAAAATAAAAACATTGAAAAGTTAGGACTGTTATCTTACAAGTTTCAAGTTGGGATTATTCCCTTCCAACCCCAAAGTTAGGATTATTTAATTTCATTTCCCCTTTATTACTTGATAGCCGTTAACGTTATATGGTGTTTATTATGTTATTTTCTATTTTCGGCAAAAGAAAATCATTAATCTATATATATATATATATATATATATATATATATATTGCAAAGGGATTAATCCTACATGTCATACTCTTATGCAATCTCTCCTTTGAGAGATGCCACATAGGATGTGATGTGGCAAGTGTAAACCAATTAAAAAAAAGAAATAAATATGTGTAACACCCCAACCGATGGCGGAATCATCGAGGTGCCACGTAGTGACGATTGTTCAAAAGCTCATGGTACTAAAATGTAAATATATGATTATTGAATACTGTTTTACAACATGTGAAATTAAATACAAGACTACAAAAATAAAGATAATTGATTGATTTAATCTAAGTCCAAAGTCCTATGTGAAGCGTCAAGCAGCTTATCCTGAAACATGCACGAAAATAATTTTGTCAACATATGATGTTGGTGAGTACTACTTAGTTTTGTACATATAGTATAAGTTTTGAAAAGTAGTACAATTCATGTGTCTAGCATCACCAAGGCATTATGTAAACACGCAAGTAACCAAACAAGACAAAGATCAAATGTAAAGTTTGTACAATGTAATTGATAATGAGCACCTCAACACGTGTGAGTCTAAAAGAGCATCATAACATAAGTTATGTCTAAATGAGCACCGTAACATAAGTTACGTCTGTATGTAAAAAGCACCATAACATAAGTTATGTCTGTATGTAAAGAGCACCATAACATAAGTTATGTCTAGATGTATGATGTTTGTATGTAAGCTACGTTCATGTTCAAACATAAGCACAAAGATAAACAAGACACGTATATGAATTGTAAATGAATAAAAATGTATGTGTAAATGAATATGAAGGTTTTGTATACTTGTGCATGAATCACCCCAAAAGTTGTAAAAGCGAGAAAAAGGGGATAAGTAATACTCACAGTTCACGTAATAGCTTGAAATTCAACTGGACAACGAAATATGCGTTGGAATTATCCCAAAGGATCAACCTAAAGAATTTGATAACGTATAAGGGAAATAATTCTAGGATACATGTATTTCTAGGGTTTCGAATTGGGGATAAGTATTCGTTTGATTAATAAATTAAACGTTTAATAAATAAGAGAAATTTGATAAATAAATAAACAAAAGTCTTTTTATAAATTTTAAATTGAAGATGGTCACAATATAAAGTTGTAAGTGTGAAAATAATTTTTATAAAATTATTTTCTTATAAATAGAATATTAATTCTATTTATTTCAAATTGTCAAATTATAACTTTAATATTTAAAAAAATATTAAAATTTAAAGAATTTTTGAATTAAAATTTGTATTTCAGTTCTAAATAGTTAGAAATAATTTATGTAAAATTTTGGTGCAAAAATATTGAAAAATGAATTTATTATGATTTATTTATGATTAAAACTAACAAAAATTAATTAAAAATATAAAATAAACGGTTTTTCTGAAATAAAAATAATTTCTGAAATGTTTAAGAATATACAAGTTTAGGATAATTTGGTAAGGTTGACTCGGCTTAATGAGGATGACGCGGAATTGAGTGAGATTTTTGGAATGTTATACGTTGATTGATGTGTAATAAACGCGTATAATTAATCACGAAGCAATTCACGAGTTTTCTTACCATGTATGATTAATTAAAAGTCAAAGAAAAGGATTGTTTGGTTCGGCACTTATGTGCAGCGAACAAGAAGGAGTGGCAGACAGTGTTTTATCTCGTTTCAAATACTTAATGTTTCAGCATTCTAACACAAAAGGCCTCATGGACCAGTGGTTGTTGGCGTGTGAGTGACCCGGCACAGACTCGGGTTCGAGTCTGTGCAGCAGCAGATAATTAATATATTTTTTTTGTACAACAGGAGCAAAGGATGAGAGCTGGGCTTGGTTGATGGGCCGAGCAGCAGCAACTTGGGCTGCATAGTGGGCTCCGAATCCAGAAGGGGAAAATGGGTTTGGGCTTATGGTTTGGTTATGGTTTGGGTTATGTGTGGGTTAGTTTAGTCTACAAAATAATAAAAAAAAAGTCTGATTATTATTATTATTATTATTATTATTATTATTATTATTATATACAAAATAAAATAGGAAGAAAAGTGACGGATGTCACAGCATCCCCTACTTTTAGAAACTTCGTCCCGAAGTTATTAGAAACATAAGGTTATGGATGTTTGGGTATAAATTAAGATAACTGTGGTTTGGAAAAATTTCGAATGATTTGAATAAGAGGTTTGATAGGTGTAAGTTAAGGATTGGATTAGGTTCGTCTCGAATAAGAAGGAGAATAAGAATCTAGTGAATCACTAAATTTCAAGTTTTATGAATCCTAAAATAAGTGCATGAGTTGATCGACTACAGAAAGACTAAATGAACTACCAAGTAACTAGAGTTTGTTCCTGGTCCGACTTCCAGTCTCACTTTCAATGCATCATTAGTGTTTGTATACAGGGTGTACCGCAGCTAACCCACCACACCTTTGATACCTTGAAAACGTATTGGACGCCTACCAAAAACTCTAATAGAATTTCACACTACCGTAACGTACCTGTAAATTCATGATTACGTTCCGGACCGGAATCATCAATTTACCTTACATTAGGGTTTTATGTCCTTCTACGATCCTAATCTAACACACATTAAAGCAAATAAGTTTCGCAAGAAGATGACACAACAACACGTTTATCAATGAAATAAGGCTATGTAATAATGAGGTCAATTGCATTAGTTTGCAACGACTTGTAAGCATAACAGTATTTAAGTATGGGCTACCACCCGTCCGATGAGCCCTTTAAATGAAATGTTTATCTGAGTTGCGTGGATAATGTAGTAATTGTCTTTCATAATCGATCATTCTAAAAAGAACTAACATGAAAAAGTAATTGTCACAATATGATTTAAGCTAATCTATTATAATCTTTAACCTAATCTATTAAATACCTAATCTACTAAATCTAAATATTAAAACTTTATTATTTTTTCTCTCATGTTTCCTCCCATAACTTTTAAACGTTAATATCTTTTATATACGAGATTTTTTAAAGAAAAAAATTACACCAAATTAACGAACGTTTTATTATCTTTCCAACGAGCACCATAGTGCTATATAAAAACGGAGAAAAAAATGACTATTTTTTGTAACCCGACAGGTATTGTGTCGGGTTTGGGATTAGTTTAAAAAAAATTATGTGTCTGGGTCGGGTCTGGGATTAGGTGATACACGACCCGATTACCCGAAACAACATACCCAAATACCCGAACTATATACCCGATCATATACCCATGAATTTTTTTAACGCATCACATAACCCTTAGACTAATGCGTTCGATATTTCAATAATTAACTTTTTTTTCTTATTTCATGTTAGTTCTTTTTAGAATGATCGATTACAAATTTCCGAATTCATTTGTAATTGTAACATCGCAAAATTTTCCCCAAAATTTTAATACATAAAAAGCCCTTATATATATATATATATATATATATTATTACACCTTTATCATTAATATTATACAAATGTGCCTAAGTCTTTATTTATCCTAACTCGCAACTTATATACATACATAAATGTATATAAATAATAATAATAATATGATTCTAAATTCTTTTTTTTTTTTTCACATACAAGATTTTTTTTTAAATAAAGCCTTGAGTCAAATAGTCAAAGTCCTAGTCAAAGTCTTAGTCAAACAGTCAAAGTCTTAGTCAAATAGTCAATTCATCATAAAACCTTACTTTATGGTGTTGACCAATTTTAATGGCTAATTGAATCCAAAACTAGTATAAAAACCCACCTATGACTCATTATACTTTGCACCTCTAAATCGATTGTTTCAATCCAATTAAACTTTCCCTCATACCTTTCTTCTATAGTCTATTACTTCTACAATTGAAGCTTTGATTATAAGTTCTTGTAATTGGCAACTTTGGGGCTACACATATTCTATTTCTCAAGACTTAATACTATACTAAGGTGAGTTTACGTAACCATGTTTATGCAATTCTTCATACTTGCAACATTATACTTAAGCAATTCTACATGCATGTCTAGGTGTAAACTTTAATGCCTCATGAATTAGACAACAGCAGTTTCAACGAGTTTCAACGAGTTTCAACATTACATAATCATTAGCTATGGCCAAGCCGGCGATACTCAATAATAGATCTATTGGATTGACAATCCCATCCGGATACGTGTACCTCCTACATAGGTAGCGTGGGTGATTGTTATCGTTCCAACATATTAAGGTGAACCGTGGATGCCGGGATGGACCTAAACTAGTCGGAGGTTTGATTATGTCGATTCAACATATCATGTTTATTCATGTAGACTTAAACTTACGATAGACATATGAATTGCTAAACTTTTATACTTAAACTATTTGCTTGACATGGCTTATGTATTCTCACCAACTTCTAGTTGACCCCCCCATTTTTTCCAAACTCAACAGGAAATACTGATGCTTGAAGTCTAGAGCTAGCATGAGGAGATATTTGAAGCTTTGCTTGATTATTTGATGTAGACTTTAATGTAATTCAATATTGTAATGAAATAAAGGATTATTTAAACTTGTGTACTACCATGAGCTACTGAACAATCATCAATACGTGACATCCCGATGTTTCCGCCATCGGTTGGGGTGTTACAGATTGGTATCAGAGCCTTGGTTATAGGGAATTAGGTTATTAGAAAAAAAAATAATCTAGTCTATAACCATAGGAATATAACCAGTATTTGCTCCTTTTACTTGCTATTCTCTATCTCACTCCTACTTCTTATCCCTACTTCAACCCCTACAAGAAGATTGCTCTCCATCACAAGATCTACTCTTAGACTAATAGGACAAATCCTCAGGTTTAGCCTGAACCACCTTGAGATCTCGTCGAAGTTCTAGATTTTAATAACGAACACGTGCAATTTGGAAGGGTGAACGCCTGTATTCTGAGTTTTCTGTCTAGGACTGGCATTGCGCATATATCCCAATCAGACGAGGGACCCGGATGCCTACCTGGGAATTCTCGGGATGAGTGTTCACTTATAGGCTAAAGCATGTCTTCACTATGTTATTAGAATCTAGAAGTTTTGATAAGTCAACGTTTTCGTTTATTCGTTTTAATTAATGAATAAATGATTACACTCACCTTCCTTAAACTAAGCTCAAAAATCTCAAAATTTTACAGCTTAAATCAATCTCATTTCATAACCATCCATGGATTTCACAATCACACTTCACCTTACCATCTTAGCCACTTTTTAAATATTCAACACCCTACCCAAATCATATAATCTCCATACTATAAAATAAACTCTTTATCAACTATCTTCACATTCACTATCTCTCACAACTTTGATTCTGCTTCAAGAATTTTTCATCATCCTCTCAAGAACTAAATTCATATCCTTCACCTTCTCACACATGAGCTAGTTACCCATGATAACCAAACTATTGAAACTTGATTGTGTGTTGCATCAAACATAATCCTTAGTTATACATGAGGATTCGACTATTTGCCTTATTTGAACATTTGAAACTAGAATTCATGGAATATAAGCTATTTACTATAGACACACCTAGAGTCATTAACCTTATCTAGGGCAACTCTATTACAACTCGTATGCTATACTTGATACTTAATTGCTTACATGTACATATTATCAATTTGCAATTCATGTGTGTAATAATTGGTACACTTAATCAAACAACTGATAGAGGATGAAGTACTTGCTCAACAGTTAGTAGAGTACAAAATAACCTACTCAACGATTGGTAGAGGTCATCATGCCTGCTCAACAGTCGGTAGAGGCCCTACAACCTGCTCAACGACTGGTAGAGGCTATCATACCTGCTCAACAATCGGTAGAGGTTCCTACTCACTGACTGGTAGAAGTCTTTTTCCTGCTCAACAGTTGGACTCATTTTTGGATACATGGTTAATCATATTATTTTACATGTGTGTCTAGAGTTATAGAAGGACACAAAACCCTAATGTAAGGTAAATTGGTGATTGCGGTCCGGAACGTAATCATGAATTTACAGGTACGTTAAGGTAGTGTGAAATTCTATCAAGGTTTTCGGTAGTTGACCAATTATAAACCTTAGTTATCTGGTAGTTCATTTAGTCTTTCAATAGTCCATCAACTCATTCCTTTTAGGACTCCTAAAACTTAAGATTCTTATTCTCCTTGCTATTTCAGATGAACCTAATCCAACCCTTAAAACTCACACATATCAAAACTCTTACCCAAATTATTCGAAACAGTTTATTCTATTACCTACAAATTTGTGTCATGCCTTAACTCGAAACTTCCCAAACCACCCTTGTCCTAATTCTACCCAATCACCTTCAACCCTGTGTTTTCAATAAACTTCGGGACGAAGTTTCCAAAAGTAGGGGAGACTGTAACATCGCAAAATTTTCCCCAAAATTTTAATACATAAAAAGCCCTTATATATATATATATATATATTATTACACCTTTATCATTAATATTATACAAATGTGCCTAAGTCTTTATTTATCCTAACTCACAACTTATATACATACATAAATGTATATAAATAATAATAATAATAATATGATTCTAAATTCTTTTTTTTTCACATACAAGATTTTTTTTTTTAAATAAAGCCTTGAGTCAAATAGTCAAAGTCCTAGTCAAACAGTCAAAGTCTTAGTCAAATAGTCAATTCATCATAAAACCTTACTTTATGGTGTTGACCAATTTTAATGGCTAATTGAATCCAAAACTAGTATAAAAACCCACCTATGACTCATTATACTTTGCACCTCTAAATCGATTGTTTCAATCCGATTAAACTTTCCCTCATACTTTTCTTCTATAGTCTATTACTTCTACAATTGAAGCTTTGATTATAAGTTCTTGTAATTGGCAACTTTGGGGCTACACATATTCTATTTCTCAAGACTTAATACTATACTAAGGTGAGTTTACGTAACCATGTTTATGCAATTCTTCATACTTGCAACATTATACTTAAGCAATTCTACATGCATGTCTAGTTGTAAACTTTAATGCCTCATGAATTAGACAACAGCGGTTTCAACGAGTTTCAACATTACATAATCATTAGCTATGGCCAAGCCGGCGATACTCAATAATAGATCTATTGGATTGACAATTCCATCCGGATACGTGTACCTCCTACATAGGTAGCGTGGGTGATTGTTATCGTTCCAACATATTAAGGTGAACCGTGGATGACGGGATGGACCTAAACTAGTCGGAGGTTTGATTATGTCGATTCAACATATCATGTTTATTCATGTAGACTTAAACTTACGATAGACATATGAATTGCTAAACTTTTATACTTAAACTATTTGCTTGACATGGCTTATGTATTCTCACCAACTTCTAGTTGACCCCCCCCCCCCCCCATTTTTTCCAAACTCAACAGGAAATACTGATGCTTGAAGTCTAGAGAGCTAGCATGAGGAGATATTTGAAGCTTTGCTTGATTATTTGATGTAGACTTTAATGTAATTCAATATTGTAATGAAATAAAGGATTATTTAAACTTGTGTACTACCATGAGCTACTGAACAATCATCAATACGTGACATCCCGATGTTTCCGCCATCGGTTGGGGTGTTACAGTAATGGCACTAGATTTATACCCCGGCGTAGAGATTCGTTTTTTTAATATTTGAATATGATAACTTATGGTAGAGATTTGTTTAAAATAATAATAATAATAATAATAATAATAATATATTTTATTATGTCATATTAGATATTTCAACCCGGGACGCTCCCGGGATAAAAACTAGTAATGTTAATATAGAAATTACTTCGGATATTTTTATATTAATACTTTTAGTACTACTTATCGGCAATGTTATTATTATTACGGTTACAGTTTTAAAGTTATATATAAATTAGAATTTTCTGTAAATTAGTTTCAACATATAAGGGTTGTTGGCTTGTTGCCATGTCAAAATTTAGAGAGGATGCTTTTGGCCTGCAAGCTATCGGATAAAAAGGATATGTGGGCATGGGGAGAGGGATCGAATGAAAATTACACAGTGGCTAAGTGCAAAGAGTTGTTAACTGTTGATAGGCATGTGGCTAGGAGTTCTAAATTGAAATGGGAAGGATGGGTGCCGTTGAAGGTGAACTTAAATGCATGGAGAGCTGATTTAGATAGGCTTCCCACAAGGGATGCTCCGTCGAGACTGCGTATTTATATTCAAAACATGGCGTGTCCGATGTGTGATATGGCTGCCGAAGACATAAAGCATATTATGGTGGATTGCGCGGTTGCTTGTGGAGTTTGGAATGGCATTAGTAAGTGGTGCAGGTTAGATCCCTATGTCGCTTACCAATTTGATGATCTTTTACTTCTATATAAGCATGTACACCGTGGTAAGTGGAGGAAGAAAATTATTAGAGGTATTATTTTGATTGGGATTTGGGCCATTTGGAATGCTAGGAATACTAACATTTTCTCGGGCAAAGAATTGAACGTGGTGAAGGTGGTGACCGAAGTGAAATCGAAGGCTTTCTTATGGCTTAAATATAGATAAAAATTTAATTGTATAGATTGGAAGGATTGGGCCAAGTATCCATTGTATATGTGTGTTTAGTTGTGGGCGGTACTCGCGTTTTTTGAGTGCTTGCCGGTTTTAATGAAAGTTAACGTTCAAAAAAAAAAAATTATATGGGGTGTTCTCTAGTTGGATCGTGTCTAGTATTTTCGAGTCTTTTGTGAGTCCAGATCTTAAATACATGCATAGAACTTGTTAGAAGACGTCCTAAGGCTGAAACTAAGTTTCTAGACGAACCAAACGAACATGTGCAAGTCATTGTTGTGTTCGTTCTTTTATATTTAGTTGAACAATCAATTAACAGCTAAACAAATGAGGGTTTTAGTTTGTGTTTGTTTATTAAGAAAAAAAAAGTGTGTTTCTGTTAAGACACATTTTTAATGGCTAAGTCAATGTTATTTTATAACCACATGGACATAGCAAGATGCTAGAGCCACATAGCAAGATGCTAGAGCCAGCCAAACCAAGTAATATACTACCAAATTTAAAAAACCACATCCGTGTGTAACAATTACAATATATGAAATTTGCACCAACTATTCCAATCTCGGATGTTATTTCAGGCAAGAGAGTTCATCTTCGACGGTATATAATTATTGAACATTTGAACCAACTCTCTCATAGTCATAGACGCAAATTCTATTTTAAGGATATGTGTTTATCACGGCACCTTAGCTTAGCTAGCCATCATTCTTTATCTATTTTTGCTTCTTTTTTCTATTTTATTTTGTCTTTGTGTTTCATTTACTAACTTCTGTTAATTTTTTAAGTTTCGTAAGGAACGAACTAACTTTCAATCAACACCAAAACATGATATTTAGACCATGTGTAGTGGGGGGCTTTATATATGAAGCCCTCCTTTCTGATTGGTCCACGTGGCAGCTGAGTCAGCATGAAGAGATAAAGTGAAAAAGGGGTGTAGTGGTAGGGGCTTTATTTATAAAGCCCCGTTTATAAAGATGCTTTCTGATTCTTCGCCACATGTCACGTGGGTATTGGCCACATCAAAATGTGTTGAGCGCTATTTGTATAACGCCAAAAGCATTTTTTCAAAAATAAAGCCCCCCCGTAGCGGTGTGGGGGGCTTTATTTTGTAATATAACGCCCAAACTCACGCCCACTACGGTGGGTCTTAGATACTAAAATTCATACTCATGCCATATTAGACTATAGGGAGTGGAGGGGGGGAGGGGGGGAAGAGAGGGTGAAGCGCCATGTGGCACTTGTGGGTCCTATGTAGGGGGAAAATTGTAGGGAGTGGAAGGGGGGAAGAGGGGGTAAGGAATATTATTATGTGTGTGTTAGATTTAATAAAAAAAAAACTCAACCAATCAAAAGCTGTCACCTCACCTCCACCTCCCCCCCCCCCCTCGCCCAACCTTCCCTCCCCGCCTCAACCTCCCGCCGCCTCCACCATGCCCCAAGGGGGTGGTGTTCCCGCCGCCAACTCACCCTCCCGCCCTCACAATCTCGCCCACTCCCTCCTGTCTTATCTCTATATTAAAATGGAATGTCGGTAGAGATTTTCCTATTGACCCCTTTAACTTTGAAACATTATCATATTTAACTCTGTAATTTTACTTTTGTATTATACCCTTTAACTTTTAATAATTGCAATTTTAACACTCAACTATTACTCCATATACACTACACTTTTTCAACTCCTTTTTTTAAACTAATTTATTAGCGTGTTTAAAATTTTTGACCCACTAGAGTTTCTAAAGATTCAACTTTATCCATTTTCGTACCTAAACCTAAGAAAATATATTTTTTTATGTGTGAATTTTAATATATGCCATTATAAATTATAAATACGAGGTGATCTACGTTTTGACATATATTTTTTTTTCTTTTGGATAACGAGTTATGTCATATATAATATGTTTTAATAATTATTTTATGAGCGCTTCCAACGTTTCGTGTAAATTTCAATTTGTTTCGAACCGAGTTAAAAACGTTGTGTTTACACTTCAGTAATTGTCTTTTACGCATTGTGTTTTACAAATTGTGTGTATCATATAATGCCTTACGCATCGTGCTTTACACTTAGTGTGTTATTGCACGGTTCAACATGACATGCGTCGCCGCAACGCGCGGCGGACAAAATACTAGTTTTTAAATTAAGCGTGAACTAGATAGTTGCCGTAGGCCGCGCGTTGCGGCGGAAACGTCTAAGTTGTTTTCAGGCGGCGACACGTCATGTGATGCGTTAACCGTACGAAAATGTACAATAACTCAATTTTATACCATCGAATTAAAACAAATTATATTTGAGCTAAGTCGTTTGTTTCCGAACACAGTTTAAGTCAGAAACGTAGGTAACTCGGATTTTTACTATCGAATTAAAAGATTTTATATTTTATCTAATTCCTTTACGAACAAAATTTACGTCAGAATCGTAGACCAACCGATATCATACGTAAAACTAAGAATGAAAACGTTTTATGTTTGACCCGACTCGTTTCAGAAAAAAAAATCTATGTCGAAACGTGTATTTATATCGTTTAAGTTGAAACATGAATTTATACCAACATGTATGGCAAACGTAAACTAACCAAAAGCGTACTTAAAATTATTTTTTACGTCGAAACGTGAATTTATACCGACACATAAACAATAATAACAACGTGAGAAAAAAATTGTTTTTCCTTTAGCTTAAATAATGAAATACGGTGGGTAAATTTGAGAAGTTAGAACTCAAGGGGGTAAAAATGACGCTTTATAAAGTTTTTAAGAAAGTGCATGGGTGTAAATACCAATTTCTAAAGTTAAAGGGTTGTTTGTGTATTTTATCAGTAACTCGAATTTTTACTGTCAAATTAAAGCGTTTTATATTTGATCCGACTCATTTTCGAACAAAATTTACGTCGGAATCGTAGACTAACTGATATCATACGTAAAAATAAGAATGGAAACGTTTTATATTTGACCAGACTCGTTTTAGAAAAGAAAAAAAAATTATATCGTTTATAGAGAAGTTTGTGGATATAATGTGTTACATGTCAAAAGTTTGCGGGTTAAAAAGATGTTAGAAAGTAAGGATGTCTTTTTTTGTCAAGTTAGAAAGTGAAGAAAAAAAAATATGTCGAAACGTTAATTTATATTGTTTATAGAAAAGTTTGTGGATATAATGTGTTACATGTCAAAAGTTTGCGGGTTAAAAAGATGTTAGAAAGTAAGGATGCCTTTTTTGTCAAGTTAGAAAGTAAATGGGCAATTACGTCAACTTAGGCCATGTGGTATACTCTAACATTTGGGGCATTAACAGTGACGTGGCATGTTAACCTATGTTGTACACCACTCCTCCCTTATGTTAAGGGGCATTAAAGGGATTATATGTTAACATGTTAACATGGTGTTAGGAAACTTAATTAATTTTGTTCCCCTTTTTAAACCAAAAACCACTAAAACAATAGTGTTAGATGGAATTAATAGAATTAAACCATTTTCTTGAGGTGATGTGGAGTGAAATAAGAGAAATTGAGTGATATAAAACCTATGTAGAGTTAAGGAGGGTTAAAGTATACCTCAAGGCCTTAGAAAGTTGGCTTTTATCAAAAAATAAACTTGAGGGGTAGATAATATCAACTTGAAAAAGTTAAGAGTCTATACATAAAATTGATATGGTAACAACCGACCATGGTTTTTGTTATATATATATAACTAGATATTTGCCCGCGTTGACACGCAGTTCAACAAAGTACGATTATTTGGAGTAGTATAACGTATAAGAAAAATAAAGTAGAAACATTTTATTAAAATTTAAAATCAACGAATACACATTTATTCAAATATCGCTGAAAATTTCCTTATAAACCACATTTTTTGTTTTAGTCATCACTTTCCCACCAGCATCAAGTATAAGTAACTTCACGCCTGCCCTGCTTTTAACTCTTGACAATGCGACATAAAGCTGGCCATGTGAGAATATAGGGTTTCTTAAATACAATCCAACCTGAATAAGGCGACTTAAATGGTATGTGTTAAAAATAGACTTATGGCATATTCAACAATAAGAAAGTAATAAAAATGAAAATAAGAAACTAACTACCAACTAAATTTCACAATTTAATTTGACACGTCTGAGAAGATGAGCATTACCCATATCGACCCGCTAAAAAAACTTCGAGCATATTTTATTCTATGTTTTTATAAAAGAATTTATTTTTTAAAAATCGAAAATCATTCATTAATGTTTCGGTCAACGTGTTTAATTACTTTCCTAAACAATATAATCCACATTTAATAATTTTATGTTTAAATGTTATTAATTAAATGGTAATCATAATTATTAACATTAGATGTTTCCAATATTGAGTAACTCACGATAAATGCTAATTATACGCTCCATATTTGCGAAATCGTTGCTAACCCCACATTGTGTAAATGTTCTTCCACATTTTGCTTCCCGGACTACTCCACAGCCGGGTGTTTAATAACTTTCCTAAACACTATAATCCATAATTTTTAATTTTTTTTTTAAAATAAAAACATTTAATAACTATTCTATTTTTAAAATTCAAGAAAAAGTCATTAATGTTTTTATAAATGTTTTTTATTTTTTAAAAATCGAAATCATTCATTAATGTTTGGGTCAACGTGTTTAATAACTTTCCTAAACACTGTAATCTAGATTTTTAATTTTCTTAAAATAAAAAAATGTAATGACTATTCTATTTTTAAAATTAAAAAAAGAGTCATTAATGTTTTTATAAAATTTTTTATTTTACATCAACGAAAATTATTCATTAATGTTTCGGTCAAAGTGTTTAATAACTTTCCTAAACACTATAATCCAGATATTTATTTTTTTTTAAATAAAAAACATTTAATGACTATTCTATATTTAAAATTCAAAAAAAGAGTCATGTTTTTATAAAAGAATTTATTTTTTAAAAATCGAAAATCATTCATTAATGTTTCGGTCAACGTGTTTAATAACTTTCCTAAACAATATAATCCACATTTTTTGTTTTTTTTTAAATAAAAAACATTTAATAACTATTCTATTTTTAAAATTCAAAAAAGAGTTATTAATGTTTTTATAAAAAAATTTATTTTTTAAAAATCGAAATCATTCATTAATGTTTGGGTCAACGTGTTTAATAACTTTCCTAAACACTGTAATCCATATTTTTAATTTTCTTAAAATAAAAAACATTTAATGACTATTCTATTTTTAAAATTCAAAAAAGAGTCATTAATGTTTTTATAAAATTTTTTATTTTTTAATAATCGAAAATTATTCATTAATGTTTCGGTCAAAGTGTTTAATAACTTTCCTAAACACTATAATCCAGATTTTTAATTTTTTTTTAAAATAAAAAACATTTAATGACTATTCTATTTTTAAAATTCAAAAAAGAGTCATGTTTTTATAAAAGAATTTATTTTTTAAAAATCGAAAATCATTCATTAATGTTTCGGTCAACGTGTTTAATAACTTTCCTAAACACTATAATCCAAATTTTTACTTTTTTTTAAAATAAAAAACATTTAATGACTATTCTATTTTTAAAAGTCAAAAAAGAGTCATTAATGTTTTTATAAAAATAAATATTTTTTAAAATCGAAAATCATTCATTAATGTTTCGGTCAAAGTGTTTAATAACTTTCCTAAACACTATAATCCAGATTTTTAATTTTTTTAAAATAAAAAACATTTAATGACTATTCTATTTTTAAAATTCAAAAAATAGTCATTAATGTTTTTATAAAAAAAATATTTTTTTAAGAGCACTCGAGAATTCATGCTAACTCAAGAACACATTTGTATAAGTAGAACATACCTATTGAAATTAACTCTTCGGTTTTTGTATATGAAGAAGATCGTTCAAGTGTAACCACTCAAAAAAAATGGAGCCAAGTATTAAGGTTTGCGAATGAAAGGGGATGCCTAAATACTTGTCGAAGATTGACTAATATTATGAAAGAAGAAAGTTATTAATGTGATATAAAAATAATTTTGATTAAAATGAGACAATTTTTGTATTGTTACCTCGTATGATATGTTATCAATATCGAGCCACCTATCCATGCCATAGAACATTAACCTGAAAATCAAATGAAATTACGAAATCATACACACTCGAACTCAATGAGCATACTGTAAATTATACATACACATTCGAATTTACAAAAATAAAAATAAATTGGGAGATGAACGAACCAGTAGAATGACTCAAACTTATACATCCTTTTGTAGTTTATTTGATTGTGACTGCACCATAACATATAATATTATAAAATACAAAGCTTAATTAATTAGAATAAACTCATAAAGGCATGGCTCTTAACCACCGCACCATGGTCACCACTGCTATTACCGTCACCTGTCACAGCCAAACGAAGTGAAACATTGGTTTGAAATTGAGAAGATGATGAACTCCAAACAGAAAGAATACACAATACCGTGGTTTCAAAATTATTACTATTAATTATTACAATTAAAAAAAAATTCTATTAATTATATAATGGAAAAGAAAATATGTATGGTTCAAAATCAAAGCTTATGACCTTTCAGGAATGTGACACCCTGATCCGTGACCTTGTTACACGAAATTTGTAATTCTTTCAAGTTTGTAAGGTCTGAGACATAAAAATTATATATATTAGTAAAATATGCGAGATTATATATTCTTATCAGTGGGAAGGGGAAGTTCACGAACTAACCTAGTAATGGAGAAGATTGCTGCAGAAAAGGGTTTAGAGAGAGAAAGTTATTAGAAAGATTGGTTTTAATTAACAAATAGGAAACTTATTAATGGGAAAATTACTATTAATGACCGATTTTGACCAACTTATTAATGGGAAAATTAATATTAATTACCGATTTTGACCAACCAATAAATGATTTTTGATTTTTAGAAAAAGAAAAATTTTATAAATTCTCACAATAGAAACACTTGGCATTAGTTGAAACCACACGAACAAAAACTGGTAAAACATAAAGGTATGGATCATATTGGAACACATAAGGGTATGGAACAAAGGTGAGCATGTTATCCGCTTGACGTTACTCTATTAGTCGTCACCAATCCACCGAACACAACATCAAAATAAAATAACAATGAAAAAAATGCAATGATCAACACAAATTCATCTTCCATTAATTAACTAACACTGAATCTTTCGTGGGTTTTCAAGAATCAAACACCATTTAAACCATTTTTTAAATCTTTAGTGGGTTTTCAAGAATTATATAAAATAGATGCAATTTTATACCTGTTGTTGGCATATTCATAGAAGCGATCGCGGCTCGAGAAGACAATAAACTCAACCTTGTCATTACAAAGAACATTATAGTATCACACCTCGCCATACTTGTACCTGGATAAATATTAGAAATTTAGCATACATCATAATATCACACCTCTTGTAAATGAAGATAAACTGAAATCGTCATGTTACCTCAACAATTCTGCATCTAATCAAGCACACTGTGCATCATAAGCTTCCAACATCACTTGCTTATGCCTACACTAAGAAGAAGTATTATACTTCATATTAAGATACATACAAACATCGATTTAGTAAATTATATAACAAATAGGAAACTTATTAATGGGAAAATTACTATTAATGACCGATTTTGACCAACTTATTAATGGGAAAATTAATATTAATTACCGATTTTGACCAACCAATAAATGATTTTTGATTTTTAGAAAAAAGAAAAAATTTATAAATTCCCACAATGAGACACTTGGCACAATATGATTGGCTACATAATTGAGGATGAATGTGGGAGTGCCAAGTGTCCTCATGGACTTTAGTTTATTAGATGTATAGATGTGTATTTCGGTCTCATTTTTGTTATTCGGCTTTTGTCGAAATTATACAAATAAATACATCTGACAAACATGTGTCAATGTACCACATTTTAACATTAACATGTGAGCAGTGGGTTACACACATTAGTATCGACTATTGAGTATTGAGGCATGGTTGATATTTCGTGAAACTCATCATTACCACCACCCGCTCCTCCACGTTAACTTTCAGGTCAATTCAAAGCATTATTTCGATTTAAATTATTATTATTATTATTATTATTATTATTATTATTATTATTATTATTATTATTATTATTATTATTAACGGCAAGGAAGCGCATTGTTATACCATATTACCATTTACATTGTGGGTATGATAGGTTTGGAATAATTCTTGATTACGAAAACTAATGTGTTATCTAATGTTCTAATTCTACATAGTGTTGTTTTGGCACCAGCAAAATGAATTTGAATATTTGATAGTGGAATTTGGCAAATACTAACACCATGTAAATTGTATAACAACACAACTATCAATGTTAGTGTGATATTTTACTTTTTTTTTAAAAAAAAAAGATATATTAATATTATAAACATGTTAAAAATTAAGGAAAAAAGATTGATTTTATGGTATAACTAGATATTTGCCCGCGTGGACACGCGGTTCACCAACGTACAATTATTTGGAGTAGTATAATGTATATGAAAAATGTAATGACTATTCTATTTTTAAAATTAAAAAAAGAGTCATTAATGTTTTTATAAAATTTTTTATTTTACATCAACGAAAATTATTCATTAATGTTTCGGTCAAAGTGTTTAATAACTTTCCTAAACACTATAATCCAGATATTTATTTTTTTTTAAATAAAAAACATTTAATGACTATTCTATATTTAAAATTCAAAAAAAGAGTCATGTTTTTATAAAAGAATTTATTTTTTAAAAATCGAAAATCATTCATTAATGTTTCGGTCAACGTGTTTAATAACTTTCCTAAACAATATAATCCACATTTTTTGTTTTTTTTTAAATAAAAAACATTTAATAACTATTCTATTTTTAAAATTCAAAAAAGAGTTATTAATGTTTTTATAAAAAAATTTATTTTTTAAAAATCGAAATCATTCATTAATGTTTGGGTCAACGTGTTTAATAACTTTCCTAAACACTGTAATCCATATTTTTAATTTTCTTAAAATAAAAAACATTTAATGAGTATTCTATTTTTAAAATTCAAAAAAGAGTCATTAATGTTTTTATAAAATTTTTTATTTTTTAATAATCGAAAATTATTCATTAATGTTTCGGTCAAAGTGTTTAATAACTTTCCTAAACACTATAATCCAGATTTTTAATTTTTTTTTAAAATAAAAAACATTTAATGACTATTCTATTTTTAAAATTCAAAAAAGAGTCATGTTTTTATAAAAGAATTTATTTTTTAAAAATCGAAAATCATTCATTAATGTTTCGGTCAACGTGTTTAATAACTTTCCTAAACACTATAATCCAAATTTTTACTTTTTTTTAAAATAAAAAACATTTAATGACTATTCTATTTTTAAAAGTCAAAAAAGAGTCATTAATGTTTTTATAAAAATAAATATTTTTTAAAATCGAAAATCATTCATTAATGTTTCGGTCAAAGTGTTTAATAACTTTCCTAAACACTATAATCCAGATTTTTAATTTTTTTAAAATAAAAAACATTTAATGACTATTCTATTTTTAAAATTCAAAAAATAGTCATTAATGTTTTTATAAAAAAAAATATTTTTTTAAGAGCACTCGAGAATTCATGCTAACTCAAGAACACATTTGTATAAGTAGAACATACCTATTGAAATTAACTCTTCGGTTTTTGTATATGAAGAAGATCGTTCAAGTGTAACCACTCAAAAAAAATGGAGCCAAGTATTAAGGTTTGCGAATGAAAGGGGATGCCTAAATACTTGTCGAAGATTGACTAATATTATGAAAGAAGAAAGTTATTAATGTGATATAAAAATAATTTTGATTAAAATGAGACAATTTTTGTATTGTTACCTCGTATGATATGTTATCAATATCGAGCCACCTATCCATGCCATAGAACATTAACCTGAAAATCAAATGAAATTACGAAATCATACACACTCGAACTCAATGAGCATACTGTAAATTATACATACACATTCGAATTTACAAAAATAAAAATAAATTGGGAGATGAACGAACCAGTAGAATGACTCAAACTTATACATCCTTTTGTAGTTTATTTGATTGTGACTGCACCATAACATATAATATTATAAAATACAAAGCTTAATTAATTAGAATAAACTCATAAAGGCATGGCTCTTAACCACCGCACCATGGTCACCACTGCTATTACCGTCACCTGTCACAGCCAAACGAAGTGAAACATTGGTTTGAAATTGAGAAGATGATGAACTCCAAACAGAAAGAATACACAATACCGTGGTTTCAAAATTATTACTATTAATTATTACAATTAAAAAAAAATTCTATTAATTATATAATGGAAAAGAAAATATGTATGGTTCAAAATCAAAGCTTATGACCTTTCAGGAATGTGACACCCTGATCCGTGACCTTGTTACACGAAATTTGTAATTCTTTCAAGTTTGTAAGGTCTGAGACATAAAAATTATATATATTAGTAAAATATGCGAGATTATATATTCTTATCAGTGGGAAGGGGAAGTTCACGAACTAACCTAGTAATGGAGAAGATTGCTGCAGAAAAGGGTTTAGAGAGAGAAAGTTATTAGAAAGATTGGTTTTAATTAACAAATAGGAAACTTATTAATGGGAAAATTACTATTAATGACCGATTTTGACCAACTTATTAATGGGAAAATTAATATTAATTACCGATTTTGACCAACCAATAAATGATTTTTGATTTTTAGAAAAAGAAAAATTTTATAAATTCTCACAATAGAAACACTTGGCATTAGTTGAAACCACACGAACAAAAACTGGTAAAACATAAAGGTATGGATCATATTGGAACACATAAGGGTATGGAACAAAGGTGAGCATGTTATCCGCTTGACGTTACTCTATTAGTCGTCACCAATCCACCGAACACAACATCAAAATAAAATAACAATGAAAAAAATGCAATGATCAACACAAATTCATCTTCCATTAATTAACTAACACTGAATCTTTCGTGGGTTTTCAAGAATCAAACACCATTTAAACCATTTTTTAAATCTTTAGTGGGTTTTCAAGAATTATATAAAATAGATGCAATTTTATACCTGTTGTTGGCATATTCATAGAAGCGATCGCGGCTCGAGAAGACAATAAACTCAACCTTGTCATTACAAAGAACATTATAGTATCACACCTCGCCATACTTGTACCTGGATAAATATTAGAAATTTAGCATACATCATAATATCACACCTCTTGTAAATGAAGATAAACTGAAATCGTCATGTTACCTCAACAATTCTGCATCTAATCAAGCACACTGTGCATCATAAGCTTCCAACATCACTTGCTTATGCCTACACTAAGAAGAAGTATTATACTTCATATTAAGATACATACAAACATCGATTTAGTAAATTATATAACAAATAGGAAACTTATTAATGGGAAAATTACTATTAATGACCGATTTTGACCAACTTATTAATGGGAAAATTAATATTAATTACCGATTTTGACCAACCAATAAATGATTTTTGATTTTTAGAAAAAAGAAAAATTTTATAAATTCCCACAATGAGACACTTGGCACAATATGATTGGCTACACAATTGAGGATGAATGTGGGAGTGCCAAGTGTCCTCATGGACTTTAGTTTATTAGATGTATAGATGTGTATTTCGGTCTCATTTTTGTTATTCGGCTTTTGTCGAAATTATACAAATAAATACATCTGACAAACATGTGTCAATGTACCACATTTTAACATTAACATGTGAGCAGTGGGTTACACACATTAGTATCGACTATTGAGTATTGAGGCATGGTTGATATTTCGTGAAACTCATCATTACCACCACCCGCTCCTCCACGTTAACTTTCAGGTCAATTCAAAGCATTATTTCGATTTAAATTATTATTATTATTATTATTATTATTATTATTAACGGCAAGGAAGCGCATTGTTATACCATATTACCATTTACATTGTGGGTATGATAGGTTTGGAATAATTCTTGATTACGAAAACTAATGTGTTATCTAATGTTCTAATTCTACATAGTGTTGTTTTGGCACCAGCAAAATGAATTTGAATATTTGATAGTGGAATTTGGCAAATACTAACACCATGTAAATTGTATAACAACACAACTATCAATGTTAGTGTGATATTTTACTTTTTTTTTTTAAAAAAAAGATATATTAATATTATAAACATGTTAAAAATTAAGGAAAAAAGATTGATTTTATGGTATAACTAGATATTTGCCCGCGTGGACACGCGGTTCACCAACGTACAATTATTTGGAGTAGTATAATGTATAAGAAAAATACAGTAGAAATATTTTATTAAAATTTAAAACCAACGAATACAAATTTTATTCAAATATCACTAAATATTTCCTTATACACCACATTTTTTGTTTTAGTTTTGACATTCCCATCACCTTGGTTTAAAAAAGCGCGCCTCAGGCGCGCTTTAAGCGTTTGAGGCGCGAGGCTCCAAGAAAAACGCTTTTTTTGCCAAAAAGCGCTGAACTACATGAAGCGCCGCCTCGGGCGCTTGAGGCGCGCGCTACAGTAGCGCTACAGTAGCGCCTCAGCCAAAAAAACCTTTTAAAGTGCTTTATTTGGCCCGCTACAGTAGTGCCTCGTCGTTTTTATGTTTTGAATATGCTTTTTAAGTGTTCAAGTGTGTTTTATAATCATGTTTTTGTGCTCATGATTGATTAACATGTAGAAAATGTCATATTGACATATATAAATATTTTTTTATAATTTTTTTAATGCTATACGTGAAGCTCTCGCCTCGTGCTTTAAGCCCCGCGCTTCGGATTTTGGACCCAAAACGCCTCGGAGCGCCTCGCGCGTTTTTAAACCAAGCCCATCACCATAAAGTATAAGTAATTTCACCTCTACCCTGTTTTTAACTCTTGACAATGCGACATAAAGTTGTCATGTGAGAATACAGGGTCTCTTAAATACAATCCAACCTTCGATAGAGACTGTCTTTGGCTTTTATTGATGGTCATTGCGAAACATACGGATATTGGGAATTAACGCCTTTGGAACTTCACTTGAATCTTGTTATCAGATAGTATTTGAGGAGCATTATCTAGAAAAAAATAAATTGTAGTAAAAAATATTTATGATAAAATTTTAAAAGTAAAACACCGTTTGAGTCAGATCATTTAAAATTTGAATTAAATGTTATAATTAAGTCTAATTGTTACCATTATAGATATTAAAATATGAAATACGTAAATAGAACATTTAATATTTGAATATTTATAAAGTTTAACTGAAATCTATCAATTCAAATTTTTGTATTCAAAGTTTGAATTTTAACTTGTAAATAATTTGAGAAATTTGTAACTAAAACTATTATTTGTTAAATTTTAAATATATAAAGAAATATCTAATTAGTATATCTCTATTTTAATGGTCATAGTAGGATTAATTGTTACAACTATTAACTTAAATTCAAAGTTTGAAATTTTTTAAAATATTCAGATAATGCAAAATTTGAATTAAATGTTATAATTAAGTCTTATTGTTACCATTATTATTCAAAATTTAGAATTCTATAATGTTAAAAAATTTAAAATTATAGATATCAAAATATGAAATTATATACTTAAATAGAACATTTAATATTTGAATATTTATAAAGTTTAATTGAAATCTATCAATTCAAATTCTATAAATCAAAATTTGAAAGATTCAAATCATTCAAAAATTTGAATTAAATATTTTAAATGTGTTAATTAAATCTAAATATAAATGTTACCATAAATCTTAAATTCAATTTTTTGAGATTAAATATTTAAATAAAACATTTAGTATTCAAATATTTTTAAAATTTAACATAAATCTATAATTTCAAATTATAGTATTTAAAATTTTAATTTTTACTTGTAATTAATTTGAGAAAGTTACAACCAAAATTATTAATTGTTATATTTAAAATATAGTAGGAAATCATAATTTAAAAATAATAAATAGTTTTGTAATGGTGACCATTATTAACTTTAATTCAAAATTTTAATTTTAAAACATTAAGTCATTCAAAATGTGTAATTAAAAGCATAATTAGTATGTGTAATTTGTTACCATTATTAAACAAAACTCAAATTTTGAAATTTTGTCTAATTCGTATTTAAAAATTTCGAATTTTAATTTGAAATTTGAAATTGATAATTCGCCATTTAATTGCTTACCAATATAAGTTAAACTAATATTAGGATAATATAGAGCAATTAATAGGATCAATTAATGTATTAATAAGAGTTGACACAACTTATGTAAGGACTTTGAATCATAGTAACTGTGTAAATAAAAGGATAATTAATATGTCTAAATAAAATGATAATTAGTATGTGTAATCATAATTATTAACATTAGATGTTTCTAATATTGTGTAAATCATGATAAATGCTAATTATATGCTAAAAATAGTAATGTGACAAATCAAAGAATTAAATATTTGAATGCTTGAAAACAAAGTAAATTTGTGTTTAAAGGTTATCAATAAAATGGGAATCATAATTATTAACATTAGATGTTTCCAATATTGTGTAAATCATAATAAATGCTAATTATACGCTAAAAATAGTAATGTGACAAATTAAAGAATTAAGCATTTATTTTGTGTTTAAATGTCTTTAATTTTAAAAACCAGATTTTTTTAAAAAAATTTTGTGTTTAAAGGTTATTAATGAAATGGTAATCATAATTATTAACATTAGATGTTTTCAATGTTGCGTAAATCATGATAAATATTAATTATACGGTAAAAATAGTAATGTGACAAATCAAATAATTAAGCATTTATTTTGTGTTTAAATGTCTTTAATTTTAAAAACCGGATTTTTTTTTAAATTTTGATTTTGAATGTTTGAAAATAAAGTAATTCAAATGAAATTAGGCGTATTAATTATGATGAATTTAACTTATTACCAATATAAATTACAATAAATTTAGGAAATAAGTAATTTGAATGTAATAAGGAAATTTAATGAGTTCCTAATTTAAGTCATTTTATTTTCGCATTTTCATTTATTGCTTTTTGTTTTTAAAAAAAAAAAGTAAAAAGAGTAAAACGTGAAAAATAAATAAGTAAATACATTAAAAGTTTACAATCAAGGTTTTATTGATGATATAATCACACCTAAGCTAGAGACTTGGATTTTATGAATTACAGCATACCTTCATCATGTCCAGTGGCTAACACCCTGTATGGTGTTAAACGTAAGTCAAGATTTTCCAACTTAAGTAGACGATCCATGAGTGAAACCATTTGAACAACCTACACAAATGAATTTCAGGGGATATTATTTCCGAAAAAAAAAACATAATGAATTTCCAACACAGAAATCTTAGAAATATTTAATTTACATTTTTAATGTGTGTGATTGAAAGAAAACGTGTAATTAAAATTAATTCACTCAAATCCCTAAATGTAAAAGATTTTGACATTCCTTTCAAATTGTGAATGACTCAACCTAAGGAATTGGAATCTACAGCTAGTGACCGCCAAGCATACCAAATCTCAACCACCACTGTCGTTGCATCCACCAACTATCCATCCCTCATAACTCAACCACAGCCGCCACCGCCGATGATGGTGGTGCAGATAGTGGTCGGTGGTGGAGCGACCACTGGGTGTTGCCCGTAGTGATGAATTCCTAACTCCTCAGTGATTGTTTTGCACCAAAAAAAAAACATTAATATAAATTCAAATTCCTATGATAAATTCCCAATCTTTTTGGCAATTTCAAATTCAAAACATGTTATGCAAACTAAACGCACCCTTGTCCATTCTAAATTACTTTCGTAAAATATAGGTAACATTATGTAATTATGTAGTATGTAATATAGAGATGGTATAAATGAAACAAAAATAAAGATTTATACCTTGTTAAAAATGCGAAAGAAGATATTGATTTTGATTTGAGTAGCCCCTTCACTCATCTCCACAGGAATCAGTTGAACCAAACAAACACAACAAAAAATAAAAACCACAACCAAAAGGAAATTAAATTCGTAAAATAGAGATAGATCAAAAGAGAGATTTACATGAATACATTAAACGTCTCCAAAATCCAAGACTGCTTCCACTCAAAAAAGCTTCGTTTTCCAACACGATTTTTCCAACACGATGTTTGGGTGCATATCGATAATACCTTGAAGAAGAAGAAGAAGAACGATGGTGAGGATGGAGAATAGATGAACAATGATTTGAGTTTTTTTGATTCACTATGAGAGAAAAAATGTTTTGAAAAAAAAAAGTATAAGAGAATAAATGTTTTAAAAAATTAGGAAAGTTAATAATTGTGATATAATAATAATAATTGTCATTAATAATTGTGTTTGACCAAACCTTGTGTTTTAATATAGATTTTCGATTTTTTTAAAACATAAAATTTTATAAATTCCATGGTTGTGCCATGTGGCACAATATGATAGGAGACAAAATTGAAGGTTCAACATGGAGTGTCATGTGTACACATTGATTTTTGTTTATTAGTTGTATAGATAGATTAATCTTAATTTTCAAAGTGATGTGGTGAGGGGCTGAAATTGTTTACTACGCTTTTTTAGGATAATGGGCTGTTTGTCAACCGCTTAGTGATTTTATTAAAAGATTACCTTTGAATCAGTCAAATATTAAATGTGTTTTGTTCACTTAAAGGAAACCTCTAAATGAGGCGACAAGCCTCTTATCTATTAAGTTTCAAGACAATGTTGAATAAAATGTTTAACCCTTTGTCCATTCACATGTATTCAAGACCCCACCCAACCACTTATGCACCATCTCATTGACCCACCACCACAAAGGTGTACTCTTAGTGCCTCAGCACTTATTGATTAAGAGTCTGTTACACCGTCAAGCTGCTTACTGGCTCAACACTTTTTTTTGTACGACGAATTTTAACTTTAGCAGTGTTTAATCGCACCCCGCTTTGGGGGAGCCACTGTTTCACTTCGGCCAGACTATGCTGTCTTAACCAGACCCAAGCTTGCATTAAGTTTGGCATGGCGTAAACCGGGAAAACCCCACGGAGACTAGCTCCACGCAAGGGGAGGGCATACGAATTACTCCACGTGGGATTCGAACCCGGGTCTCATGAGTAAATCAGGATGCCTCAACCATGTTGTCGTGGCATCATTGGGCTCGATTGTAGTATATGTTGGTTTTGGTGCTGTTTCTTTGGTGGCATCACCTTGCTAGATGTTTTCTTATTAAAATTGTGTTGTCCTTTAAAAAAAAAGTATTATTTTTAACGTCAAACAATTTCATTTATCACCAAACTATATAAGTTGCTAGTAACAATACAATCGATCCCAGTATTGCACCACAGAGTCCACAAATGTTAACATAACCACTTGGAAAGGTTTCTTCTTTTTCTTATCTCATTGAATGCACTCATGTAACCGGAGCATATCATGAAGACTAAAAGCAAATATAGGTTGAATACCATATACCATTGGGAGATGACATGCCACAAGGATTGTGTAAGGGTCCGTCTATTGGCACCCCCCTCGCTTCTATTTCAACTCCTCTTTGAAGCGCCTCGCTTAGGTCAAAGCGAGGCGCTTCAGTCACATGCCCGTCAAATCAGTACGAGGTTTGCATGGGAGTTTGAAAAAAAAGGGCCAAGCGCCTCGCTTTGGTCAAAGCGAGGTGCTTGGCAACAGGGGGATGAATCTGGACATTTTGATGTTGGGAAGGTTTTGGTTTAGATTTTTTTTGTTTGTTTTGAAGTGTTTTTTTTTTGTTTTTAACTTGAAGTGTTTTTTTTTTTTTTAACTTTTTTATATATTTAGGGTCTTTATCTATTGTAATTTTTTTAAATTTAAAAATTTTAAAAACACCGAAATAACCCGTGTTTTTTTTTAAACTTTTTTATTGATTTAGGGTCTTTATCTATTGTAATTTCAAAATTTAAAAAACAACGTAATAACCCTAATCAAACTATAATTAATCAAGTAATCCCAACTTTAACCTATTAATAAAGTGTTTGATTGTCACTGTGACTGGATAAATTATTCACGGAGAAGACCTCGTCGAAGAAAGATTGAACGAATTCGCGAATTTTGATACGAATATGGTGGTTGATGGTCAACGTGGCGTCGTTTTGGTTCATAACATGTAATTTTTATTTGGTTTGGGATTGAAAGGGTTGAGTGATCTTTTAACGTTTATAATCGAATGTTTACTGTTTGGATCTCATTGGTTTTACTGGCTTGCAATTTATAATTTTGTTTTAGTTCGTTTATTATTTATGGGTTTAATATTTATTAGACAATTAAACATTCAAAACAGACAACATATATATATATAAACAAAAGATCAAATGCATAATAATAATAATAAGTTTGTACATACACATCATAAAAAAAAATGCAAGTAAAAAGAGTCTACTGCGGCGGTGGTGGTGGGGCCCCCTGTGCTGGTCCACGGTGTGGTGGTGGGCGTAACTCTACGTGCCAATGCCTCGCCATCGCCTGCATCGCGTCGACCGTCCACTCCTGAACCTCCCGGAGCTCACCGATGCGGCGATCGATGTCCTCTGCCACGAAACGCGCAGCAGGAGTGAGGTCATCATAAATATGACGGGGGTACTGCTGCTGTGGTGGCGGCGGAGAAGGTGGGGGGCGTCATCGTCGTCAGCCTCATCGTCCTGACCCGCCATCTCTACCAGGAGAGGCTCTCCCGGACGCACCTCAACGTAGGGCGGTATATCATCGAAAGTAGGAAGGGGGGCCGGCGCAAAAGCCCTCCTGGTTCCGATAGCTCGAAACCGATGCACACCCTTCGAAACCTCGAAGAGGATCCCCATGCTCCGGGCATTGGCGTCACCGAGCTCTACCGATGGGATCGAGGGCAGCAATTGATGGTCGGTATCTGGCGAGATCCCCAGATGACGCGCGATGTAAGTGATGAACGCCCCGCCATGGAGATGTGCGCGAGCCTGGCGCATGTGGCAGCACTTAAAGTAGTCGACCAGGGACGCGGCTATGTTGCACGGCTGCCGCATAATCAAACAGTACAAAAAGAAAAGGTCACTCTGGTTGACCTTCTCCCGACTGTTCCCCGTGCTGCGATAGAGGTGGCGATCGCATGCTGAAAGTAATAGTACAGGGGGTCCCTAATCGACGTCGCCTTCGCAGTATTCTTACCAAAGTGCGACTTGGCGATGAACCTCCAAAACCTGACCAGGGTCGGCCTATCCACCGTAAGGAGACCGTCCCGGTACAACGCAGACTCAGTCTCCGGGGCTGTGTACAACCCCGAAGCAACAGCAAACTCCTGCAAAAAATAATTGTAAATATTAACAACTTTGGTAACATAATAATAAAATGACAGATAATTGAAATAACATACCTCATAGGTCAGCTCATGCCAACTCCTCGCCAACCGAAATCGGATGGGGCGAAAAGTCTGAGCCGGGTTCGGGTTCTCGGACGGATCCAGAACCACGAACGACGACAGAAACTCTATCGTCAAAGCCCGGTAAGAAGGCAGCTTGGCTATGTCAAAGAGACGACGCCATGGAGTGTTAGACCCCACAAAGTCGTGAGCCCTGCCGGTCTCGCCGACCCTCTCCAGAAGCGACCAACTCATGTACATCTGAGGGTCGACAGCCATATGACGCATCTTCGTGCAGCAGCGCCGCGCATCCTGACTGCCTGATTAGACATAAAGCTTCAGATTCCTCAAAACTATTATTCCAGACGCCTCGCTTAGGCCTAAGCGAGGCGGCTGGCTTAAAGGGTTTAATTAGAAGTTTTGGGAGTTTAATTAGAACGACCCTTGCGTAAAAGGGCAAGAAGCAAAGACGTGCTCACAAGATTCCGTTACCTCACCGTAGAGCACACACAAATCCGAGACAACCATGATGTTCCTGTTGTCCAAAGAATATGTAGTTGGTAGCCGGTTCCTTTCGCCCTCCACGCAACAATGGACACTTGTCTGGCACCCAATTATTCCAACTAAAAACAAATGATGGAACCGGGTACCTGACCGTCTGCAAACACTAGTAGTGGGGTTACCGTAGAGTACCTGTGACGTACATAGAAAGCGCCCCGTCCCGTTATACATGGTCTTATTTATGTATTTTTATGTATTTGTGTGTACGTAAATAAAGAAATAGAAAAAAAAAGGTTGCCAAAATGGAGGTAGTTATTGGATGGTGGGTCCCATAAATTGAAAAATTGACAGGGTTGATGTACAAGGTCAACGTCACTATTTCAATGCTTGTGATGAGTTCACACATTTCAACAATGCTTGTGATGAGTTCACACATTTCAATTCTAAAATACGTACTATATTAGTGTCTCAGCTTTTCCATTTGTGCCAGCTTATTAACCGGAAAACGACGGAAATACCATCCTAGCAAACACCCACAATATACGGATGTATACACATACACACATCTAATATTCATGAAAAATAGACAATTGTTAATACAAGTATACAACCCTAGGAAAACGCTCTTGATAGATTTTAGAGTAAATTACTATTTGAGTCCCTGTGTTTTTTGTGGTTTTAACTAGTTGAATTCAAAATGAAAATATTTAACTATCTGAACACCTGATTTTTCAATTTGTAACCATCTGAGTTCAATTTACTAACTTGGTTAGATTTTCTCAGTTAGTTTTTATGAAATGACTAAAATACCCTTATTTTATATTTTATTATTATTATAATTATTATTATTATCATATGTATGTATGTATGTATGTATGTATGTATGTATGTATGTATGTATGTATGCACACACATAAGAAACAACTCTCATTCATCTTCTCTCCCTCACCCCAACCGACCACCATCGTACCACCCACCTCACCGGAACCTCCACTACAAGAAACGACCCTAACCCATCCGAACCTCCACCACAAAAAACACCCAGATCTGAACTACACCAGAACAACACCCAAATCAGATCTGCACTTCGAACATCATTAATGGGGGAAACGATGGTTGGGGGTGGGTGGTTGTGGTTGTGGCAGCGGGTGGGTGGAGGAGCCCCGACACTAAATACGAGAGAGAGAAACTATTTCCACTTCTTTCAACACATATCAGCTCTCATAAACGGCTGTTTGCAACCTTCAGAGAACACACAAACATATTCATTCACCTTCTCCACCCTTTCAACTCTTTAACAAACAAACAAAGCTTTTTGTTTTGTAGAGTGTCTTTAGAAAGAGATAGTTTGTGGGTATTTTTTCTGGGTTGTGATTTTTCCTAAACTTTATTCTGTTGGACCTTTATTTGGATTCTTTAAGTGGGTTTGGATTTAGGGGTGTTTTTATTTGGTTTTTGGGTTGGATCAGTTACTGAAAAGATTGTTGATTGCATTTGAGTTTTACTGGGTTATTAGGGTTTGGATCAAGATTTGTGATTGTTGTTGTTGCCATCATTGTAAGAAATCTTTGATCTTGTATTGGTAGTGTCAGAGGTTACAGAGGTTAAAGTTTATAGCTTTTTTGAGATATTATTAGCAAATTGATGGTTGATCATCTGCAGAGGATTAGAACAGGTCGAGTGAATTCTACGTGTTAATCGTATCGATAATCGTATCATTAGTTGTATAGTAGGGAGGTTTTGATTTGGATTTGGATTACAGCTACTGTTGAAGGTGAATTAAGGTAAATTATGAAAGAAGAATATTGGATATGAGATGAGTAAAAGGACATGGTTAATGGAGAGGAAAATAGTTCTTAGTTCACTTTCATGTTGGGACTAATATTATTTAAAGGAGTTATAAAGATTTTGTTTGGTGATATTACTGGTAGTCGTTGTTTGTTCGGTTGGAGTGATGTCTCGAAGAACAAAGATGAAAGGTCACCGGCCTTGACCCATGGTCGGTCGGCCTCCATCTCACTCCGGTTAGCCAGAGGCAAGGAAGGCAACAGCGATTGGACTTCTGACAAGATGATGATGAATGATGAATATTATAAATAATGGGTTGAGAGGTCAAGATCTGGAATTCGAACATCATTATGTGTGTACATACATATAATAATAATAATATAAAATAAGGGTATTTTAGTCATTTCATGAAAACTAACTGAGAAAATATAACCAAATTAGTAAATTGGACTCAGATGGTTACAAATTGAAAAATCAGGTGCTCAGATAGTTAAACATTTTCATTTTGGATTCAAATAGTTAAAATCACCAAAAACAGAGACTCAATTAGTAATTTACTCTAGATTTTAATTAAGTTCTTACTTTCTATAGTAACAAAAAGTTTATACAAAGATTTTATTGTTCGTACATGTCTTTTAGTATGTATACCTGCCATCGTCTTTTCATAAATAAAAATATTACATGGATATAGTATTATTACTCTCATCCAGCCAAGTGAAATCTTAATTTTTGTAAATCTGTCATAAAAGTTGAAATTTTACATATATTAAAAAGTGATGGCTTCACAAATCCTTCTTTACACCACGTATAATGCTATAGCTATACGCGGTGTATAGTTATAGCACTGTAGTTTCATAAACTTTCATACGTTATTAATGCCTACAGGTCAAAGTCATGTCAGATATCTATACCACGCATATACGAGGGAGGGGGTGTGTCAATATCTAGTGCTATTAGACCTTTGGGTGTGAAAGGGGTGACATCTTCATGATGGGCCTCCACGTAGGCGCCACGTAGGAGTGGGGGAGTGGCATCTTCATGATGGGCCTCAAAGGAAGTGGTGTGCACTATGTTGACGGGCCTTTTCATTGGCCAGAATTATTAAAAATAATAAAACAATTAATATTATTGGATATGATGGCCCGGCTTCAAAGCCATATTGCTGCCGCCCATGTTATGCCGTGCCTAAAGAGGCGGTGTTGCCCGGGCTGGCATGGGCATGCCTTGCCTAATTGCCTTGACGGTCCTCCACACTGGAGGGTCTTAAAAATAAAATAAAAAGTAAACTGATAAGTTTTAGAGTGAATTACTATTTGTGTCACTGTGTTATAATGGTTTTAACTACTTGAATCCAAAGTCTAAAATTTTAACTACCTGAGTCCCTGATTGCTAAATCTACAACCATTTGAGTCCAATTGACTAACTCTGTTAACCAAGTTAGTTAAGTATAAGGGCATTTCAGTCATCTTACACCGAGGTAAAACCCTATAATGCATAAGATATGACTGAAATGCCCTTATACTTAACTGACTTGGTTAACGAAGTTAGTCAATTGGACTCAAATGGCTGTAGATTTACCAACCAGGGACTCAACTAGTTAAAAATTTAAACTTTAAATTCAAGTAGTTAAAACCAATATAACACAGGACACAAATAGTAATTCGCTCTAATTTTTCCCGTGCTTTAGACAGACTTCGTACTTTGAAACAGCCAAACTGGCAGTGGAATAGGAATGCCTATTGTACTAGATTTGATTAAGTTACAAAATTGCACCGGCAACCCCTTAACTTCAAGCTTTAATAAATGTGGGTGAGGATTTTTTTTCTTCATCAAATTAGAGCATTGTTGGACCATGAACTTAATGAACCGTATCACTTTTTCATATAGTCTGTTTATGTTGTTCCTTTGATTCAGTTTTCTACTTTCTATGTCTATCTTTCCTTTGATTCAGTTTTCTACTTTCTATGTCTATCTTTTATTTTGTTCATACTAGATAATTGCCCGCGTTACACGCAGTTTACCAACGTACGATTATTTGGAGTAGTATAACGTATAAGAAAAAGTAAAGTAGAAACATTTTATTAAAATTTAAAAGCAACGAATACACAGTAATTCAAATATCGCTAAAAATTTCCTTATAAACAACATTTTTTGTTTTAGTCATCACTTTCCCATCAGCATCCAGTATAAGTAACTTCACGCCTGCCCTGCTTTTAACTCTTGATAATGCGACATAAAGCTGGCCGTGTGAGAATACAGGATTTCTTAAATACAATCCAACCTTTGATAAAGACTGTCCTTGGCTTTTATTGATGGTCATTGCAAAACATACACTTATTGGGAATTGACGCCTTTGGAACTTTACTGGAATCTTGATATCAGATGGTATCAAATTTATTCTTGGAATAAGAGTTTTGGTACCAATGTTTCCACCTGATATGATCTCGGCTTCAATAACACGCTTTGCAAGTCTGGTGATTCGTAACCTCGTTCCATTGCACAAACCATTTTGTTGATCTATGTTTCGCAACAACATGACGGGTACACCGACTTTAAGTGCTAAACGATGGTTAGGTAACCCAGAAATTTTTAAACCATTAAGGACATCAGGAGAGTATAAGTCTTCCTGTGAACGGTTATTACCATTCTCAATCTGACATATACTATCAGAGCTAAGATACTCGACTTCATCTCCAGGAAACAATGCAAGAAGCCTTTCATTTATATCATGTACGACTTCATTTGTAGGTGCAAGTATTGCTCGTTCCCCAAAGTAATCCTTATCTTTGTAAAGTTGGATAAGTGAAGGGTAGACGAAGTCAATTAATCTAGAAATCGGATCTGATGTACCCTTAATAAGAAGATCATCTGGAATTTCCACATCAAACTCATCATCATGAATTGACTCACCAACTTTACCCTCACCTAATTCAAGAAGCCAGTTTGCAAATGCCTTTGTTTCATCGGATTCAGACGTGTTGTTACCTAAAGTTAACCTCATGTTTTTTGTTAAAGTGAGGACTTTGCAACTATTCCAAATAGGAGAAGAAGTTATTGATGCATTTAAAATATCTCTTCTACTACCGTTTGGAACAACAGGAAGGATCTGTCTAAAATCACCACCAAAAACCATAACCTTACCACCAAAAGGCAAATCAGAATTAGGTGAAGAATTTGACTGCAGGACGTCTTTCATTGTACGATCAAGTGCCTCAAAAGCATGCTTGTGAATCATTGGAGCTTCATCCCAAATAATTAACTTAGTTTGCTTCAATAAATCAGCAATATCACTATTGGGCTTTATACCGCACAATGATTGTTCAGTAACATTCAAAGGTATACGAAACCTAGAATGCGCTGTCCTTCCACCAGATAACAGCAGAGAAGCAATACCACTGGATGCAACGTTCAAAACAATTTGTCCTTTAGATCTTATGGCAGCAGACAACGTTTTCCATAAAAAGGTTTTACCAGTTCCTCCAAAACCATAAACAAAGAATAGCCCACCTTTGTTACCATCAACCGCATGTATGATTTGATTAAAAATTGAACGTTGCTCATCAGTTAAAGAACGTGAATAGGTATGAAATTCCTCAGCCAACGTACTAACTTGATAATTCAGCTCATCAAGAATCAAACGGTTATTTGCAGATGATATGGAATCATTATCAGGATAAGGCATAGAAGGAAACCTACGCAGGCTTGAGTTATTCCGAAGCAATTGTTTCTCAATTTCAAGCAACGTAAGGTTCTTTATTTGTTCATCAGGAAGAGACAAACCTAAAAACAAAAAAGTTTGGACCATTCAATTTAAAATAAAAGGGACATTAAAAAAAATTATTTCATTAAATTTGGAAATTAAAATTTGTTACCTTCAATTTGGAATACGTCTTCGTGTCTACGCATAATACCATCTGACAGATACTTCCATGATTTTTCCCAAACATGCTCAGGTCTAGATAAGGTATTAGAAAGCAACATCATCGCAAACAAATTACGAAGACAATATCCAGAACCGGTATAATGAGCCTCTTCAATAGCTTCTACATATTCTTTGTCATCGTCTAAGAGGCCAAGAGCATAACATGCATCACGAAATGTTGGTAAGATTTCTCCATTTACCGTTCTTATCTCCTCAAATGATCTAGGGCCTTTTACTTTATTTAGAAGCACTCTCAAAAAATACGCCTCGCCCATAGATGGATTAACCATGTGAACACGACCAATTGCCTTACCCATCTTTCGAAAGTCCCATTTTTTTGTTCCTCTTTCCAGACAAATTTACTTGGGATTTCAATGTAACTTAGTTCACGTGCCACAGCTTCGTTTCGATTCAGTTCCATCCATTTTAGAAACATTGTGGCAGCCACCGTTGGTTTGTCGAGCACATTTTGAATATTTTCTTTTGGACCATATACAACACTTTGCTCACCGGGCAAATGAAATGGAAGCCTTATAACTGGAGGGTATCTATAATGCACTTCATTTTTAAATATTCTCCACGAAGCTTCACATGCTGAAAGGAACCTACAATCAAAATGTTTTTTGATTTCATCTCTTTGCATCACTTCTTCACCTTCTCCATTATCTTCGACAAAAGCAACTTTAGCCATATCAGGTCCTTTATTAATGTATTTAAATAAATACTTAATTGAAGCGGCCTGGTTACACCATTCAACATTGATATGAGCTTGGTAACGCCTTAAAAGTTTTGCATTATAAGGGACCACATGTCTATTGTCTAACGTAGCAGTTCCTTTTTCAACAAATATCCCTGACTCTCTTCTTCTATAAACCGGATATCCATTTGAATCTAAAGTTGAAGCAGGAGAAAACTTCTTTGGAAATTTCTTGGAGCACTTACCGTCAAGCATGCACGGACAGTTCGGATATTCACGCCCACATGGTCCATGCATCATAAAGTCACTCACAAGACTAAACAACTCCGGATCAAGATTCTTATCAGGGATTTCAGCCGAAACAAAACGATCAACGTGTTCAATTGTGGGTAGCTTACTGGCTTCTTTAAGAAACAAACAGATATGAGCATGGGGCAGTCCACGTTTTTGGAACTCTATAGTATAGACAGCTGAAACATAAAGTAAAACAATATAATAAAACACGTTACTATTTAGAAACAACAAATAAGAATTGTATTAGTATAAATGAATAAAGATGCTAATATATGAATATATATTGGAGGTTTTTTTTTTTGGTAATCAATTTTACCTGCTGAAGTTTTGCCCAATAGTGCTTTTTCACGTAAATCTTTCATGATTGAGTCTAGCTTAACTTTGAATAGTCTAGCTAAAATATCTGGCCTGTCTTCTGGATTTGTCTTCTTGTCTTTAAGAAACCGTCTAATTTCAGGCCATTTTGGATTGCATGTGATTGTAATAAAAAAATCAGGGTATCCATGCCTTTTACAAATAGCCATTGCATCAAGATAATTTTCCCTCATGTAGCGTGCACCACCAGTAAAAGAAGAGGGTAAAATCACAGGTGTCCCTACTTTTGCCAAGTCAGTAGGTCCATTTTGGTTCAACGTTTGAAGATTAGTATAAGTTTCACACCTAAGTTTACTTTGCTGGAAACGGACATAAAATAAACGCTCACTTTCAATCATTGTATAAACGTCAACCAAAAACTGTTGAAGAAGCCGCCTAGCATTCAAAATCAATGAGAACTTACCAACTCTGTCCTGAATATGATATGCAAAATACTCTCTCATTGAACACTTTGAATCAACCTTCTTTTTAGATTTCCTCTCTTCCCTATGTGGTATATCAACCCTATAACAATCTTCTCCAAAGGGAATAAGCAATGGATACTGCAAGGCTAGATACGACGGATGAAGTTCAGATATACGCTGAAGTCCCTCTGATCTTGATTCGACGACAATATCTCTATTGTCAAGCTGCTCATCATTGTCTGAAAAAATAAGAGCAGCGATTTCTGACGAAGTTGGTAGGTTGTATGTTCGGCCATCTTTAGTTCTCCTACCAATAAGACGCAACTTAAGGGTAACTTCTGGATTTTCATGAAATCGATCCCGTACACTCCTATAACTTTTCACAAGCGCATTATTTGAGTCTAACATCGACTTCAGGTACTGAATGATTTCAATGTCAAGGAGGTCAGAAATATCCTTACACTTTTCCTTTTCCTTACTGAAAAGAATTGGTAAAAAATAAAATTAATACATTAAAATTTATATACAGGGCTAAAAAAAAGTTGAATAAAATTTGTAGAATATTACCTATAAATGTTTTTTCGGTTTGAAACTTCATTTTCAGTGTCATATATATATAACTGCGAAAACTTCGGTTTCGAACCATCATAAGGAAGAAGACCACCCATCGTGTGATAATTCTCACCACTTATTCTGTATATGAAGGGAGCCTTTCCACTATTGATATTTGAATCAACCTTCCCTCCCATTGAAGTAAAACAAAACATAGAATTGAAGCGGCGAATGTGCTTTAAGAAATATTTGCTCTTTAATTCTATGTTCTTGAAAAGGTTCTGATAATCTGAATTGCTCTCTTTGAAATCTGGAAGTTGTACCTTTCCATAACCACAACATAGCAAATAGGTTGTTTTTCCACAAACATTTACGCTTCTAGTAGCTTCTGACCTCCACAACTTTGCATTACACATTTGACATACAACGGTTTGATCACCATGATCCAGATAATCTTGCAAACAGAATAAATAAAATAAAACTAACTTATAAAACAAAAAAAAGGCTTTTAAATGTTTTGTAAATTTAATATTTACCTTTAGAGACACCCTTAAATTGCAAGCCTTCAATTGTTTGAGGTTCCACATTTTCTTCGTCAGATAAACTAACCATTCGGACAGGTGAGATGCAACGTCGATTATTCCTTGATGTATTAATCGGTTCTCTTTGAGCAGAAGATGATGCAAGTGAGACCATATTAACATCAGTAAGTCCACCTTTAATTAATAATAACATTTAAAAGTTAGTATTAATAAGATTCAGAAATTCATTACATTAATCGACACAAAGCAAATTGTACCAGATGGGATTGGATAAGTAGGAGTTCTTAGCGTGTCATCATTTGAACACTCATGTGCAACAGTGGGTTGTTTTCGAGGTCTACCAACAGAACCAACTTTACGTCTTTTTGAATCTAGTTGTGCTTTTCTAACGTTTCGTAACTCTGTAGATTTTTGTCTTTGGACTTCAGCCACGGAAACTATGGATAAAAATAATATCAGGTTGTATATTCAATAAACGTTTAATGTTAAAATAAAGGACTAATGTAAAAATAAAAGGTGTATAACATAGTATTATGATACCGTTTGTAATATTGGACAAAGGAGTTCTTTGTGTGGAACCTAATAATACATAATGAAATAACAAAGAGAAAGTGTTAGAGTTAAAAATTTGTCATCAATTTAAAAAGTAAAGGTATCGAATATTTAAATGGCATACAAATTTATTACCAGAGAAGGATGCATTAAATGGGTTGTTGAAGGTTGATCTAAAGGATGGCATATCGATTGAAACTAAAGTACTTCTGGATGTTGATGAGTTTGAATTTTGACATTGATTAGCATTGAGTCTCATAGAATCCATTTGTAGTTTTCTGGATTTTGGACACTCCGTTGCAATATATTTATTGACTTCAATCGTAGAAACAACGTATGAAATAGTATTAGTTTTTATAATGAAATCAATAAGAAAATAGGATATTCGTATACAGTGAAACATGTAGTTTACATAAATAAAAATAACATTTGATAAATTAAACAAATGATTTTGTTGCAATTGTACTAAAAAAAAAGACGAACAAATAAAATTTACTTAAATTGTAAATGTGGAATGGTAGTTAAGACTGTATAGAAATACTTAAAAATAGAAAGTGTTATTCGTTGATTTACCTGGTGTAGAAACATTCAATGTACTTTGGAAAGATGAGCTTTGATGAATATAATGGTTGGAAGTTTCAACGGAGTAACGATTAAATATTGTAGTTGGCGGCACATTTTGAATTCCATTATTATGATTGTTCACCTTGCATCTCTTTGCATCCAGTTGTAATTTTCTATATCTACGACACTCGGCCGCGTGCCTAACTTTTTCTTCATGGGAGATAACTATGAAGAATTACGTATTAGTTACATAAGTAAACGATAATATAAATAAAGACATATATAACTACGAAATAAGTGTACCGTTTGAGATATTAGATAATGGCGTTCGTTTGTCATCACCTTATAAAAAATCGAAAAATTAGATGACAAATTAAAAATAATAAAATTATAAATACATTGTATATTTATGCCAAAAAAATTACCATTCGAACTTTTAGAGAGTCTTTTACGTCCCATTTCAACTAAAAGGATGCAATTCTACATAAAATACATTATAAGAGTTTAACAAAATATAAACAAACTTAAAATTATGGATGATAGGTTTATATATATATAAACATTCAACGATACATAATACTTATCTAACAATATATTATAAATCAACATAAAGTACGAATCATCATGTTATGCGAAAATATGTAATATTGAAATTAAAGAATTACATACCTTCATCTTCTTTGATGGAACAGTAGAGAAAAAACATGTAGATAAACATGTTCTACGAAAACATGTAATATTGAAATAAAAGAATTACTTACCTTCAACTTGTTTGGTAGAAAGTAGAGAAAATATACAAAAGCAAAGATGAACTCTTGAATATTTGAGTCTTTTGATTTGTCTGTAAGAATGAATGGATTCGTTTATATGAAAGGTGTTGGTTTGATTTATAGTAGTAGGGTTTTATAGATTTTTAAAAACAAAAAAATTCTAGTCAAAACTGTTTTAATTTTGTTAATTACTTACCATATTTAAATGAATTTCAAAATTTGAATTATTTGCTGTAATTACGTTCAAATTTTTCGAAAATTTTAATATATGGACATGTATAGGTTTTTATTTTTAGCAAGTGTGTAATTACAAAGATTTTGTAATTAAAAATGTTTATTAATAAGCTTAAATACTTACCATTATTAAGGAAATAGTATTTGAATTTTAAAGAAAACGAAAAAGTCAACTTAATTATTATTAGTATTTATTATGTTTTTTTATTAAGTATGTAATTAGAATACAATTGTTTAAAGTAACTGTACTATAGCAACTTTTGTAATTTTAACATAATCTTTAGTTATAATACTTAGAATTTTATATAAAACTAACTAAAAAAAACGTTTTTTAAAAAAGTAATATAATTAAGTATTACTCATATTTTGTTGAATAATTTTATGGAATGTATTAGAACTTTATGTTTGATAAATTGTTTGAAAAAATATAAATATGATAAAAAAAATGTTAATTATATATAGGTGGACCTATGAATAATGTTATGATTCTTATATATAATTCAACGTAACGTATAAATAATTAAAATTTATTCAACAACGAACAATTATTTGCCAAAGGAAAGGAAAAAAACATAAATGTTCAAACCAACAACTAATTCAAATGAAAAATAGTAGCAAACATCAAACAAACCATAATAAAAACCAAATTGTTTCAAACATTAAACAAACATTCAGAAAAAATCCCCAAAAAAATAGCAAACAAACGGATAAATGTTCTTATTTTTCAAGCTTTGGGATCAACAGGGGGATCTCAACTGATTTGTCGGTGCAAACTTTCTTATCACCCTTACGCACTTTGGTAGTAGACTCACTTGCATCATCTTCTAGACCGTAAACTTTGTCGAGGCTACGCTTCACTTCCTGCTCGTCATGGACCAGACTAACTCTGCAAGATGATTCTGGAGTGTTGTTATCTCCAACAGAATCCTACAAAAGTAAATGAAAGGTTTAATGTTTGATAATAGTAGCAATTTAAATTAAATTGCGGGAGTGATTTAATAGGTGAAAAGAACCTTAAGAGAGACTGCATTTTGTGTAGACGATTCAACTCCATCCAAGCTTTCAAATCCAGGTTGATCCACCTAAAAACATTAAAGGATTTCTATGTGTCACATTATATAGTAAAACAATAATAAATTTTTATAAAAGCAACCTATAAAGGAATATAGTATGGGAATAAAAAACCTGAATATCGGAGAACTTTTGTTCTAGTGAAGAAAGTATCGATGACTCATTTGTAAACTTGCGTATACTATATCCGTCTAGATGCTTGTCAATATTGAATTGACCCACTTTTATTTTGAACGCAAACTTTTTGTCTTCAAGATCACGAAATTCAGTTGGAGTTGTTTTTTCTTCACCAGAAACCTTAATAACAAATGACATAAATAATATAAAGCAAAATAACTAATTTGTTTTGGACAGAGTGTAAACAACTTACTTGCTTAGATTTTTCTAAAAGTTGCATTGCTGACATTCCCAGCAATTTCTTTGCTTCACGATCAAATAAAGTAAGGGATGTAATACCAGTAAAATCCTGAACCCTTAAAGGTACTCTGAACCTACATTTACAAATTACAAAATATTATTAAACAAATTTAATACTGTTTTACTTTAAGATGTACATATTTAAGATAAAGCATACACTGGATCAGCAGAGACGATGTGCTTTGGACATTCTCTATTGGGGCAAACTAACACCTGTTTAAACGAAGTAACATCTGTTTCTTCATTATCATCAGGTAAACTTAAGGTCGGCTCCACCTTGTGATTACAGTGCTCACATCCCAAATAATACCACTCATCTTTATCATCTACACCCTTAATGGTTCCAAGAACAATGACCTGTTTGTTCACCTACAAAAGAAACAGGAATTGGTTAGTCTTATGAATTTTAAAAAAAACTTGTATATAATGATATGATAAATCAATTGAATCTTACCTCTGTTATCAACGGAAGATCACGAATAGTGCTGAAAGGGGTTTTATTCAAGAACTCATCATTAATATTCATACTACCAGACGATCCAAGAGATCGTTGCACAGACGATGATTCCGTAGATAAAAACTTTTCAATATAACTATAAGAATAAAAAAATTAATATAACATCTATATAATAAGTCAAATTTTTAGATATATGTAAATAATTACAGGATAATTTAAACATATCACCTTTTCTTAAAAGCACGAATATCGTCAATATCTTCGTTGATAAACAGGCGAGTTATATTGAACCCATTTTGCAAACTTACATTACCTAAAAAAAAATAAAAAAGCAAGCGTTATTTTTTTAAAAAAAGTAAAAAAAATGTCAAACGTAATACAAATTGCAAGAAATGACAAACCTTTATAATTGGTAAAGCTACCAAACTGAACAATAAGAACTACATGGACTTCAGCTTCGTTCTGCTTGATGTACTCAAACATCTGCTCACTATATTCATCCCACAAAGAACATGACATTTTTACCCCACTACATACAATACATTTTTTATTAGAGCATGCATAAATTCCAAACATTTCTTCCAAAGTATTAATCGTACAAATGAGAAATGAATATATCATGAAAGATTATGAGATAATAAATTATGAATGGGAAAAATTAAACACATACTCTAGATCAATCAAGAGTAGGTTCATTTTCATTTTCAATCCAGCTTTTGTTTCGATAGGCTCGGGTGGACTCCATTCTTCAACAAAGCCAATGAAATCTAAAATATTTAAAATGTTATCTCAACTAATAAATAAGAAGACAAATTAAAAGAATAAAAATATATAAAAGATTAAGGCTTCGAAAACTACCAATCCTTTGTTCTTGCGAAAGGTTACCAGACTTAATAGACTCAAAAGAAGAGAAATTAAAACCATATTGGCTACCATCAAATCTGTTACACTTTGTAAGATTTGTTTCAAAAGTAAAAGATAATATGTCATTTTTAGAAAAGTGTTTAACAGATTTGTTATCCGCTAGTTGTGGTCTATAGATATAATATGATTCATTTTCACGTAGAAATTTTTCATGCTTCTTCATGTATCTATTCCACACAATCGCTTGCATTTTAGAACCCTGCGTAAAAAAATGTAATTAGAAGACATTATTTGACCAGAAAATATTCAATGGAGTTTTGGTAACATATATGTGACAAATGAATTGATGATATAAAATCTAACCTGTTCATCCATAACAACCATATCAATGCAAAGAGTTTCACCTGGTGTCTTTCGATTTGCTCTCTTCCAAAGCCTAAGTACCTTAACTTTGATTGTATAATTACTCAGCCGCCATGTTATGTCATTCAAAAATGTTACATTATTTGGATCCATCTGCCTGCACGTGTGTAATAGTTATCACAAATAATTGCGAACAAAAATATGTTAGTACTCGTGTGATATATAAATAAAAATGTAAGAGCCTAAAGTAGTATATACTACCTGCGAAATGTAGAAGAAAAAAAATGAATTAAGTTCGAAAATTTTGTACATGTATATATAATTTGGTAAACCAATTATAAATAAGGAAGAAATGTTTAATTTTTGGTATTGATTATATAAATAGAAATGCCAATCTAATTGATTAAGTTTAAAGGTTTCCATAATACATTTTCAATCAAATTAATGGGTCAAAGTTTCCGAAATTATGAAAATAAAAGTTATTTATTAAATCTTATTGTAAAAAATTCAAAGACTAATTTTTGGTCTATACAAAAATTTTGCTTGTCAAATTAAAACTTTTTTAATTTGTAAATTATTAATTACTTGTGATTTTAAAATAAAGAGAAAACGTTTAGTTTTGTTTTAAAATTGTACTGGATAAATTTAACATTTTTCAAATAAAACGGTTGACTTTGTTAATAAGCATTCAACAGGTAAAAACACAACAATGTATGTAACCACTAACAGTTAATCACAATACAAAAAACAACCAAACTAAGGTGGTAACAGTTACACAGCAACACAATTTTAAGAGGAAAAAGTCAACGGCATAAATTTGGATGTAAAAAAAGATAAATTATAGGTTGATTGAAAGCATAAAAAGTAGTCAAATTATACATTGTTAATTGATTGTCTTTCCAAAAATCTTGTTTCTCAAGATAAAACGGTTTGATTATGAAAATTATTAATTACTTGTGAGTTAAAAATATTAAAAAACGTTATAATTTTTTTTTAAAATGTTATTCCAAAAATTTAATATTTTCAAAGAAAACGTTTGATTTTGTTAATAAGCATTCATATGTGTTTAAAAAAAAAAGAATATCATAAATCTATTTCTCGTTAGACATATCAACAGGTATAACAAACCAATCTATGTAACCAATAACAGTTAATCACAATCCCAAAAACAACCATACTCTAGTGCTAAAAGTTAGACAGCAACGCTATTTGACCAGAAAAAAGTCAACGCCATAAATTAGGATATTTAAAGACAAATCGAATATAGGTTGATTGAAACCATAAAAAGTAGTCAATTACACATCGTTAATTGATTGGCTTTCCATAAATCTTCTTTGTCAACATAAAACGGTTTGACTTTGAAAATTATTAATTAATTATTTTTTTAAAATATTAAAAAACATGTATAAGTGTATACAAATGGAAAGTATTAAAACTTGGGACTTTTTCAAAAAAAAAGTCAAACTTACGAAATATTAGAATGTTAATAATGAGAATGACAAAACTTAATGTAATGTAATTTACCAATTTTAAGTTTTAATATAAAATTTTTAAAAAGTCAATTTGTAAAAAGTCAACCACTGTATTGTTTCAAAAACCATAAGACTGATATATTTTTGAAAATTATTAATTAATTATGTTTTTAAAATATTAAAAAACATGTATAATTTGGTATAAAAATGGAAAGTATTAAAACTTGGTACGTTTTCAAAAAAAAAGTCAAAGTTATTTAAATTTAGAATGTTAATAATGAGAATGACAAAACTTAATGTAATGTAATTTACCAAATTTAAATTTTTATAAACAATTTTTAAAAAGTCAATTTGTAAAATCTATAGTTGTCTAAATTTTAATTCTCATTATGGCAAATAAATCATATTAACCATATTTACCTATTGCTAAAAAAAACATATTTACCAAATTTTTGCTAACTATTATAACCTAGAAAGCATATCAATGTATATTTTTTCAAAACACATATCAACACAAAAAACACATATCAACACAAATATCAACACATATCAACACAAAAAACAAATCAATGTATGTGACCGCTAATTAATCATCATCCAAAAAACGACCATAATCAAGTTTGTTAAGAGTTACCCACAACCACTGTATTGTTTCAGAAACCACCACGACTTAGGACCAAAAGTATGCGATTTATATCCAAAAAACTACCCACTGAATCCCATCCTAATTACCATCAACCCTAACTACTTTAGAGAGCTTGAACAGACCTCGTTTTTCAAACCAACGGAAATGCACCTGATCACCAGCCTGCAAATCATTGTCAGCAACAAAGACAGACATACCTTTGATGTAAAAACGCTTACTCGATCCCCTGTCTTCAATACCTACACAGACACCCCAGCTATTTTGCTCAGCATCCTTAATTGTCAATGAGCGCGGCCTGTTCAAGCCGTTGTCCTTCGCCCATTGTGTCTTCATCCGCTAAAACAAATAATCATACATGAAATTTGTTATAAAACGGTTTATATAGCATCAAAATGATTATAACAGATTGCTTAAACATATAATACTTACAAAATGCCTGTCAACAACAAAAACAACTGGAACGGCCCAATCTTCTATATCGTCAACATCTTCATCCGATCCAGAGTCATCATCATCAGTTTCCATATCATCATCATCTGAATAGTCTTCTCCATCATCATCATCAGAAACCACAGCTATTTCCTCCTGATTAACTTGGTCATCCTCGGGCTGTTCAACGTCCTCCCACAACTCCGGAGGCAGGGTCAGCTTGTTCTTTTCAAAGATGGACAACTCCAATGTTTTCTGTTAATTTTACAATGAAACACATGAAAGGTGTACAAATTAATGATATAAATCTCAAACAAAATTAATGATATTTTTTGAAATTTGAAATCGACAAACAAACCTCGTTGTAAATTTGAAACACCATCAGATGATCCGCTGTTATGTTAAACCTCTGTTTCATGTACGGCCATCCCTGGGTAATGAAAATCTCATGACCATCGTATTCAAGTTGGATCTGGAAAACATGGCCTGCAAAGAAGATGATTTTCCAGCATACTGTTATGATTAGGAACATCAAAATTTTAAAAAGTCTTATTATCTAACAATATATTATATACATGATATTACCTGGAAATGAGCTAACCATAATCGGTTCCATAGGAGGGTTTCGATTGTACAAACCATGATGAACGAAGGCACTTATATGCTGGAAAGTTGAAAAACAATGTTGAAACATTAGTACATATTAATGTATTTAAGGCGTTATGTCATGTTTATAAACATCATTTAAAAAACATACCAGCCGATTCAGATCACTGAGCGGGTCATCAAGTTTGCAGTAGAAATACTTGCCCGGTGCAGCTATGGCATCCTGATGGAAAGTATACATATTAAAACAGTTGAGCATTTCTTCGTACTCAAACACAAAGTGACAACCACTTGGGTAGTTTAGCGTTGTAATCATGTGCTTCCACCCATTGTAAAAAAACCACTTCCCAGCGATATTCATCACTTTAACTTCGAATGATCTCTGATCCAACGTATGAATTCTGGTCATGCCAGTAGGGTATCCATACTTTGAAATCCATTCCTTATAATCTCCGGGCAACGCCTACAAATCAATACAAAAAATTTTGATTATAAACTAATCTCTTGGATTTTCAGTTAATAAACATTATACATCCGAATACTGTACAGTGATCAATGAAAATATTCTAACAACCAACAGAGTTTTAAGGCATAAGAAAGGTCGCTTACCATACACACACGTTCTCTGCCCTCTGATTTAACCCAAAATCCATAAACCATTCTGCAACGACCTTTAGAGCAACTGTATTATTAGTAAAAACATATTAAAACATGATATCATATAACTAAAATTGAATCATTTGATGAATACATAAGTGGCAAATCTGTATTTTATTAAAACCTATTCAATTTTGAAAACAGATTAATTTTGGAAAAATCCCAAATTGAAAACTTTATATAATCGAGTCATATTTTTTGATGTTCATACAAACTTGATTCCAAAAAAAACAACAATCTAATCTTCGGAAAACCAAAGTTTGACCTAACATCATCTATTTACATCAAAAATAAAACACTGTGTTAGTCCATCAAAATCCATTCAAGAACCCTAATCAAACAATCAAAAAAACTAATCAAACAATTGAAAACTTTATATAATCCAGTCATATTCACAATGTTCATACAAAGTTGATTAAAAAAAAATAAGAATCTAATCTTCTGAAAACCATAGTTTTTAAGAACATCATCAGATTAAAATAAAAATAGAAAACAATGTTTGAGCACAACAAAATCCATTCAATAACCTTATCAAAAAATCAACAAACCTAATCAAACAATCAAGAACCCTAATTAAGGGCAAACGAATGTTTTCTTTGTCGTAACATAAACACAACAATTGGAACAATAATAATCAAATCAAAACAGGGAAAAAAAAAGACTCAATCGACAAAGAGATTAGAAAAAAACGAAAAAAAAGACAGTGACAATGAGGGATAAACATGGATTGATTAAAATAAGAATGAAAGAGAGGTTACCTTTGATTGGAGTTGAAGGATTTGGGCGATCGCCGGTAATCGCTGGGATTAGGGTTTGGAGAGGTTTGTTTGAGAAGGAGGCGATGAGTATGTGTTGCTTATGTCCGTGTTTTTTTGTTGGGTTTTTATATTTTCTTTTTTTTTTTTTTTTTAAATCAAAAAGTTTATTAAATCCCACAATGAGACACTTGGCACAATATGATTGGCTCCACAATTGAGGATGAATGTGGGAGTGCCAAGTGTACTCATAGACTTTTGTTTATTAGGTATATAGATTTATTTGGGTCAACTATATTAACTTTTTCCGTTAAAAATATATTAACTTTTTTATAATGATGTGATATAGAGTCAAGTTCATCTACAAATAGAATTTTTGTACGAACTGTACGAATCAAAAGAAAAAAGGGCGGTGACATTTTTGTAATTATAGACAAACCTCTCTTTTTCTTACAAAAACCCATGGTACCAATCAGAAAATACCAAATTCATTCTAAAACAACTAACAAAAAACCCAAATTAACAACATAATTGAAGACAATCAAGCAAGATGAAGCTCAATATCATCGAAAAACTGGAAACCGGAGGTAATACGTGATTTTTATACGATTTTTTTTTGCACTTTATATTCTAAATTTCTAAAACATAAAATATGATGTTTCTTATTTTTTTTATGAAGAACAAGGTTTCAAGGTTGTATGCTTTTGAAGCTGTTCTATGTAAAGTACTTTTTGTGAAACTTGGTATAACATGTTCTATGTAGAGTAATTTTTGTGACACTTGGAGCTGAGAAGGAGACAACATGAATTTGCTTAAAGCAGAGGATCAACAAGAACATGATGAAATGAAAGAAGGACTTGCTACAAAATTACTCTACTTGTACAATAATTACTCTACACTATAAACAACTGTTGATTACTCTAGAGTGTTTATATAGCGTAATTATAACTAGAGTAATTATATAATTACCTCTTCTTCAGTAGTAATGGTTTGGTTTCTAAAGTAATTTTGGAACTAGAGACTGAATGTTTCTTGTAGAGTAAATTTTGAAGTTGTAGAGTAATTTTTAAAGTAGTTATTGCATATCTTTGTGGAGCAATTTGTGAAGTAGTTATGGATTGTTTTGTAGAGTAATCTGCGTTTGTTTAGTATTTTTGTGAAGTAGTTATGGTTTGGTTTCTAGAGTAATTTTGGAAGTACAGACTGAACGTATGTTTTGCTTTTATAGAGAGAGAAAATGGGTTAAGAGAAAGTGACATAAAGTCTGAGAAAGAGAATGCAACAAATAAAAGTTTGTTGTTTTTACAATAATGTCACCGCCCTTTTTTATTTGATTCGTACGTTCGTACGGTTTTTTTTTTTTTGTATTTGATCTTTTGTCATGTGATATAAATCTCTATTTTAATATTTATATTGTTTATTAATTTGGGATTACATGATACTACAAACATAAGTATTTTTTCAACTTAATGTCATATAAACAATAAGAATTGATGGTAAGACGTGCACATGATGTATAAGTGGCACATTTGTGAACAAAAAAATCACGATCTTTGTTTGAAAGGACATTAGTTGAGAGCCTTAAATCAGCGAAGACAAAAGCCAAATATCCCAATGTAACATATTTTCTTTGGCACTCAATTACATCCGGTCAAGAATGCAACACTTGAATACATAATTAACTGTAAAATACATATAAAAAACAAGTGTACTCACTAGTCGAACCGAGAAGTTATTGTTTTATGCATAAATATTCTTCACTTTATCAATAGTTCATTCGTGTGAAAAAACGAGACCTATGTAGATGGTCACCATATCTACCACAATTTAACATATTTTGAAAGTTACTCAACGTTTTATAATTTGTCACAATATATTTTATCAGTCATTCTAGAAGTTGATTAGCATATGTACCATGACAAGGAAAATTACTAAAATCATGTATCATTTTAATATTAAAATAAATACATGTAATATCCTACAAGAAAAAGTAAAATTATAAGAAAATCTAGAGTAAACTGCACAGATGGTTCTTGTGGTCAGCCTAAATTTAAAATATGCTCCTTAGCTTTTCAAAATTACCCCAATATGATTTGTGGTTTGAATTTTATTGCATCGGTGATTCCTGACTTAAATAGAGGTTAAGTTTTTCAGTTAGGTCGGTATGAAATTACTAAATTACCCCTCTTTAAAAAATTAAAAATTTTTTTTATAAACTCTCTCTATTGAGTAAACTGCACGGATGGTCCATGTGGTTTGCCCAAATTTAAACTCTACTCCCCAGTCTTTCGAAATTGCACGTATGAGATCTGTGGTTTGGGTTTTATTGCATCGATGGTCCTTGACTTGGATGGAGGTTAAGTTTTTCAGTTAAGTCAATGTAAAATTACTAAATTACCCTTCTTTAAATTAAAAATGTACAATTAATAACTCTTATATTTAATTTATTAGAGCACTCACATCTCATCCACCAAATGTATGTGAGTGTGTCCACCAAATTATATGGGGTGAGTGTAAGTGGTTGTGAGTGGAGGAGAGATAAAATATTTGGTGGAAGCACTATTTCACCCTAAATATGAAGAGCTACTGTTCACCCCTATATATATTTTAATATTTTTGTAAGTAGTTGTGAGTGAGGAGAGGGAAAATGTAATGATAAAAGTATGAAAAAAGTATTATTATTTTAATTAGGAGAGAGAAGATTTAGGGGTGGAGTAGTGATTTTTAGTGTAATTTGATGGATGAGATTTGATGGAGGGGATGTGAATGCTCTTATAGAATTTTAGTGGGGCCCACCCCTTTCATTATCTTCTCCACCCACCAACATTTCCCCTTTCTTAAAAACCTGCAACTTCAAACAACCGCCCCACTAAACCAAATCAACAACACAAGCTGAGAAGGTGAATCATTAATATAGTTACTTCAAGCCTGACCTTGAAACAATTAAAAGATTACATCACTGCAACCATCCACCATGTAACACCCACCACCACAAACCACATCTCCTACAGATTTTTATGTAAATGGTGAGGTTAGTCCAATGATGGGTTTGGGTATCAGGGGTCGAGAGAAGACAACAATGCAAATGAACTGCTGTTGTTCATGCGACTTAATGATGAAGGAACCCAGACAGGCCTAACATGGAGACTGCACAAGGGTTAGAAAAGTTGTTGTTTGTTTACTAATGGTCTCATTAGCAACTCCAATGATAACCTACAGAAGAGATACTTGGATTAAACCTTATCATCATGTGGATGGATAAAAATTGTACAGAAAATATCAATTAGTTACATCTTCTTGACATGACACCGAGCTGGACCACCAATAACCCCATTGTCTACTTCAGCCACCACAAAACACCACCTTCATCGCTCATAACAACCAACAACCACAACCTACCACCACATGACCAAACACCCACCACCTCTGTTTCCATCCACAACCACCTAAAACGACCACCTTTAACCACCTCCCATCCAGCCTACACAGTGGTTAAGGAAATTAAAAAAAAAAAATCCATGGATGGTCAATAATTTAAAAAAAAATAGAAGAAGGAGATGTTTGTTGCTTTTGATGTTTATCATGACAGGAAGTTTGAAAAGAAAGAGAAAAGTGTTTTGATTTAGAGTAAATTGCACAAATGGTCTTATGGATAGTTTGGTCATTTTACATGATTTAACTGAAAATTTTAACGAAGTTAGCTGGTAAGGACCAAAATGTTATAAAATGTCAACGTTGGGGACCATTGAAAATATATGGGGGGCATCGGTGCAATTCATGCAAACCACATGGATCATTCGTGCAGTTTACTCCTCTCTATCTCTCTCAACCTCCACCACCATCTTCCCCTAACCACTACCACCATCTTTCCCAACCACCACCACCACCTCAACCTACCTTTTCCACCCCTTCGATCCGCTCCTGGTCATCCTGGGTTGTACCTTCTTTGAGCGTGAGACCCTAGGACTGCTGATTGTGTCTAGCATCGTGGTCATATTCCTGACCAACGTTGGATCTGTGTTGACCTCCACCTTGATTCTTGGAACGACGTTTGATGATGCTCATGGTGCTTTCAAGACTCTCGAGGATCTGTTTCTTGATGAGCAAGAGCCTGGTGCTTCCACTGGATTCCTCTCCTTCCATAGTGATGCCACCCCCGTTGTTGTTGCTGCTGCAGCTCGTGTCTAAAGTTTCGGTTTCATCTAATCTGATCTGATGTGATATGTGGTTAAATATTTATGAACTAGATTGATTGTTCCATTCTTTTCTTAGCAATTACAAACCCTTGGGATGATGCTAAATGCTTAGTTGTTTGATAATACCGTTTTATATAAAATTTGGACAAGTATAACTACATTGTTTATTTTGTCCACTCAACTGTTCGGGACTGAATGAGATGGCGATATTGATGAAGGTTCTTTTTGTAAGTGCATGATGTCCCTAGGCTATTATATATGTTGTTTGGACGTGTTTCGGGGTGTTTGGAGACGTTTATACGCGTTTTGGGGTGTTTGGGAACCTGCAGGCGATTAGGAGTTGATATAGGCGATTATAAGGTATTCGCCTATATATACACGCGAGTAGAACTTGTATTCGCTATTTATACTAGTGATTAAGGCCTAATCGCTAGTTTGTCATGTCTTATAGCTCCTAATCGCCAATACTGGCCTGTACGAGTATGGGAGGTATAAATAGGCCCAATCATTGCCCTAATCATTAGTTCTTGCCACACACACTCTCCAAACACCCTCCCCTGGTCTGTAAGGTCTGATTTGATCATTGTAAACACTCGAGCTCTGTTTTAGTGATAAATCTTTAATCTTTTGACCTATTTGTGTGTGTTAATTACTCGTATATCATTGTTTTATATTCGTTTCTGTTATTAAAACATATTTAGAGGATTCCGCACTCTGAATATCAAGCTCGTGATTGTCGGTTGACCCGCTAGTCGATCCTACACTTTTATAGTTTCCGAGGAAAAAAAAAAGATATATTTAACAAGAGTTTTGTTTGTTGGCGTAAAGACACGTGGTGGTGTTGCTGGTTTCGGGAGGTGGTCCAAGATATATATATATATAGGATCCGGATCATATGAGAACTCTACTGAGTTGTGAGAACTAGAGAACTCATCTGGACCACACATACACATATTTGCATTATTATAATAGGAGGGTATCATGGTAATTTAGCACCTCCCCTACCCCACCCCACCCCACCCAATATAAAAGTTACAGATTTTTTTTTCAAATCACTCTTTCTCTCTCTGCTCTCTCTCTCCTCTCTCTCTGCTCCCTCTCTCTCTTCTCTCTCTCTCGATACGTTCTAATAGACGGTGGGCTATGGTGGTTTTGCAGGGCGGCGGCGGACGGCGGACGGTGGTTTTCAGGGGTGGTTTGAACAGATCTCGAAGGGAGAGAGAGAGAGCAGAGAGAGATGGTGACCGGTGGGTTTTTGAAGAGGGTTTTTTAATGGTGGGTTTTTGCAGGTGGTGGTAGAGGGTTCGATGGTTGTGACCGGTGGTTCGATGGGGTGGGGGAGGGTTCGATGGTTGCAGGTGGTTCGATGGTTGCAGGTGGGTTTTGCAGGTGTAGCAGAGGGTTCGATGGTGCTGAACGTGGTGGGTAGGGGGCGGATGGGGGTGGATGATGAAGACATACCAGTGGGAGAGAGGGGTTTTGAACGATGGTATGTGGTGGTGGTGATGATGATGAAGACGACGGTAGATCTGAACGATGGTATGGTGGTGGTGATGATGATGAAGACGACGGTGGAAGAGGGGTTTTGCAGAGGGGTTTTGTTTCGGTGGTGGGGGTTTTGCAGACGGTTTTTGAAGACGAGGGTGGTTCGGTAATGACGATGAAGACGGCGGTGGGAGACGGTGGTGGTGGCAGGCTGAAGTCGGTGGTTCGACTTGTGATGGTGATGAAGATAACAATAGGTATTATTATTATTATTATTATTTGTTATTACTATTATTATTGTTGTTATTATTTATTATTTTTACAATGGTGTAATAAGGGGTGTTACTATCATTAGAAGGTGTTTTTAGTTTGGGTGATCCAAAATACAGTGTGTATTTTTGAAGGAGACGATGACGATGTGAAGGTGATGATGACGAGGGTTTCTTTTTTATAAAATGTAAAGTAAACAATAGTGTAATTTTTTTTTATGTTTTTATAGATGTTTGTTTTTTTACACTGATGTAATACGAATAATGTAAGAAAACACCAGTGTAAATACGAATTATGCAATATATTTTGTTTGTTGATGTTGTGGTTTTTTTTTTTTTTTTTTTTTTTACAATGGTGTAAATAATTACACCAGTGTAAATCTCACAAAATGATAGAGGTTTTGATTATATAGATGTGAATAAACACTAGTGTAAATAATTACACCAGTGTAAATCATACAAAATCATGGATGTTTGGTTTATATAGATGTTAGTAAAACACTGGTGTAATTTGCACCAGTGTAAATCATCCTTATCATATGTTTTGTTTGGTTTTTACACTAACATAATTTTGTAGAAGTTGTGTATGGGCGTATGGCAGATTTACACTGATGTAAATAATTACACCAGTGTAAATCATGGTAGATCATCTCATCAGATTTTATTTTAAAATATGATTTTTTTTGAATAATTAAATAAAAAATTAAAATAGTATTATAATAATTATTTTCTCTTTCATGGTGCTTTTACTAAAATGCCCCTTAATGTACTTTTTGTATTAAAATATACTAATAATTATTTAATTAGCATGTAAAGACAAAAAAAAAATATCAAGATTAAATCTCAACCATAGGATCATCCAAATCAATGGTCCACAAGAGTTCTCTAGTTCTCACAACTCAATGTGGTTCTCTCACGATCCTAACCCTATATATATATATATATATATATATATATATATATATAAAAGAGTAAACTGCTCGGATGGTCCCTGTGGGTAGTTTGGTAATTTTACATGACTAAACTGAAAATTTTAACGAAATTAGCTAGTAAGGACCAGAGTGTTATCAAATGTTAATGTTGGGATGATTAAAATAAATGGGGTATCTGTGCAATTCCTACAAACCGCATGGACCATTTGTGCAGTTTACTCAAAAATCTATAAAAGAATGGGCAGAGCATTTCGAAATTGTCTTCAAATACTCACAAGTCACAATCATCAATTATCAAAATATAGTGTATGCATTATATCAGAAAATTTAACACCGATATAAAAAAAGCGAACACACTTTTATTATTACGACGTATTAACAGCAAATGATTGTGACGGTTGCTATAATGCAATAGTTAGATGTTATGCCATGATCCATTATTACTAAAAATGGCACACAATGACATAATGTGATGGACAATATCATAAAACCCATCACAAAATACTGAAGGTACAAGTCATGATGGAAACAAATATATAACGCGACTTTAATATCCAATCCTCAATTATATGTTTGTACGTTTATCCTAATTGCATTATCATCTCTTAACATTAAACAAAATAAATCAATAAAAAGGTTATGGGAAAATAGATTTAAATACTCCTAACTATAGCCTATTGGTGGATAATACTCCCAACTATCACTTTGGTCATTAGCACTCCAAACTTTCAACTTGTTTACTTTCATCACTCCCAGACTAACAGATTCCGTTAGCCACGTCAGCTTAAAACTAACGTCTATTAGTCTGGGAGTGATGAAAGTAAACAAGTTGAAAGTTTGGAGTGCTAATGGCCAAAGTGATAGTTGGGAGTATTATCTGTCAATAGGCTATAGTTGGGAGTATTTAAATCCATTTTCCCAAAGGTTATTTGCCAAATGCATCTTGGTGGTGGGATAAGACTTATGGACTATAAGGTCCTGAGTTCGAATCTCACAAAAGGGGCTTTCTCATAATTATGAGTTTCCTTCTGAATTGGTGACTTGGTGGTGGAATGTGATAGCGTGGTATCACTGGTGGCACGATGATACTCCAGTAGTCCGTCAGTGATTCCAATTAGCCGTTCAAAAAATAAATAAAAAGGTTATTTATTAATTAATGAAAAAAAGTTAATTATTACAACGGATAGACAATTAAAACTGCATGATATGAAGATTAATGATTGATTAAATATAAAATTGCTAAATGGGCAGCGTTTGGAATTAGAAAAAGAAGATCAATTAACCAAAAGGAACTCAAAAAATGATTGAAGAAATATTCTTCTAACCTTTACCAACACATACCGCTGATAATGGATAATCGACCTTCTTTTAAATAATTAAATACCAACTACCATTTGTTATTCTCGAACTAACCACACAAGTGTTTTAATGATTGACACCTTTATCAATAGTTCATACGTTTACATACATGCGCATACATACACAAAGAGTAAGGTGGTGTTTGTTTTTCTCCCAGAAGCACTTCTAACCTCTTTTGTCTGCGTCGCGCAGACGCGGGCAGACGTTTGGGGCGGGCAGACTGTTTGTTTTTCGGAAGACATTTCATTCCAAAAGCTCTTCCTGACCTCTTCTTGGTGCAGACTTAGACCAAAGTCTTCTAAGGTCTTCAAAGGTCTTCTCCTCTTCTCTTCTCCTCACCCACCACCACCACCTAGCATCGTCCACCACCACCATTCACCACCACCGTCCATCACCACCACGGTCCACCACCACCCACCACCACCACCACCACCCACTACCACCACCCACCACTACCACCACCACCCACCACCACCACCACGGTCCAACACCACCACCACCTACCACCGTCCACCCACCACCACTACCACCACCCACCACCGTCCACCACTACCACCACCCACCACCACCATCACCCACCACCACCACGGTCCACCACCACCACCACCCACCACCACCACGGTCCACCACCACCACCACCCACCACCCACCACGGTCCACCACCACCCACCACCGTCCACCACCACCACCCACCACCACCACCACCACGGTCCAACACCACCACCACCGTCCACCACTACCACCACCCACCACCACCATCACCCACCACCACGGTCCACCACCACCACCACCCACCACCCACCACCACCACGGTCCACCACCACCACCACCACCCACCACCCACCACCACCACCACCCACCGTCCACCACCCACCACCGTCCACCTCCACTACCACCACCCACCACCGTCCACCACCACTACCACCACCCACCACCACCGTCCATCACCACTACCACCACCACCGTCCACCCACCACCACCACCCACCACCCACCACCGTCCACCACCACCCACCACCATGGTCCACACCACCACGGTCCACCCACCACCACCACCATCTACCACCAGACTGCTGTAAAAACTCAGTTTGTTTAAATTTAAGTTTATTTCAGCAGCCTGCAGACGTTAACAAACAAACAGTCTTCTTCTTGCAGACTGCAGACCTTTGGTCCACCTCTTCTCCTGCAGATGTCTGCAGATGTGGTCCGCAGACTGCAGACCTTTTCTTGCAGAAAAAACAAACAGCACCTAAAGCTCCTTTATAAAAGTGATTTTTGCATAGAATGTGACATATATTTTAGGTAAAGGTATATGAGTCTCTTAAATTATGTGTGGTTTTAGGCACATCATTCCTTTCGGATCAAATAAAAACAAATTAACATAAAAATACTATTAAAATTAAAAAGAATGTTGTAAATCTCGATTTTATCTTACATATTTTTTTTAAGAACTATAAGTGTTTTAAGTTTTAAAATTTTCCTGAAACTAGGTCTAAACAAAAAAAAAGGGTAATTTTTGAGTTTTTTTATTTATGTATTTCAATTATTATTACTTTCCATTAATTACGGTATTGTCACCCCCTCAATTTAGGGGGTGTTTGGGATTGATTATTCAAAACAGATTATGCGTTTTGGAAAAGCAGGGGTATTGCGTTTTGTTATCCTTAAAAACTGATTATTTACGTTTTCAAAACACAATACAAACACTAAAAACTGATTATATGCGTTTTCAAAACGCAATAATCTAAAAATCAGATTCAAAACACAATCACAAACACCCTCTTAAACTATTGAAAAAGTTTGACGCTTGCGATGCTTTGCATGAATATTGTACTTTTATTAATCGACCCGGGCTCTCTTTGCATAATTGCATGTATATATTTTGTTTTACTTTAAACTATTGAAAACGATTGCGATGCATTGTATGAATATTGTACTTTATTAATCCATCCACGCTCCTTTTGCATGTATATATTTTTAAAACTTTATACAAATTAGGTACTTATCTTAATATTATTATGTTAACTACTCATTTACGGCTTTAATAACTATTAACTATTAAGTAATAAAATCACATTCTAAAAAAGAACAAAATTACAATTTTTTTCTCGAACATTTTAGTATAAATTTTATATACTTTGTTGAAAACAAAAGTGTTTAATATCGTAAGCTATAACGATTCCATGCCATGATACAAATTAGGGATGCAAACGAGCTGAGCTATTCGAGCCAAGTTGGAAACGAGTCGAGCCTAACCGAGCTTGAGCCTGAGTCCAAGCTTGAAAACAAGTTCGTTTAGCAAACGATCTTGAGCCCGAGCTTCGGTTTTTAAGCTTGAGCCGGCTCACAAGCCTATATGAGCCTACTACATATATAATTTTTAATTAATAATTCAAATATATATTTAAATAATAATAATAAATAATATCTATAAAAATTTGCAAAATAACTAAATTATGTATCAAATAATCTTTATAATTAATATAAATGAATAAATAAATATTAAACGAGCGAAGCCAAGCTCGAGCTCTAGAAACCAAGCTCAAATCGAGCTCTAGAAACAAAATTCGAATTGACCCGAGCTCGAGCTTTCAAAACATAAACGAGCTCGAGTTAAAGCCCAATCAAGGTCGGGCTCGACTCGTTTTGCACCGCTTGTTGGGAATCATGGTATCAAATACGAAGCGGAAGCATGTTATATTTGTTTACAAAACCGAATTATGTATACAATATATATAGGCCGATTTATATATATATATATATATAATATGTTTAATTTATTAATCCGATTAATAAAATATTACCAATCAGGATCTCAGTTAAACGCGTATAAACAAATAAATAATAAACAACCATAGAGGGTTTAGTAATCAACCTTTGACGACTACACTGGGATTGTAACACACGGGTTACAACGAATCCTCGTTAGAAGAAAGTTCACAATCGAGCACGATCCAACCAAGAGGAGGAGTGGGCCGATGGTGGTTGTTCACGACAATGGAGGGGAGGCCGTATGGAGGTGGTGGCGGCCAAGTGAGAACAAAAGGGTGAAGTTGTTTTTATCTTTTTATCAAACTTGTGTCTAGAGTTTGATCTATAACCTCTATTTATAAAGATAAAACTTACACATAATGATTAGTCAAAGTGTAACCTATATTTGACCACTTAGTTAGTCAAAGTCTTACACTTGACCATTTGACTAGTAAAAACACTTGACTACTTAGTTAGTCAAAGTTCTACACTTGACCATTTGACTAGTCAAAGCACTTGACCACTTAATTAGTCAAAGTCTTATAGTTGACCATTTGACTAGTCATAGTGTAACCCCTTTTTATTTAACAATTAAAATTCTCCTTTAATAATAAACTACTTTACTATTAACTCCCTCGAGTCCAAACAATTTATTATTTCACAAATAATAATCCATCCAAACGTAAACTTATCTAATTCGTGCACAAACGTGTAACTCTTCATATCATACCAGGTCAGATTACGTTGATCTCAACTTTAATTATATCAGACATACTATATGTCCAACACCGCTAACACAAACCCAACCGATACTAACCGAAACCAAATTGCAACCGTATCGCGCTGAGAATCCTACCAATTTAAACTTATATAATCTTGAGGACTTACATGAAACTAACAAAAAAACCACAAGGACAAAACAGCAAAAACGATAGTACCGTATCTCTGCGTCGGTTTCTTATTAGTTTCGCATCTCTTTCCACTCATCATCTGTCTTTTATTCTCTCTCTCTCTCTCTCTCTCTTCATGTGTGTGTTTTGCGCGTAATATTTGGACCACATTGGAATCTGTTAAACTCATAACCACTGGATCTCCGGTTCCCTTATGCTAATTCCGGCCACAATTATATCCCTCTCTTTCTCAACCTTTTTTTACACTTTAAATAATATTTTATATCTGATCCTGCCTTTTAAGGTATACTCAGAATCCAATTCTCCTTTTTACTTCTATTATTATTATTATTCATTTATGATTTATTCTACTAACTGATGCTAACAAGTAATTGTTTCCTTAAGCTATGTTTTTACTTTGCTTTGCTTTTTAGTTTGAATCTGTTAAATATGTGTTGATTAAATAACTATTAGTGTGAATTTGGATGAATACGATGGCTTTGGTTGTCTTTGTTTGATTTGATGTACTTTTGTTATTCTCATTGGATGACTTGTTTTGTTTTTAATATTGGACTGCTTGTTATTATTCCTTCAACTTTTATTTTTATATATTTGTTTTGTTTCTTTCAATATATTCTAATTGCTTATTATTATCTTACCCGTGAATTTTTTTGTATATTTACCGCCATTGTATGTTTGTTGATGCTTTTGTTTCACATTTTTGAAGTTTTAGTTTAATCAGTTAGAAATTACAATTTACAAGATATGTATTTGCAGGTGTTGACATGAATAGGAATCAGAATTACATAAATAAGAACTCGCAGAGTCCGATTCCGGGATGTTTAGGAAGAATGGTGAACCTTTTTGATTTGAATACAAGTTTAGGAGGTAACAGATTGCTGACTGAGAAGCCACACTATGAAGGTTGTCTATTATTATTATTATTATTATTATTATTATTATTATTATTTCTGCTTTGTAAGCCTCTTAATGAGGCTCTGAATCATTTCAGCATTTAGCGCGTTTGTTTCAGCTTCTGAATGTAATAGTTAAGGCTGAACCATTAAGACTTGAGATGTTGCTTAGCTATTAAGCACTGAACCATTAAGAACTTAATTATGCTGAACCTTATTGAGGCTCTCCTACCAATGTGGGACAAGAAGACTAACCATTAAGAGGTCCAAGTGTCCAACTTAATGATTCAGCACTTAACCATTCAGACCTCTTAATAATTCAGCACTTAATCAACCAAACAACCCCTTATTGTTAGTGTATTGCTTTAACCGATTTACATTGAAAGTTTTAATGTTACTTGAAAGAAACAGGTTCTTCTGTGTCTAGGAGCCAATCGGACGTGTCATGGTCGCGCGCAGTTGATGACCGGATTCATGATAAAGTGGTAGGTCTTTATAATATTGTGGTGAATTTTGTAGGTTAGAATCTTGTTATTGATTGAATGCTTTGGTTTCGGTTGTTGGGATATGTAGATGGTGTCTGAGTTAGGAAAATCTGCATCGAATAAGAAAGCAAACGGGACGCCTATAAAGACCCTTATTGCACAGGAAATGTTGAAAGAAGAGGTCCCGAAGCAAAACTCGCCTAACTTGGTTGCAAAGTTAATGGGGCTTGATGATCTTCCACAGCAGCATCAACCTGGTTCTGCTTCATGCAGAAGCAATTCAAGACGGTCAAGATCAAGAAGCCATTCGGGATCATTGGAGTTTATACAAAAAGAACATGATGAAGTTAATCAGTACAAAGATGTTTTCGAAATATGGCAGCAAACGTGCAGAACGTATGATGTTTCACCTCAAAATAAGAGAAAATGCAAAGAAAGCAAGAATGAGAAGAACTTGGCTTTTATTCGGGAGAAGTTCATAGAAGCGAAGCGTTTATCCACTGATGAAAAACTTCGGCAATCAAAACAGTTTCAAGATGCTCTAGAAGTTTTAAGCTCGAATAAAGATTTGTTCCTACAGCTTCTTCAAGAACCTAGTTCTTTGTTCTCTCAACATCAAAGTTTACCGTCTGTGCCCCCGCCTCCAGACTCAAAATGCATCACGGTTCTTAAACCGTCTAAGCTGTCAGATGCTCATAAGTTACCTAATTCCGGAAAGAAAATTGGGAAACAAATGAACGGAATTGTGTGGGATAAATATAATGGTAACCCGAATAAGCCAAATCAGCCAACTCGTATTGTTGTACTGAAACCGAGTACTGGAAAGCCTCATGAAATGAAAGCCTTTTCTTCTCCTCCGTCGTCCTTAAAAACATTAAACGAGGATGGATTTTACGGAGATTTAGAGGACAGTGAGGCAAAAGAGAGTATACATGGCTTACCAGAGAGTCCAAGTGGTCATAGAAGAGACGAAACGCTTCTTTCTTCTGTTTTCTCCACCGGTTATGTTGGTGATGAGAGTTCATTTAGTAAATCTGAGGTTTATTATGCATCAGGGAATCTGAGTGATTCAGAGGTGATGTCACCGACTTCTCGACAGTCGTGGGATTATATTAACCGTTTTGGAAGCCCGTATTCTTCTTCCTCGTTCAGTCATGCATCTTATTCTCCAGAATCATCTGTGTGCAGAGAGGCGAAAAAACGCCTATCTGAAAGATGGGCGTTGATGTCATTAAACGGGAATGTTCAAGAACAAAGACATGTAAGAAGAAGCTCCAGTACATTGGGAGAAATGCTTGCACTCTCTGATATAAAGAAATCGGTAGAATCAGAAGAAAATTGTAAAAACAGCAGTGATCTAATTAAAAACAAGGGTCAAGATGCTGATATTGATAGTAGTCCGAAAAATCTTACGAGGTCAAAATCTCTTCCGGCATCTTCTACCGAGTTCTTGAAAAGTAAAAAGGATGATACTAAGGAGTTAACCAAGGAAAAAAGTCTTAAATCATCGCTGTTTAAAGGGAAAGTTTCAAGTTTATTTTTTTCCAAGAGTAGAAAATCTAGCAAGCAGAAATCCGAAAAGATTGATGATGACGTTCGTCAATCTTCAAGAAACACTGGTAATGATGGATCTCAGTGCATTAGTGACTTAATGGTTAAAGGCGTTGACGCCGAGCTAGCAGGTCAACATCTATCTGTGGTATGCACTCTAACTTCAAGTCAAATTGTAGTTTAAATTATATTTATAATTAATATGTTTGATACTAAAATCTCCGGTTATATGCAGGGGGGATTTTCTGGTAATGCAAATGGGAATCAAGACCAGCCCAGTCCTATTTCGGTCTTGGAGTTGCAATTTGAAGACGATGACCATACGTCAGGCTCGTCTTGCACTGCTAAGTTAAACGAACATGGTAATAAATCTTAATTAACAAATTTATTGTATGTTCTTATTATTTTTACATGGATCATATGTTTCATGTTGTATTAACAGGAAGAGATCCTAATAAAGGCAATCTGATTGACAAATCGCCACTAATTGGATCCATTGCGCGGACGCTCTCATGGGACGATTCTGATGTGGAGACCGTCTCTTCCGTTTTAGGTAAAACCTCTGCAAAATTCTTGAGTCCAGAGGAAGAGGAGCAAGAATGTTTATTATATGTACAAACATTATTATCAGCAGCTGGAATTATTGGTGAGGTCGGGTCAAATTCAGTTATTGCTAGGTGGCATTCACCCGAAAGCCCTCTGGATCCATCCTTGAGGGACAAGTACATGAACCAAACCGATAATGTGGTTAACCAATCCAACCAAAGACACCAAAGATCATTTCAAAAGCTTGTTTTTGACGCTGTCAACGAAGCCTTGCAAGGCAGGACACGCAAAGACAAGGGAATGTTGGCAATTGACCATGTGTGGGGGCAGATGAAGGAATGGTTATCTGGGGACGGAAGGTGCGTCTGGGACGGTGATGAAGAAGATGGCGGCGGCACGACCACACACCTGGCGGTGGAGTGGGTGGTAAGGAAAGAGGTTGTGGGCCGGGTTTGGACCGAGCGTTTGAGACTGCAAATTGATGATATTAATAAGGAAATAGAAGAGAAGCTGATGGACCAAGTTGTGGAAGACCTTGTGCTAGAGTTGACAGGTAGAGTGATTTTGGCTTACACTCCTTAATTAATCACACAATTATTTGTCTATTTAATAACAGTATTATGATGTCTTGTGAGTTTCCAACAATTATGGTCTTTTTCTGGGTGTCATCTGTGTAGTAATACATAATAAATATAATTTATCTCTGTCCAAATTCAGGGTCTCTTTTGTACAGTTTTTTTTTTTTTTTTTTTTTTTTTTTTTTAATGATCTTGTTCAAGTTTTCTGCAAATTTTAAAGGATAACATCTACCATAAATACCCATATTTGTTACATGTCTCTGTATATATATATGTATTTAATTTGGGCGTCAACGTTTATAAATCTCGAAGTTAGGGTTGTTCTTTGTTTGGTTAGCCTGCAAAGAAGTCGGTTTGTAGATTCGGTTAGCCTACATTTTACCCTCCTCAGACCCTACCTTAGCTTTGCTATAGGTGGGATTAACTGAGTATGATGATGATGATTACTTTTTGACTTAGATGAATAATTAGAAACTTAACAAATTTAATTATTAAGCCTTAAAAAAAATTGAAACTTGTTCAGGTATTGAAACTTGTAGCTGTTTGTTTGTATCATATATTCATATGTATGTTCCAATTATTATTATTATATAAGAAATCCATGATGGGTCTATATATATATATAGATTTGATTGGTCCCAAGACACAAATGCAGAAGAATCAAACCAGAAAGTGCCAAATTGGAAGGTAAAGAAAAACCACAAGTTGGGACAGGGAACAGTTGTTCAAAATAATAAAGCACATGGAAGGTGAAAACAATAAACTTTTATTGGATTCTAAAAATAAAGGGAATTTGCCATGTATGTACATGTTTGTGTTTTATTAATCATGACCAGTAGCCAGCCAAAAAGTGAAAAGGTAATCAAATGGTAAAAAATTAAGAAAAAAATCCATCATTCATCCTTAGTTTTTAGTATGGACATACCCAATCTAACCAACAATAAGTCAAGTATCCAAAAGGTTACAGGTATATTGTATAGGAACCCATGGGTCACAACCATCTCTAAGTATGGACATAACCAATCCAACCCAACCCAACCCAACCCAACCATTCTAAGGTCTACTTGGGTCCATTGGCACACAAATCTATAAATCTATTCATACACATGGGATTCAAACCAGGTCCACATCATATATCAAGTGAGCATCATCTTATTCTAAAACAATGAATACAAATAGTTGGTTTAGCCAATTAATTATCAAGTTTTGATTTTCTAATATGATCCATTGGTATTTGAATAAAATGTTTTTTTTTTTTTTTTTTTTTTTTTTTTTTTTTTAAAGGCTTTGACTGGGTTAGGCCAAATGGGCCTTTATCAGGACTAGGCTAAACCAAGACTGATTCCAGACTGGGCTTTGACCCGAGACTTGGCCGGGATGGACTAGGACCCGTCAGCCTGTGGGTGCGGGCTCTGCTTTACTAGATTTGCAACCCTCTACTCGCCCACTCAAACGAGAACTAGTAACAGAAGAAAACATGCACATCAGGAAATAATCTTTGCTACACGATGCACATCTATGCTTGCGTACTGATACGTGTCCCACTCTTTGGTCACATCCACATTGCATTTTAGTTATTAACCAACTTCGATGTTCTCATGTTTCCCTTATATTTTTGCATGCATGTTTATTATTTCAGTAACTTCCTTTTTGTATTTCTATTTAAGCAACCTCATGTATTATCTTGAGTTTATGAATGAAAAATATTTGAAAAGCTTTGGCTTGATCCCTCTTTTATCTTGATGTTTCTTGGAAGTTTTGTAGGTTTTTCTTTGTAAAACCTATCACGTACGGTACAATACCAAGAAAGCCATGAACGGTTTAAAAAAAGTTCATTTTTATACAAAGCACATTCACAAACACGAAGCGAAAAACTGTACCTTCACCCTACTAAATCTAGTTGGTGAATACACAAAACAAAACTAAGCATGAATCATGCCTACAGATTAACACAAGATCAGCCTTTCACCCTAATAGTTTTGTTAGACTTGCAAGCATACTTGATATTAACCGCTACTCAATCCATACTGTAAATGCACAAAAATGAATGTTAATTCATTATCCACAACAAGATTATTATATAACTATATATACTGACGGTCGTTCAATACAAAACCAAATTTAAAAAACGGTTTTGTTAAACATATAATGTATCTAATGTCTCCTTTTCTCTTTTACTGTACAAGTGCCTATGCAGTTCTCGTGATTCTGTACTTAAATTTGATTTTGTATTGAACACGCACTTACTATATATATTGAGAATCAGAAAATTACCTTTCCTCTCATACGCCAACTCCATATGTCAGAACGGAAAGATTTACCATTAACATTAACCAACACCGATGTTTGGGCTACATGTGGGTTAAGCAAGGGCTCCCAAGCTATACCTCTTACATCGCCATCTTCATCAATGTCGCATTCATCAAGTTTCATCTGTGCATTCACCATTGCTCTCAACACCACAGCAAGCAGCAGACATACACCCTGAAAATTTGGACACTGAGTTTAAGCATTCAACAATAACTAGTTTTGAACTATTTTAACTAAAATCATTATGAACAATACGATTATACGAATGCATGAAAATGCTAACCTGAATTGCAACAACAGTAATGCTAATCCACTTACAAAAATCAGCATCTGATTCAACAAATTCTCGAAATTTATCAATCTCTCCGGTTGGGTCCAAGGGAAGATCCTAATAAAAAATATGCTTAATTAACTACTTTTTGTAGCTATATATGTATAAAATTATAGGGGAATTTGAATTAAATAATCATAACTTTGTAGGGTTAGAATGCAATAATCCCAACTTGAAAACTGGAATCTAACATGCACAACTTGTATCGGTTTTTATTTCGCTAGACCAAAACTAACTGGGCTTAACCCAGTTAGTTTTCTGCCTATGTAGCATGCCATAAAGCGCAAATGGGTCAATAGAATGCATAAAATGACATGCTACGTAGGCTTAAAACTAACTGCTAACTGGGACAAACCCAGTTAGTTTTGGTCCAATGAAATGAAAACCAGGACAAGTTCGGCCTGTTAGATTCCAATTTTTAAGTTGAGATTATTGTCTTCCAACCCGACAAAGTTATGATTATTTAATTCCAATTCCCGAAAATTATATAGTAGGATTGAGTATCGTACCCTTTCCCAATCGCGGTCAAATGCAATGAATAGAATCAAAGCCACCTCTAGCAACATGAATACAATTTTCAGAACAGCATACTACAAAAACTCAAAAATTAAGGAAACAATATATTTTTTCTTTAATCTATGATTATTGTGTCATGCATTTTATGACATGAAAAGGATACAAAACAAAGGCAACATCCATTGATGGATTCAGCTGCAATATGACCTGTGCAAGATATGCAACATAACATAACACCTATTCCCATAAATGCATATATAAACCTGTCATGAAAATGATCACTCAAATATAAAATAGCATTTTCAAATGAACACACACAAAAAAAAAAAAAAAAAAACAAAAAAAAAAAACAAAAAAAAAAAAACATGAAATCTGCAAAATCTCTAATGAAGTAGAAGTTGTTACCATGGGGAATGACTGCCACTTATCGTGTTATGGAGGCGAAAAACATGAATATTAGTGGTGAAAATGGTTAAAATGGCATCAAGCAAATGTTTGTTCCACTGATGTAGCATATAAACTGAGTAAAGAATGATTGAAATCCCAACAAACAGTTGGAATAAATTGAGGAATTTGAGAATGAATGCAAGACATGAATGGTAGCAACTTCTTCTCATTTCTTTGTTTATGAATTAAGGGATTATGATTAAGGAGAGATTTATGATGTTAGTTTAACTTTTTCTATTTTCTTGTTGACGATTTTCAAAAAAATGGTCAATCACGAAATAGTGGTAAACTTGAATGATAATGGATATGAATTTTTTTTTTTTTTAAAAAAGTGGATGATTACAAAATACAGGATTTTAATCTGATATTTGAATTATAGGGTGAGATTAGGTTGACACATGTTACTTATCTTAAATAAATTGTATAAATAACTAGGTTAATTATTGGTGTGATACACATGCTAGACTAATATATATTGTAAATAACAATATAGTTTTTATAAGTGAAAGTGTATAGAAAACTGAATGAAAAATACAAAATTGTAATTAGAATTAATACTTACAAACTAAAATTGTCAAAGTAATTTATAAGTCTCTAAATATTTTTTTTTTTGCTGTATTTAACATTTTTTGTTTTATTTGTCATACTATTGTCAGGGCCGGCTGAAGCCCAAGTGAAATGAGGCTAGGGCTTTGAGCCCCAAATCTATAGGGCCACCATTTTTTATTTTGAAACAGATCATAAGAAAGTGACAATTACAAATACCCTCAATTTAATTATGATTTGATTTGGCTCGTTAGACACAACGTATCGCACCACGGACTATACAAGAACTAAAAAAAAATATTTATGCTTTCGGAAAAAGGGCCCCAAATTGATAATTCGCTTTAGGCCCCCTAAAGGGTTGAGCCGGCCCTGACTATTGTCTCTATCTAATATTAATAGTTTAACCTTGTCTCTGCTTTTAACTCATGACAACACCACATACAATTGTTTTTTTATTAATTCTATAGAGAAACATGATATAAGCAAGAAGACTAGGGTGGTGTTTGTTTTTCTCCCAGAAGCACTTTTGACCTCTTTTGTCTGCGACGCGCAGACGCGGACAGACGTTTGGGGCGGGCAGACTGTTTGTTTTTCGGAAGACATTTCACTCCAAAAGCTCTTCCTGACCTCTTCTTGGTGCAGACTTGGACCAAAGTCTTCTAAGGTCTTCAAAGGTCTTCTCCTCACCCACCACCACCACCACCCACTACCACCACCACCACCACCATCCACCACCGTCCACCACCACCACCACCACCCACCACCGTTCATCACCACCACCGTCCATCACCACCACCACTACCACCACCCACCACCATCCACCACCACCCACTACCACCACCACCACCACCGTCCACCACCGTCACCCACCCACCACCACCACCGTCACCCACCCACTACCACCACCACCCACCACGGTCCACCACCACCACCCACCACCACCCACCACCGTCCACCACCACTACCACCACCCATTACGGTCCACCACCACTACCACCACCCACCACCACCCACCACCACCACCCACCACGGTCCACCACCACCACCACCACCCACCACGGTCCACCAACACCACCCACCACCGTCCACCACCCACCACCACCATGGTCCACCACCACCACCACCACCCACCACGGTCCACCACCACCACCACCTACCACCGTCCACCCACTACCACTACCACCACCCACCACCATCCACCACCACCCACCACCACCACCCACCACCACCACCACCACCACCCACCACCACCACGGTCCACCCACCACTACCACCGTCTACCACCAGACTGCTGTAAAAACTCAGTTTATTTAAATTTAAGTTTATTTCAGCAGCCTGCAGACGTTAACAAACAAACAGTCTTCTTCTTGCAGACTGCAGACCTTTGGTCCACCTCTTCTCCTGCAGATGTCTGCATATGTGGTCCGCAGACTGCAGACCTTTTCCTGCAGAAAAAACAAACAACACCTAGAACGTGTGTACCCAATATAACCGGTGTATTACAGTGATGGAGGTAAACATGTTCTTAACTATATAGAGATGTACACACATATATATATAACTAGCTTATACCCCGAGAGTGTCCCGGGTTGAGAAATCTAAGTAAAGTGAATAAAATTAAAAGTATCTAAACTATAAAAATGGCATCTATGTATCAACTTACATTAGATACTTTAAAAAAAAAATACCAAAAGACCCATTTCACCTTACAACATCAACACCAGAGCGTCCCGGGTTGAAATATTTAATATGACATAATAAAATATCTAATATGACAACATAATTAATGACTTGCCAATATATGATTAATGATTATTATTATTATTATTATTATTATTATTATTATTTTAAACAAATCTTTGTCATAAGTTATCATAAAGGGTAATTGGGTCGGGTATCACCTAATCCCAGGCCCGACCCAAACCCACAATTTTTTTAAACTAATTCCAAACCTGACACAATACCTGTCGGGTTACAAAAAATAGTCGTTTTTTTCTCCGTTTTTTATATAGCACTATGGTACTCGTTGGAAAGATAATAAAACGCTCGTTAATTTGGTGTAATTTTTTTCTTTAAAAAAACTCGTGTATAAAAAATATTAACGTTTAAAAGTTATGGGAGGAAACATTAGAGATAAAAATCCAATTTTGTTTTTAAATTTTAAATTATTATTTTCCTAAAATAAAGGCCTTGCCACATGGGATGACACATGACACACTCAATAAATAGAATGCCCTCTTTGATTGTCATGTCATTAAAATGGCTTTGGTTTATTATATGTATGGATAGATAGATTACAATACTATATCACTGAAATTATTACAATTTATCTGTTATTTTGAAAATAAAAACAATTCTAACTAATTTTTTGTTTTGTTCTACTCATTTAATCTTCATTTATTATGCATAGTTCTATGATCAAAGGTACGTAAGTTAATTTGCTATAACTATTATAAACTCACACAACTTTTATATATGTTACTACTTTAAAAAAAAAAAGTTATATCATAAAATCGAGCATTTTTTCCTCATCAAAATATGTGAAATTTTAATTTATAACTTTTATATGAAAAAATGAGTCTTTTTTTCCCTACAAAACGTAACATATGGCTTGAATAATTATGTTATACCATTTACAAAGTGTTCTTACACACCAGTATGTGGAATCATTTTCAGATTACGAAAACTATGGTGTTCGTATTTAACACCAAAGTTATTCACGCACATAAAAACATTGTGAAAATGGTATAATAACATAGTTATAAGCACAATGTGATATACTTCAAAAGGTTATAAAAAATCAAAATTATACAAATATTAAAGAGAAAAAAATGCTTGATTTTATAGTATACTTTTTAAAAAATAGAGTATATAAATTTGTTAATTGATTAAAAAAAGGAAAAAGGAAAATGGCAAAATATATATATTTACCCTAACTTTTAGGAACCTTCAAGTTTCAACTAAGAGTGTGTGTAGTGGGCAACGTTATTAGGCGTTTTAGCCCCTATAGCGTCGGGGAACACCGCCCCCCCGGGCGCTATAGGGCGTTATGGGTTGAAAAAATTATGGCCATAACTGGCGTTGTGCATGCATTGAAAAGAGGAATGTGTTGAATGCTTTTGACCGGCTCGAGATTTTAATAAAAAAAAAACTTAATTTTCTTTTATAAATATACATACATCTACATACATCTTTCACATACAAACACAAACACTCACACACACTCTTTGCAATCTTTGAGAGCATACCACTACACACACACACACTTTGTAATTTCTTTGAGAGCATAGCATGAATCCTTTCGGTCGAGGTTTCGGGTTTGGTTCCCAAACCAGTGGCGACAACACCCGACCTATGCTCCGGGTTCAGGTTCAAACCCGCAAAGTTTCACGAACCTGTTAAACCAACCGTATACTTGGGACCCGAACATGTATAACGTTAACATGGGAGGGAGTTTTGGGATGCCCATGGGAGGTGGGTTTGGCCAAACACAAGTGTATGGGACATCCCAAATGTTCGGCTCTTCAAATGCTTGGCAAGAGTCGGTTCCGGAGACACAAGGCACGGTCGAAGAGGAAGAGCCCGTGCGAGGCAAGGCAACCGGTCGACGGCACACAAGAAAAGAGACGGGCGGTCGTGCCAAAAAAACGTTATACCATGGACCGACCACGAGCTGTACTCGTTAACCCGAGCGTGGGTTGACGTGTCGGAGGATCCTGAAGTCGGTAAGATATATATTTTTTTGGTTATGTTATATTTTATTACATATAGTTTTTTAAACGGGTACTTATTTATATTATTGGTTTGTTTTTTCAGCCAACTACCAATCCAAAGGCGATTTTTGGAAAAGAGTACGGGCAATATTTTTTGATCTGTCTGGTAAAGGAGAGGGCTACCGGGAGAAGGATTCGATATCGGGCAAGTGGACCGATATCAACCAAAAATGCACAAACTTTCAAGGCATTTATCAGCGCACCTGGTACGGGTGGAAAAGTGGGCAAAGTGACGAGGGTATTTTTGTGGCGGCTTTGGAAGAATACAATCAGACATACGGGAAGTTCCCGTACGTGAAATGTTGGCGCGTGCTGAAAGACTGCACCAAATGGCACACCGTCCGCCCAACGGTTGGAACTTCTTCATCTAGGGCCAAAAATACGAGGCCTTCAAAAAAGTCGAGGACCTCTGACTCGGTTGATCCCGAAACGCCTACGTCTGACGCGCGTTATATCGACCTCAACTCACCAGAAGAAAATCCCTATTTTGCAGGGGAGGAGGGGGCGGAGGAGCTACCTCGTCCAGCCGGTCGACGGGCTGCTCGAGCCAGTTAATCCCGGCATTTGCTGAAATGAACCAGTTAATCCCGGCATTTGCTGAAATGAACCAGAAGAAAATCCCTATTTTGCAGGGGAGGAGGGGACGGAGTCTTCGTCGGGGGTGAACCAGTTAATCCCGGCATTTGCTGAAATGAACCAGCGGCTCCAAGACTTACGCGACATCGGGGCTCAGCGTATCCAAGAAAACCGAGAGGTGGTTAACATCATGAGGGCACGACAGTTTGAACGCGACTTTGCTTTTTACACGGCAAATCACGACCACCTAGGGGGCAAAGCGTTGGAAATGTGTTTGAAACAAAAGAAAAAAATCGAGGAAAAATATAACCTTTGATTATTTTTATCTTTTATTTAGGGTTTGTAATTTTTTTTTAGTATTTGTATTTTTTTGTTTTAGTATTTTTAATTTTTTTATATTTAATGAAATATTATTAAGTATTTAATATTATTATTTAAATAAAAAACAATAAAAAGCAATGATTACCCAATCATTTATAACCCCCTTATAACCCCTCTTCCCACTACACCCTCTTTTTTCATAACCCCCACATAACCCCCCTTCTATTACTTTTTAATATTTTAATACCATAACCCTCACATAACCCCCCACCACTACACACACCCTAAGAGCAAATCAAAACAAAACGAAGTCTCTTCATACTCCACATATCCAAATTATAAGTAAACATAACACTTTGTTCAATTTTACTTTTAAATTGGAGTCCTCATCCTATTATTCCATACTCCAAATTATATGGGAAACTAAAGTAACATATTTAAGGGTTCACTTTTGTTCCTTATTTAATTACTTATGAGTATATATGAGGAATCGGATTTTGTGTGTGTGTGTGGGGGGGGGGGGGGTGGTTCCAAGGTCGAACAAGTTTGTGTAAACTATTAACTTGATTCAGGTAGTTCGGATTCCAAGTCACCATTCCTCACAAAATACGATCGCCATAAAATGAATTGAGTCAAGGTGGTTGGGGCCACGCCAAGACCACTCACGCCCTCAAACGCAGGGGCGTGGTATATATAACTCAACTAAGAATAGCTAATAATTATAAATTAAAGAGATTTTGAACATGAGATAAGAGATTATTGAAGTGAAAGAAAAATACAAAATGTGGATTTCAGCATCAACAAAAATATGATTTACTAGTTTAAAAGTATTTATAATTATGTAATAGTACTTTTAACATACTTTGAATGTTCGTTAATCGAAGTAATCATCGAAACAAATTTGTGAGTACATTATGTAGGTTTTAGTGTTAATGTCAGATTTTTTATTTATAAGGACATTGGGACGTATTTGAGAGGTATAAAATCATAATAAATCCATATTATATGAATAGGTTACATGGTTAAAAAACATATCAAACAATTAAAAAAAAGTGAAATTTCATAAAAAAGATGAATTCAATAGCCGTAAAAGAAGGCATCGTTTAGTTGTTTCAATATGGGACTTCGAGCAACCGTATCACCCATTTACGCCTGCCATCCACGTTAAATTTTACTTAGTGGGACATGTAATATCATCGATTTTTAAGAGAAATCAATGTAAAGGGTTGTTTCACAACTTTTGAATGGGTAAGTATTGACTTAGTAAGAGGTTTGCATACAGTGGCGGATTTATACAAAACTTTAGGGGTAACGTTTTAATATTTTTTACTGTACTAAGTATTTTCATACAACATGAACGAAACAAAAATAAAAACACGATAATAAATAATGTTCAATTTTTTTACCATACTTTCGTAAGCAATATATTTTTTCTTGTTTAGCGCTATATTGTAACCGCTGATTTATCAAAACATGTTACATCAACACTTCACAGGCCATTAGGATAGTGTGTCCATTTAAATGACCTCGTGGTTGAAAAACCTTTTTAACAAGATACAATCTTCCTATGTCGTCTATCCTATTAGAGTGATAACTATTAATGGGTGGTCAAGTTCTTTGTTGCTTTTTTTTCCCACTATTGATTCTTTTCTTTTATTTGTACCCGTTCAAAATTAGGGGCGCAAACGAGTCGAGCCTGAGCTCTACTAAGCTTGAGCTTGGCTCGTTGGTAGTGTCTCAAGTTCAAGCTCGATTCGTTTAAATATATTAAATAAAAAAATATAAATAATAGACTCGTTTAGGCTCGTGGACTCGATAGGTGAAAAGCGCGGCTCGGCTCGTTGGTAGTTTCTCAAGTTCTAGCTCGACTCGTTTAATATTTATTAGTTAATATATTAATAAAAATAATAAAAATAATAGACTCGTTGAGGCTCGCGAGCTCGATAAGTGGAAAACTCGGCTCGACTCGTTTACTAAACAACTTTAAATTAAGGATAAATAATATAAAATATTAATAAAACTATAATATTATGAGCATGACGAGCTTCACATGCTAGGCTTGTACTCGGGCTCAAAAAATAAACGAGCTTTGTTTTAAGCTCATGCTAGACTCGGGCCCAATAAGGTTCGACTCGTTTCAAACTTTTTAGTAAGCCGATCTCGACTAGCTTGCGAGTTGTTCGGCGCGTTTGCACTCATATACAATACTTTAACCATTGTCAATGGCCTATAAGTTTCTATCTATTTTTAAGTTAGGCTTATATTAAAAACTTTGAGTGTGTGTTGGGTTTTAAAAAAATTGAGAGGTAACGTTACATAATTTTCAGGGGTAACATAATACAAAAATCGTAAAAATACATAAAAGTTTACCCTACGCAGGAAAAGTTGAGGGGTAGCAGGCGCCACCCCTCATTGTATGATACATCCGCCACTGTCTGCATAGTTAAGAGGTCTTAAATGGTTAAGTGTTGAATCATTAAATGATGTTTGGTTGGACATCCGAATGGTTAAAAATTCTTGTCCCACATTGGTATGAAGAGTAAAAATGGATTATTTTAGAGAATTCACACCCTATTTCTCATCTCCATCCATCAAATTACAATGAGAAACACTACATTTTCTTTCTCATTTCAAATAAATAATATTTTTTATATATTTATCATTATCTTTTCACTCTCATTCACTCGCAATCACTTTCAAATATACAGATGAACAGTAACTCTTTCTCTCTCATCCACTCACAACCCTTCAAACCCACTTTTTAAAATATGATGGATACACTCTCAAATATTTGATGGACGGGCTGTTAGTGCTATTATATATGAAAACCACTTGGAAGTATCAAATCTTATGTCTCACATTTTACTTGGGAACCTACCCGCATGCAGGGGGTACAAAAACGGGTTCCCGATTGTGATTCCATCGCGCGACCTGCGGACATGAGTGCCGCTCCAAAATTCAAGCTTCGCGTGGCCTTGGGTTTTGCTCCTGCTCCGGTTTTTTTTGCATCGACCAAACATAAACAGCCCCGTTTTCGTGTTGCAGACAGCAAGCACAGACCTCACGTTTTCAAGCTCTGATTCAGTCAGATTTGCATCAGGATCTGACCGGATAAAAGGCCTGGTCAAACAATTTTTCGTGCACCCAGTCAGAGCCATTCAGACACAAACAAACAAACACAACCCAATGCTTTACTTTTTTACAAATTATGTATCTAGTAAAGCGATTCGGGTGGTGACACATGTCACTTGGGGAGACCGTCCCCACTTTTAAATTCACGTAAAAAATTTTAGGCTATAAATATATTTAATAATTTATAATATTTATCTTTATTATTATTTTATTATACATTATAAATAAAAATCTTATGTTTATCTTAATTCTGTTTCATATAAAATAATATTATTAAATTATAATTTCACGTTTATCTCTTATTTATTTAATATTTATTTTCTTAATTAATTCTTTTTATATTTCCACTTATTAAAACCATTTAATATTCTATTGATCCAATCTCATGTAATACTAAATTTTCTAACATAATATTAAATAAAAAACAAAAAAGAATGTTATAGCCAGTGTGATACACAAGTTTCTAATGGATTTTTACAGTAAAATAAACTATAAATGGGATTTTTGTTTTTATCCAGAGCAGAATAGATCAAAACCAAGTGTTTCTAAAAAAAGCTACACATTTAAGACCACCGCCTCAATCACGTCCTGCAATGGTTACTTCTACTTCTGCTTCTCATCCAAACATACATTTTCATTCGTATTCAAATGATTAAAGTTGTTGCTTTCTCATTTTATAGTATATTAATTTATATGTTACATCGTAACGCATATTTTATCACTTCATATTAGATTTATCTATCCCGGGATATAACCTAGTAACGTATATATTTTAGTTGTTTTAATATTTGATTATGACGCATGAAGAAACACTAGTCTAATTATACCAAATATAAAGGCGAATGAAGAGATAAATATTATTAATGATCTAAATGATTTCAAGAGTGTTAGAAATGACTGTAATTAAACATCACTCAACCAAACTATTTCCGCCAACAATCACGAGTGTCGTATAATTAAGTATGGTTTTCTCTCGAAATGGCCGACCCATCTTCTATGGGAAAAGAGGGAATTTATAGGAAGAATCCCTCTTGCTCACTGGATGATGTTGGTTGATAGCTCATTATGTGTGGGTCCTGCGCCTGCTGACCGTTGTGGAATTTAGAGAATCGTCGTGTTGTCCTTCTGCCATTGGTTGACTGTCACCGTTATTCGTCCTTGTTGTCCTTTCTGTCATCACCTGATTGGAAGGAGATCATGTAGCAGAGTATTCTCTCTTTTGATTGGCTAGATGTCCCTTTCAGCTCGTCCGTTTGTCTCTTTATACCTGGCAAATCCTAGGTGACACGCGGGGTCTATAGAAGCTTCTTTTAGTCGTTCCTAGGACTAACTTGTTTCTCCTTGGGCTCGCACGCGTATCTAGGTATATATATCTTCAACGCATCAGTGATATTTTGGTAGTATTGGGAATTAGATATGTGATTGTTAATTTGGAAAAAAAGTTATATTTATTTGGGAATAAGCTAGATTATAAGCCTATTTATTTGAAAATGTAGATGTGTAATGCATTTGAAACATCTATGTATGAAATATAAAAAAAATAATTATGAGAAGCGGTTTCGGAAAGCTCGTGCGATCATGTCAATACCATATTAACTAAAGGGACCTTAAGCACAAGTTTCGTTGGGCATGTGGCCTTCATAAGGTCATGTTAGAAAAATAGTGGAAACAAGTTTCGAACATGAGATATTTTTTTAAGCGAATCATCTAATTTATCAATACCACGTCGAGCTGGGGGTTTCACTGGAAGCAGCCTCTCTATTCTTAGGGGTAGAGGTAAGGTTGTCTACATTTTACCCTCCTCAGACCCTACCTTAACTTTGCTATAGGTGGGATTAACTGAGTATGATGATGATCTAATTTATCAATACATCTTTTGCCTTAATAAAAACATTTTTCAACCTAGCATTGATATCGAACATGCTAATTATAATTCACTCGTTATATAGGCGTAGTTAATCTTTTACATGTATACGTTTTTATGGACTTTCTTTCTTAATAATAATATAGAGATGCCGAAATCAAACAAACCGGTTATAAAAAAAACCGGTCCCAAATCTTTTACATGTATACGTTTTTATGGTCTTTCTTTCCACAAGACCGTTTTTAACCGGTTATAAAAAAAAACCGGTCCCAAATTTTTTTTTCTTATTTTATCGAAACTTTTTTTTACACCTCTAGTATAGAAGGACCCTATTTATGTTGCAGCCTGAAACCAATAAATGATGATATCGTTTGTGATAAGAAAGAGATAGCGTATTAAGTGGCTTTTAACAAACCGGAGAAATGGGTTTTCACTTCAATATAAACATGCAAATAAGAGGCAACTGTTTAAACATATGTGGTACCTTTTGTTACAGTTGTGTTCCCAACATTTAAAAAAAAAGAAGGAAATTAAATAAATATAAGAAATGTGTTTATATCATTTTGAAAAACACATTTTGTAGTTGTTATTACATTTTTTTCTCCCTTTTTTACAGTTTACTCATTCCCTCTCATTTGCTACTCGTTCCTCTCATTTAACACCCCACATAGTTTTCTAAAGTCTAAATTAAATATCACTAAAAGGGTTCTCCACTGCAGCGCAGTGGTTAATCCTTGAGGAAATGAAGGAAGACCCGATCATTGGTTTGGATTCGATTTCTGATCCAACCCGGTTTTACTAATTATTTCACTATCGTGCTTTCGGCAAGGTGTGTAACACCCCAACCGATGGCGGAAACATCGGGATGTCACGTATTGATGATTGTTCAGTAGCTCATGGTGAATAATAAGTTTCATTAAATAATTTAAATAGTTACATACAATTGTTCTAAGAATTTGTACATCAATTTGAATAAAACTATGCAAACATCTTCAAGCATCAATTCAAACCTTCAAGCAAGTAGAACCTGAAACATGTTAAGTTAAAAATGTTTTGGGTCAACAAAAGTTGGTGAGAATTACATAGGTTTTGATAATCGAATAAAATTGTTGTGCAATTCATGTGTCATGGCAATCTAGTCCATATGCAAAAACATACTAGAAGTAAATCGAGTGCATAATCAACCTTGTGACTTGTTGTATTGTGGTACATCCCATACGCTCATGGTTCACTCGTTTATATTGCAGTAACAAACACCCACGTAACATTTGTAGGAGGCACGTATCCGGGTGGGATTGTCAGTCCAATAGATCTATCAATGTATACCGTTTGGCTGATGAATGTTTATGCTAGAATTGTGCTTACCCTAGTCATGTTCAAGACATAATGCAACATAGAAATACACATAGACACATTGATGTTTGAATTGCATAAATAATGTTGTAACATGTTTCACCCCAAAAATGGTGATAAATAGAAAAGGGGCTATGTAAAACTCACCTTAGCAAAATGTTATCTCTTGAAAATAGTGTGTTGCCCAAATGTGTCAAGTATCACCCTATAATAAGGTAATAAATATGTCTAAGTCTATCTAGTCTACAATTGTATATGTTCTAGGGCTTCGAATTGGGGATAAATGCTTGTTTGTTTATTATTAAAAATGTTTGATAATTTAGAGAATATTTGTAATTAAATAACCAAAAATCTTTTTATGGAATTTAAATCTAAGATGGTCACAAGAATGTGTTTAAAGTATAAAAATAATTTTTACAAAATTATTTTCTATAAAATAGATTATTAAATCTATTTATCACAAATTGTCAAACTTTAACTTTAATAATTAAAAATTACTAAAATTAAAGAATTATTAGTTTAAAAATTATATTTCTGCTCTAAATATTCAGAAATAATTTGTATAAAATTTTGGTGCAAAAATATTAAAAATTGGATTTATTATGATTTAATTATGATTAAAACTAACAAAAATTGATTAAAAATATTAAATAAATGATTTTTCAGAAATAAAAATCATTTCTGAAAAGCTTAATGTTATAAAAACTCAGGATAATTTTTGTGGAAATTAATAAGATCGTTTTGATATTTTTATAGATTTTTATAAATAAAATAGAATAAACTTGATTTATTTATTATATATATTAAATAAATAAATTTTTGAAAACTAAAAATTGTAAGTGAAACATTTATATCAGATTTGTTAAAAATAATTTTTTTTTAGAATTTATAAAAGGGTTTTAATAATTAAAAACGAATTTATAAAAGTATATATATATTATATATAATTATTTGATTGTTAAAAGAATAAAAAGAAGGACAAAAAGAATGCCACTGCTGGGTTTCGAACCCGCGTGGACAGCCGAGCAAACACCAAGCACAACCACTTGGTCCAGACCAGTGGTTGTGTTTGATTTTAGTTTGTTTAAATTAAATACGTTAACTGCTCTTGATGTTCTTCCCCAAATCGAGCCCTAGATTTTCCAATTGGCCAATCTACACAACATCAATCAAATTAAACTTAGGGTTTCTGTTGTGTAGATGCCGATAAACAAAACCCATTAAAAATATAAGACTTACAAACTTGTTTTGATCACGAATGCTCGGTCAACCAATAAAGTCAAAACGTGATCAATTAATCAACACAGAAGGATTTTAAGTAAGAATTAGAGGTTGAGAGATGATGTTCGGCGAGATTAGAAGGTCCAACAACCTTCAATTTATAGGGAAAGGGCTTGGTGTTCGAAATGGCAAGTTTTGACCCGTTTGTTAATGTCTACGCGTGAATAATCAATAATTGGTATGCCTTAATTTCTAATTGAACGCGTAGGGACTTGTTTTAGGCCGGTAATCACGATTCCTAAGTCAAACCATGATTAATTTCGTGTTAAAATGGTAAATTGATTGGTCAAAATAATAAACTCTTGCCATATCTGTTGCTGCTGGTCGCGAAGGAGGAAAGGGAAAAAGGAAGGAAGTGCATTTATATAAAACAAGTTGGAATTAAAACAAGGAATTGATGTGGCTCAGCTGGTTCGCGCGTGTGTGTGTGTATGAAGGGTCTCCGGTTCGAAACCCGGCTGGGACCTTTATTTTTTTGATTAAAACTGAATAGGGGTTGGGTTGGGCCAGGTGTTGGGCTTGGTCTGGTGTTGGGCCAGAACTGGGATGGGCTCAAGAGGGTAGAAGGTTGGTGGGTTTGGCTTAGTTTGTTGGTTGGGTTAAGGATGTCTAACCAACTAGTTTTTTTTTTTTTTTTTTGTTTCAACAATATTATTATTATTATTATTATTATTATTATTATTATTATTATTATTATTATTATTATTATCTTCTAAATATAAATATATAAATGTATGAATAATTATCATTGTATTGGGATTCAAAATATCACTAAAAATAATAATAATAAGACTTGTCGTTTAAAATCCGTACATTTATTTAATGCGAAATGTTACAAGGTGAATGGTTGGGTTTTCCCGGGAACTGGTGGCTTGGTGCGTGTTAGCTACCCAGCGCATTTTAGGACGGGCACCTCAGACGTGTCTTCACCTAGGGGCGTATGGGTACTTTCACGGGAGTGGGTGCCCAGGTAGTTGGCACTCAGTTTGTTGACCGTTCAAAAAAATATATATATCACTAAATATAAGGTTTATAAGCAATAAAGTTAACTAGTAGGCACCAATGGGGTGGTGGTCCGTTGGCAAAGGTAAAACCTTTAAAACACTTAGATTGTAGGATGTTTTGGGTTCAAATCCCAAAGACTATGGGATTAAAGAAATTAACCTTTAAAAAAAAGTTAACTAGTAGGCAAAACTTACTTGTCAATTCGTCATGGTGGGACTTTAAACTTTGTAAGGCTTTTCGACCACTTTTACATTAGTATCACCCCGCGAAAAAAAACATTGAAACGCTGTTAAAAATATGTACGTTGCAACGATTAATCAAAATTTTATAAAATATCATACTAAAGGTTGTAAGAGGAAAAAAACAAAAAAAAAGTGTACATTTGTGTTTCGATAACCTTTGCATTATTACATACAATCCACTTTTGAATAAAATTCGTATCAAAATGTAGATAAAAATAAGCACATGTAATTCAAAATTTTATATAGGATCATATTTGTAGAAGTTATAAAAGAAATAAAAAGAGTTGTGAGTGAGCAACATGTCAGGGGGGAGGGGCGCTCAATGTAAATTCTTTTCATTTAACTGATTTTAATTAATCATGTTTTGCCACATCACTTCACTCAAACACTTTTTTGGAGGCAACACTCCACTGATTCTTTTATTTATTTTCATATAAATACGCAAACTTCTTTTTTTGTTTTTTAATGTTCACACGGTTTTAACTTTTAAACCGGTTATTTAAAATTCAATTCATACTATTACAACCGTCCCACCAAACGGTCAGGAAAATTAATTTGTAATTTTTTGAAACCGTCGATTGAACTTAATTGAATTCACCTAAATGGTCAGACCTTTAATTTTAACAGTTCTACCGTTCAAAATTTTGTAAATAAATAGATGAAACCATGGGGTTAAAAGCCACACTTTACCACGGTTTAAAAAAAACAAACACCCACCAAGATGAATCCGTGGACCGAGGAACAAGAGATGGCATTAGTGGTGTGCTACAAGGACGCCACAAACGACACGGAGATTCAACAACTCCCGAGGGACGAAGGCTAGGCCTACCCCCCGGAGGGGTTTTGGGCCCGCGTGTTGAGCGACTTCAACCAACACGTTGGCACCAACAACAAGACCCTCCAAGACATCCAGTTGAAGTGGGCCGATCTCAATATCAAGTGTGAGAGGTGGACCACCCTCTACGAACAAATGATTAGGGACGATCCAGACCTTGATCACGAGTTGGCTATCGACTTCACTCACTATGAGTATGAGGTTCGATACGACAACAATTTCGACCATGTCGAGGCATGACAATTGTTGCGCCAACTTTAAGTTTTTTTTCTTTGTTTTAGTGTATTTTTATTTTATGTTTAATATTATTATGTTTTAATGAAATGTTATTATTTATGTTTTTTTATTTAATTAGATTTTAAAACAAACAGTTAAAATAATAAAAAAAATTATAAACAAACGGTAAAAATAATAAAACAATACTAAAAACAAACGGTTAAAACACAAAAAATAGCATTTATAAAAGTCAAAAATAAAATAAAAACGGTCAGCACGGTAAACAGAACCAGTACTGCAATCTCAAAGTACAAACTCATACAAGCCAGGTTGTGGGTGATTCGTTATGTCGGCGTGAAGTTAGTAGGAAACAACAACCTAGCAATCTCAAAGTACAAACTCATACAAGCCAGGTTACATAATAGCTAACTACTGTTAGTTACCTTACTTTGGCCTCAAATCAAAGTGAATAACTGAAATGAAGATACCACATCTAATCAAGAAGTGAAAGGTGTCAAGTATGATGTATAGGAAATATAAAAAATGGGTGAGTCAAGTAACAGGTCAAAAATGATAAATTTTAAGTCAGCTAAAAGTGGGTTCCGTTGGTTGAATTCCCCGCGGCGCATTTTGGGTCCCTTCTTACTTTGATGAATAAATAAGATATGATTATAAATAATGATCCAAGTTCTTGATTAAAGCAATTTAGGTGTTGTGAACAACTATGTATGACCGTATGCTCTAAAGGGAATAATGACCAGAGGTAAAATGTACATAAAGATAATAATGTTATTGTTTGGCAATATTAAGTGCAAATGCAAGAGCTTTGGATGAAGACAAACACCCTTTGTTTTGAAGAAAGTTTCCAAGGTCACCCAAAATTGAATCAATACTATTTATTTCTTATTAACCATTTCTTGATTTTTCTTGCTTTTTTTTTCTTTGACTTACTCTGGAAGATGCTCGGAAACAATTATCATGGTTACTCTTTGGGTGTCAGCTCCAACAAACTAAGCCACATTAGGATGCCTAACCTTCTCCAACAAGGTCAACTCATGTTTGAAAGCATTTATGCATTTTTTATGAATAAATAAGAGTTCATTCTCAGTTAAAAGTGTAATGTGAAATCACACACAGTGGATATGTTGGTTAAGAAACAGATCAAATGGGTTTGGATCAAAATGGGTGACCTTTAATTACGGGTCAAAACAGTTTGACTTGACCCATCAACACTTTTTGTCATTTTTTTTTTGTAAATAATGTAGTAATTATGACCACAAAAGCTAAATTACTACAATAGCAATCTAATTAATTTAAAGAGTTCTATGAACTAAAGATACATATTGGGTGATAGAGAATAAAAATGGTCAGTTAGTGGATCGAAATTTTCACTTAAGTGATGTGGTGCCCAACCAGTTGTCAATTGTACTTCTAAAAATGTTCTTAGTTTTTACTTATAAGTTCTATGTTTTCTTCCCTTATTAACAAGTGACAGGAAGCATGCTGAAAATTGAAAGTTGTAGTAGTTGCTTGAGAGGAAAGTTAGGATCACGTTTTATAAACAAATAGCTATTTCAAATGTGACTAAAAAATTAACACAGTAACAAAACCTTTTCAACATAATATTTTGTAGGAGAACTTACGCATTAAAAACACACTTTAACTAAATTTCACCGTTTGACCCGTTTGACTTGTTTTCTTATATACTATTGTTTTTTCACTTTAGGCAATAAAGATTAAAACATAAAAAAAATAGTAAAACAAAGAAGCATAACTAACCTACAGATTTTGCAATACATGCCTAACATGATAACTACAATTCCACAACATCGGGCGTATTTGGCCGATACAACATTTCTGGGCAAACTTGTGTGCATCAAAAGGCTGTTTACTTGCCAAAACACATGACTGCTTCTTTATTACCTTTAATGAAGAGACAATAATACATATATACATTATTAGATTAAACAAAACTACAACAATAACAATAGAAGTAACAGTAAAAGGAAGTTAAGGTGTTTTAACAACTAATCAACCCTTAGATGTAAAAAAAATATGATTACATTATGAACATTGTTGAGGCAACATATGTTTCACATCATGGGATTGCACCAAGTATATTAAACTTGGTAAGTTACCGGTAACTAAACGATGGTCCTTGACAACATTTCATCATCAGCCCATCTTGGGAATTCCAAAAGGTGAAACCCTGATTCAGTCATGAAGCATCAAATCGCATTATTCAAAATGTGTCAAACAAAATAACATCTCTATCAACAGCACTCACCTACACGAAAGCCAAACCCATAGAAGATATTGATCAAGATAGGATGAACGAAGGCAGCAAAGCTGAACATAGTTTCCACAAGGCACAGACTTCATCGCCAGGCTTGCTCCAACGGTTGAAGGCGATTCATGGTGTGTTGCTGCTGCTGTGTGGCATTATTACTCGATTACTCATAATTCATTCTTACATAACACTTTACACAATTTCATTAATTTCCTATCTTCATTGACATGCACATAAAGTAATCACATCCAAATAAACCTACACACGTGAATTTCGAATTGAAAATACAAGTATATCTATCTTTCAACATAAAATAAATATTATTCGATAACATGCATATGACGAATCAAAATCAATCAATCGACTAACTAAAAACAAAAAAAAGACATAAATTGAATAAAAAAACTCACATTCTTGAATCCTACATAACACTATACATAATTTCACAGAACTCCAATCTTCATCGAAATTAACATAATCACATCCAAATAAAAACCTACACACACGAATTTGTAACTGAAAATGCAAAATATCTACATTTAATCATATATTGGTATACAGAAACATAAAATCAATTGATGCTCCTACATTAAAAAAGTCACAATTACCTTTGGTATTCAATAAGTCATATAACCTTTTCTTCTCCTCTATAAGTTAAGCGACTTTGGCTTGAGCTTCTTGATTTTTCAAACACTTCATCAAATTCCAACTGTAAATAATTAGCGTTTACAAAATATGAACGGAACCGCAAAGAAAGGAAAACAAACAATAACTAATCTAAAATAACAGAAAAACCCGGAAATTAAAAGCATCAAATCAAAAAAGCAATCAATCTAATTGGAGCAGACAATGACCTCTTACACAGAACGGAGACGACGAAGAACAAATAGCGTCAGGAAGCTGCTCGGGAGCTATATGTATCACCCACTTCTCAAAAAAGACAATTTTTACAAAAAATATTAAACACTCAAAATTATGAAAACATAATCACAAACAAGCTAAGAAGAAGATACGATAATTCATAAGAAGGAGGTTCATAGGCTGTTCACATTCTTGCGTTCAAGAAATTAATTACATTAATAGTTTTTTGATCAATCACATACAATGGGGGCATAAGTTTTTAAATTGTGAGTACGAGGTTATGATAAAATTACAATTTTAACCTTCTAAATGTCTTAATTGTTACAACTATCCCCATAATACCCTTAAATTTTGTAAGGTAATAGGATCCTTGATCCTTCCTCTCCATTCACATTCAATTTATAATACAATTGTGATCCCTTATTTTAGGGATGATTACAATGAGATAAGGCAACTATTTAAAATTCAAATCATACTATACATAGATAATCTATTACACCCCCGCAGTCGAAGCCGGAGGTGACCGAAGGGTGAGACTGGAGCGAAAATCTTCAAATAAGACACGCGGTAGGCCTTTCGTAAAGATGTCAGCAATTTGAAACCGTGAGGGCATGTGAAGGACCCGAACTTCACCTTTCTGAACTTTTTCACGAACAAAGTGGATGTCGAGTTCTATATGCTTGGTGCGCTGATGTTGAACCGGGTTACCTGAGAGATAGATGGCACTTACATTATCGCAATACACTAATGTTGCACTTGAGAGAGGACGGTGGAGTTCGAGCAGCAAGTTGCGCAGCCAGCAGACCTCTGCCACAACATTGGCAACCTCGCGATACTCAGCCTCGGCACTGGAGCGAGAAATGGTAGCCTGACGCTTAGAGGACCACGCGATAAGATTATCACCATAATAAATGCAGAATCCACTGGTTGACCGACGTGTGTCAGGACAACCGGCCCAGTCCGCATCCGTATATGCTACTAAACGAGCGTCTTGAGAGGGGCCAAGAGTAAGCCCAAAATCGCTGGTTCCCTGAATGTAACGAATAATGCGCTTTAGTGCGACCCAGTGATCCATTTTTGGAGCATGCATGTGAATGCAGATCTGTTGAACAACATAACTGATGTCGGGCCTAGTGAAGGTCAGGTACTGAAGAGCTCCTGCAAGACTGCGATATAACGTTGGGTCAGAGAAATCATCACCTGCAAGAGAACCGAGTGTGCTGCCGGTGTCAACCGGTGTTTGAACCGGTTTGCATGAGGACATTCCAGCACGCTCAATAATATCCTGAGCATAGGCGTGCTGGGACAAAAATAAAGAATCCTTCTGCCGTTTGACAGAGATGCCGAGGAAGAAACTCAAAGGACCGAGGTCTTTCATGGCGAACTCGACTGAGAGGTGGGACATAAGAGATGTCCGTAGGTCGGCTGAAGAGGTGACAAGGATAATATCATCCACATATAACAATAGATAAGCCACTTGTGTCCCATTATGAAACGTAAACAATGATGCATCACACTTGCTCTGCACAAGCCGCAAAGTTAGAACAAAATCAGTAAATCGCTGGTACCACGCCCGTGGTGCCTGTTTTAACCCGTATAACGACCGCTTGAGACGACAAACATGATCAGGATAATCTTTATTACGAAACCCCATTGGTTGATACATATAAACAGTCTCATTTAAGTGCCCATGTAAAAACGCATTAGTAACGTCCAACTGATGTATCTGCCAAGACCGTGATAACGCAATAGATAATACGGTGCGTATGGTGGCCGGTTTAACAACCGGACTGAACGTCTCGCCACAATCAATGCCTACCTGCTGAAGGCGACCATCACAAACTAACCTTGCCTTATAACGTTCCAATGACCCATCAGATTTAAATTTATGTTTGAAAAGCCACATGCTGCGAATGACGTTCATATCGGGTGACCTCGGTGTTAATTCCCAAGTCTCATTCTTAATAAGGGCATGGTATTCGTCAGTCATGGCTTTGTGCCATTCAGGTGTGGACAAGGCCTCGGACGGGGTTTTGGGAAGAGGGATTATGGTGGTTGTGTTAAGGTTTAGGCGGTTGATAGGTTTGGTGATTCCGTCCATTGCGCGGGTGCCCATGGTGCGGGGCTGCTGGTTAGCGTGAGGTGATGGGACGGTATTGGGTGGAGAGTTGGTTTGGGCGTTGGACGGATTGGGCTGAGGAGTTTGAGGGGTCTGTTGGGCTAAAGGAGATGTGTGGGCCGAGGGTGGAGTAGTATTAGCGGGTGAGGTCTGAGCAGGTGGGGAGTGGTGGACAGGGGTATGAGGTGGAGAGTAGTGGGCCGGACTGTGTGGGTCGGAGTTGTGGTTTGTATGGGCCGGGGAGTGAGAGTTGGGTGATCGGTGCGGTGAGGTAAGGGGGTCAACATAGGGCCACAAGGCTTTGGGAAAATCAGTGAGGAAGTCATAATTGGGTGGAGGAGTAATGGTGGTGGCGAATGGAAATGTGGTCTCGTCGAAAGCGACGTGGCGGGATATGAGGATTTGTTTAGTTGAGAGGTTGAAGCATTTATAGCCCCGGTGAGTAGAAGGGTATCCCAAAAAGACACATGGGGTGGAGCGGGGGTCCAATTTGTGGATGGTGGTGGACGGGGTTAATGGATAACATAGGCATCCAAAGACGCGAAGGTGGTCATAGGAAGGGGTGCGGTGGTATAGGATTTCGGTTGGTGTTTTATTTTGTAGGTGTTTGACGGGGAGGATGTTTAGGAGGTAGGTGACAGTTTCGAGGGCATGGTGCCAAAAGGTATTTGGAAGGGAGGCATGGTGAAGGATGGTGCGGATCATGTTGTTGATTGTACGAATCATACGTTCCGCTTTCCCATTTTGAGACGATGTGTGTGGACACGAACGTCTAAAAAGGATGCCATGGGAGGAGAAAAAATTATTAAATGATGAGTTTATGTATTCAGTACCGTTATCACATTGAAATGTTTTTATGGGTCGCTCAAATTGAGTTTTTATTTGTTGGTGGAAGTGGGAAAAAGTTGGGTAAACTTGTGATTTGTTTGATAACGGGTAAGTCCACAAAAAATTAGAAACATCATCAATGAATAAAATGTAATATCTATGGCCATTACAACTCAAAAGTGGAGAAGTCCATAAATCACTATGTATCAAATCAAAACAATTAAAAATGCGAGTAGTAGAACTAACAAAGGGGAGTCTAATACTCTTGCCAAGTACACAGGACTGACAAACATTATTATTGAAAGTAGAAAAATTGACACAATTATTGGACTTGAGAGATTGTAATGGTGCACGTCCGGGGTGGCCTAGACGTTGATGCCATAGAGAGGAGGTAATAGCAGCAAAAGTTGTAGGAAAGGTAGTGGTTCCAGGTCCAAGCACCAGGGGATAGAGATCACCGCTGCTGTTGCACCGGAGGATAGGGATCCGGCTCTTGTAGTCCTTCACAAGAAAACCAAAGGGGTCAAATTCAACAGAAACAGAGTTGTCAGTTGTGAACCGACGAACAGAAATTAAATTTTTAATTAACTTTGGTGCATATAGGACATTTTTAAGGACAAGGGGGGAAAGGGTGGGGGTAAGGTTTGGTGGCCATGTCCAAGTACCGGAATGGTTGAACCATCACCGACGACTATTTGTTGTCCCATACCATTATTAGAAAAAGAGTTAAAATTAACACGAGTGTTGGACATATTACCTGTAGCACCTGTGTCCATGTAACCAGTTGGTTCTTGGGTATTGTTCAATGACATGGCGTGTAGAGCCTGATCAATATCCGTAGGAGTATAGGCTGTGTGATGCGCCTGAGAAGGCTTAGAGCCAAGTAAACCTGCATTTGAATTAGAATTAGTAGTGTTGGACCGGGCTGAAGTTGTTGGGTACGGGCAAGGAGGAGCGGCCCAAGGGGAAGGAAAAGGTGTTTGGTAGTGGGCCGCAGCATTGGGCTGCGCAGGCCATGGGCTGTAAGGTGATGGGGGAGGCCAAAAAGAAGGATACATGGGCCACTGATTGTACGAGTATGGACTGCGGCCTCGGCCAGAATGGGTGCGGCCACGCCCGCGGCCCCTGGACCTGCCCCGTCCTCGCGAACGGTCATAGGTTGGCTCAGTAACGGGTTGGGAGGGTGCGGAACGAGTGGAGGCAGCCAAGGCAGATCCGGATTTTTGGGAAGCATGAATGGCTTGTTCCGCTTTTTGGGACTCGACCATGCAAATATTGGAGCGAGCCTTGTAAAACATAGGTAAGGGTTCTTGGCCTTGAAGGATGGTTCCGATACTTTCATACTGTTCGGTCAACCCGCCGATGAGTTGAAGGACAAGATCATCGTTGTCGAGTGGGTGACCGACACTGGCTAACTGGTCGGCTAAGGTCTTAAGTTGTTGGCAGTAGGCATTCATGGATTGAAAATTTTCGAGGCGGGTGTTGTTGAAACGATGGCGAAGGTGGAGAGCACGGGCGCTCTTGTTGTCTTGAAAAAGATTTTCAAGAGACGTCCATACTTGGTGGGCGGTTTTGTTTTGTCCGGGTTCAACCACCGTGTGAACGAGGTCTTGAGAAATCGTGCCATACATCCATTGAAGGACGATGGAGTCGAGACGTTCCCAAGTCTCGTCAGCGGAGGATGAAGCCGAAGCTTTGTCTTTGTCAGCGGGTGGGGTAGTGGCGGGTGGTGGGCGGGGAAAAAGGTGGTCATAGACTTGGTAAGCCTTACAGTGAACTTTAAACAATTCGGACCAAGAGGGCCAGTGGGCGGTATCATGTTCAAGTTTAATCGGGATGAGATTGGTGATGTTAGTGACGGTGGTGGCGGGGTGGATATTGGACATGATGAAGGGACGGGATGGGCAGCAGGGTGGTTGTGGTGTTGGCTGAGAAGGAAAGAAAGCTTACGGGTGAAAGGGGAGGGCAGAAAAGGAGGTGGTAAAGTGTAGGGAGAGGGAAGGAGATATAGGAGGATCGAAGGTTGGGAGGAGCCGAAGGGTGCAGTAGCCGAAGAAGAAGGCTGCCGCCGGCAGGAGAAGAAGAAGGTTAGGGCTCTAGGGTTCCTGGTTTGATACCATGTAAGGTAATAGGATCCTTGATCCTTCCTCTCCATTCACATTCAATTTATAATACAATTGTGATCCCTTATTTTAGGGATGATTACAATGAGATAAGGCAACTATTTAAAATTCAAATCATACTATACATAGATAATCTATTAAATTTCTTACTTAAATATATTGTACATGTTGCTTCTTAAGTTGTACGGAAATGAAAATGGCTATGTTGACCATTACTCTTCCTTAATAAGATAATATAGATATAGATATGGTGTGACAAGAACAAACGGGTCTTAAAAGGAAAGGTAGCACGGTCGTAGATCTGGTAGATTTTTTTTGAAACTTCACTTTCATTCAAACAACTACCGGGCCACAAAGCGTGGGCCAAAGGCAAAAACCACACTTACAACAACTAAGTTACTAGCCCGAGTTCTATTTTTGAACCATAGGAACGTGAAAGACTTAACCCTTGCAATTAGATCCGCAGCCTTAACTTGTATCCCTTTGAATCTTTTTTCATTTCTCGCCTTCCAAGCACCACAAAGTAACAATGACAACTCCCTGTATAATCTTCTTACCAAGCTTACCTTCATGAGCCGATTTATATATCTTTAACAAATCGTTCACACTAAAAGCGAAGATTGGGTCCAACCGGCCATCTCCCAGTAACCATCCAAACTCTATCCGTGAAACTGCACGCAGTAAACAAATGGGTCACTGATTCATCATAGATTTGGTAGATAAGATAAATGAATGCACCTACTATTGTTTGAAGGTTAGGGCAAAGTGGGCAAAATTGACTCTAGATAGGTGTTTCATTTTTCTAGTAATGGGCTAGAAAATGATTTCTCGTGTGAAATAAAATGTTGTGTACTGGTTTGTTAAGGAAAAAAAAAACCTTTGGTAGGCATATAACGGGCTATCTAAGTTGTAAAAGAGAAGTTATGATAGACAACATGATTAATACTAAGCGTTAATTACAACATAATTAATATGACTTCAATAATGAAAATACATTGTTAATACTTAAATAGTATTCTATAGCCAATGATCTCCAGCCCAGCTGGTTTGAGGTGAGAGGATTTGCCTCTTTAGAGGATTCCTGTCCGGGGTTGGTCACATGTTCGATTCTCGTCCATCGAAAAATTATATCCATTAAGGTTGAAAGGAGCCGGCGTGGGAAGACTTGAACTTGTGACCCGAAGGTTGTTAGAGCTAGGATTTCACCATTAAACTACACCTTAAAAAAATAGTATTCTATACAAACCTCTCCATATAAAACATCACATGATAGAAGTCCAATAAACACTTGAATTCATAAATTATGGATTGTTACATTATTATTAGCTTAATAATAAACTTTGCTTTGGTTTCACATTAAACCTTTCACAGCCCAACATTTATTAGACCTCAACTAACTAAAGAAGGACCTACATTACATCCATGCACTCCTGTATAAAACACCACAACTAACCACCATCTTCACCACCAAAACATGGCTTCATACTCCCCCTTCACAACCACCCTTCTGCCGCTAGCTGCCATCTTGACGGTTCTACTACTTGTAGCCATGCCAATTGCTCATGGAGCTCGTGCTTTCTTCGTGTTTGGTGACTCGTTAGTTGACAATGGCAACAACAACTACCTCCTCACTAGTGCCCGGGCCGACTCCCCACCATATGGCATTGATTACCCGACCCATCGGCCAACGGGCCGGTTCTCTAACGGACTTAACATCCCTGACCTTATTAGTAAGTTACTTATGTTTACTTTTGTATCTTGTCACATTATGCTTTAGGCATATATAACACTAGTCATTATGGACTTATGGTTGCATGATGTGATTAATTAGTTATTAGTAGTTGGTGGCCTATGAGTTTGACCTGTCACCTAAATTCTAAATTCTAATGTCTTGAACTTTTTTTAATTATGTCGCCTATGTCTTGAATTTTTAAATTATGTTGTCTTTTTCTTTTTTTGTCCTACTTGAATATATTTTATGTTACATTATTATCTTGTAAGAAAAATAAAAGAAACAATTTTCTTTTGGTCTCATTTGACGAGTCTATCTACTAGGATAGCGGTAAGATTTTCACTTTTGCAGTATCTGACACTCCCCAATCATACTTTATGAGTGTGATATTACTGAGTACGTTTAAATAAAAACTTGTTAGCTAGTTTAGTTACACCTTTTGTGTTTGTAGGTCAAAGGCTTGGGGCCGAACCCACATTGCCGTACTTAAGCCCGGAGTTGAACGGAAACAAACTATTGGTCGGAGCAAATTTCGCTTCCGCCGGGATTGGTATACTCAACGACACAGGTTTTCAGTTTGTAAGTTGTACCTTTTCGCGTTTTACTTTTTATTTAAAACTTACACCATGAAATTACAAATGTATATCGAACTTAACACTTTATCAAAAGACCAAAGGATACATCTAATGTATGTTGAACATTGAATTTGGTCAATTAACTTTGTTTGACATGTTGCAAGCTTCTTTCATATCTAAAGAAAATTGGCCTCATCCTATTAAAGTATACGAATATTTCATAAAAAAGGGAAGGGTGATTGTGACTTTTACTAATATTAACTTTGAATACACTCATTTAATAATGTGAAGTACTTTTTTAACTGTTTTTGGCTAGGCAAGTATTATAAGGATTTCTCAACAACTTCAAAATTTCCAAGCCTATCAATCTAGAGTAAGTGCATTAATTGGGCCAGACCAGGCCCAACAGCTCGTGAACCAGGCTTTGGTTCTCATCACACTAGGAGGCAACGACTATGTTAACAACTACTTTTTGGCACCGATAACTATAAGAAGGCTACAATACACCATTCCTCAGTTTACCAACTACATTATCTCCGAATACCGCAAAATTCTTTTGGTAAAACGCGTATCCAAACACTCCCTATGTCACGTTGTACACATGTACTCGACTCATTGATGTGTAAATATGTAATGTGTTGTTACAGGAATTATTTAATTTAGGAGCTAGACGGATCCTAGTGACTGGATCTGGGCCGTTAGGCTGTGTGCCATCCCAACTAGCCGCGAGGGCATTAAATGGCCAATGTGCATATGAGCCGCAACAGGCTGCGGCTTTGTTCAACCCCCAACTAGTGGAAATGATCCGAAGTCTCAACCAAGAGCTTGGGTCTGACTACTTTGTCGCGGCCAATGCAATGCATATGCAAAATGACTTCATCAATAATCCCAGAGCCTTTGGTGAGTTATATGTTACAAACATATGAGACCTCACAATAATTTTATAGTTTAATTTTAGTGTTACATATGTACTACGTTGCATGTTTATGATATTTAACTTTATTGGCTTTTTAATTAGGGTTTATAACATCAAAAGTGGCATGTTGTGGACAAGGACCGTACAACGGGGTTGGACTTTGTAACCCAACCTCGAATCTTTGTGCCAATAGAGATGCCTATGTGTTCTGGGATCCGTTTCACCCAACCGAACGTGCAAACAAGATCATCGTTGAAACAATTTACTCAGGTTCGGAGAAGTACATGCACCCAATGAACCTAAGTACCATCATGGCATTGGATTCCAAGATTTAACACATCAAGCCTTGTGTAATCTAATTATGTGTCCTAGTTAATGTGTATTGTGTGACCCAAATTAATGTAAGGAAAATGTAATTGTGGTGTGAAGTAATTATTATATTAAATTATTAATTGAATCTTCCTAATGAGAAACATATTCATTTATGAAGGAGCATATGATCATGTAAAATTTGGTGGCCATAATGTAGTCATCATGTGTCCGATGAAATGGCAGCAAAAAGTACATCACATCACATGGTTTTAATTTGAATTTCAACAATGTAACTTGATGCAAGGTGACATGAAATTAAAGAGATGATGAGTGGTCATAAAAGTTGGTGGAATGAAAGCTTGAGGCCCACATTTCTCTTTTAGAAATTAGAATGGGGAGGGAAATCCATGTAACATGGCATAATAAATACATGTTTTCACATATGAGTTGTGACATACGAAATTAAATCGAGTCGACGTACATAAGGTACCGAGAAGATCATGATTCATGAAAGTAGCATTTTCACGGATTTGTTATGCCGAAAATTATTAGTGCAATAACATGGACAAACAAACCCATTGTTACGTATTTACTTCCGATCTCATATCTTACTTTATTCTCACTGGATGAGCGAGTTCCTCACACGAATATAAATAGAATTTCTAGGGTTTGGGGTTAGTTTAAACGGGACCAGCCGTCCAGGTAAGTTTCAAGTCGAATAGACAAACATGCTTAATTAAACACACCATGTGTAACAACATTACGCATTTATACTTGTACGTTACACGATCATTATTAATAAAATGTCAAGTTTCGCTATTCTTGTGTGTATTAATTATTTTTGTTACATTTTAGAAGCCCTAATTCCATATATATAATATGTATACATGGATAAACCTTGGATAATTATCAAAAAAAAAATGCTTGGGCCGGGAATCGAACCCGCGCCTAAGACCGGCCTAACAACACACTCACACACAAACCAGCTGGGCTGGCACTTCACATCTGTTCTAAACTGATGCATTATAATTATATTCTTGGTTGAAACCTTCACAGTTGACTTGAAAAAGTCAAATGTGGAACGCGAGTTGCCAAAATCACCAACATTAACTCGTGATTTGCATATTATTGGCAGCAATACACGATTATCGGCCATCTATGACTAAGCAACACGATTAATATCAATCAATTGATACCTAAATTATCAAATACGCGTTTGACATTCAATGTTGGTCAACTCTTGCCATTTCTTCGATCCAGTGTTTAACCCTATAAATTGGACATTCACGAGCATTCACAACTCGCCAATACTCCTCTCTTAATCTCTAATTCTTCACACAACACTCTGTTCTTGTTCATTCGATCGCAGTTTGACTAGTTGGTTTGACCGATCAATCGAGCTCGAAACAACTTTGTAAGTTTAATTATTCCAGTGGGTTTTGATCATCGGCATCCACACATCAATAGCCCTATGATTAATTGGGCTATTGATGTGTGAATCAGTCAATTGCTAAATCTAGGGCTACGAATGTTTGATTTGGGGATAAACTCAATTCTGCTTAGTGTATTTATTTTAAATAAAACATAATTAATCACAACCACTGGTCTGGACCAAGTGGTTGTGACTGATGCTTGCCTCATGAGCCACCCGGGTTCGAGTCCCGGCAGTGGCGTTCTTTTTTCCCCTTTTCATTTTTAAAACAAACAAACCTCACTTAATTATATATATTATACATTTAATCTTATAAATTCGTTTTTAATTATTAAAACCCTTTTATAAATTCTAAAAAAATTATTTTTAACAAATCTGATGTAAAAGTTTTACCCACAATTTTTAGTTTTCTAAAATTAAATTATTTAATATATATAATAATTAAATCAATTCTATTCTATTATATTTATAAAATTCCATTAAAATATCAAAACAATTTTATAAATTTCCACAAAAATTATTCTAGGTTTGTACAATGATAAACTTTTCTGAAATGATTTTTAATTCTGAAAAATCATTTATTTAATATTTTTAATCAATTTTTGTTAGTTTTAATCATAATTAAATCATAATAAATTCAATTTTTGTTATTTTTGCACCAAAATTTTATACAATTTATTTCTGAATATTTAGAACAGAAATATAAATTTTAAAATAATAATTCTTTAATTTTGGTATTTTTAAATATTAAAGTTAAATTTTGGCAATTTGTAATAAATAGATTTATTAATCTATTTTAAAGAAAATAATTTTATAAAAATTATTTTTATACTTCAAACACATTATTGTGAACATCCTAAATTCAAACTTTATAAAAAGGCTTTCATTTATTTAGTTATCGAATTTCCCTTTATTAAAACATTTTATTATAATTCAACAAATGGATATCCCCAAATCGAAACCCTAGAATATACTTGTAGACTAGATAGACTTAGACTTATTTGTTGCCTTATACATAGGGTAATACTTGGCAATCTATTGGGCTACACTCATACTATTCCTCAATACCTAATACTATACCAAGGTGAGTTTACGTAACCATGTTTATGCGATGCTTTATACTTGCAACATTTTATTTAAGCAATTCAATATGCATGTCCAGTTGTAAACTTTATTGCCTCATGAATTAGTCAACAACAGTTTCAACGAGTTTCAACGTTACATAATCATTAGCTATGGCCAAGCCGGCGATACGCAATAATAGATCTATTGGATTGACAACCCCACCCGGATACGTATACCTCCTACATAGGTAGCGTGGGTGATTGTTATCGTTCCAACATATTACTAAGGTGAACCATAGATGACAGGATGGACCTAAACTAGTCGGAGGTTTGATTATGTCGATTCAACATATTATGCTATTTCATGTAGACTTAAACTTACGATAGACATATGAATTGCTAAACTTTTATACTTAAACTATTTGCTTAACATGGATTATGTATTCTCACCAACTTCTAGTTGACCCCCCCCCCCATTTTTACAACTCAACAGGAAATAATGATGCATGAAGACTAGAGTATTTCCATGAAGATAATTTAAAGTCTATGCTTGCTTGATCTTTTGTGATGTATTAGATTCCCACATTTAAAACTCATTATGTATTTCTACTTTTGGATATTTGCACTTTAAATTTATTTCAATTAAAATTTGGTTACCATGTGCTACTGTATACTCATTCTTACGTGACACCTCGATGTTTCCGCCATCGGTTGGGGTGTTACACCATGTTCATTGAACTCCATTTAATAAATACATAATACAATATCCATCTATCTAGAATCACACAAAACTACCATCACAACCATCGATGCACATAGAAACCCCATTAGAACAAAACCACCCATGTCTCTTTCTCTCTTAAGATCACCACCACCATAGAACCATCATTGCCAATACTGCATAACCACCTAGCCACCACTGCTCCAAAACCATTTTATCCTCTACCACCACCACAATACCACCGTCATCGCCACCTTGTAGCCGCAATCACCTCCACAATACCACTACCACACCACAACAGCAACAAACATCACACCACAACAAAAGCAACACCAAACTGCAACCACATTCACCTCCACCCCTAACCCCTCCCTCTCTCTCTCTCTCTCTATATATATATATATATATATATACACACACACACACACAGACACACACACATAGGCTAAGTATAAAGAGAAAACCCACTCAAATTGAGAAAACCCTGGAAACTCCTGCATAACAAGCTTCTTATTATCTAAAAAAATTAGGACATGTAATATACATGTTTTTAAGAGTTTTGGGGCAAAAAAATGAAAAAAGCGTCAAGTGGATTTTAAAAAAATAAATAAATAATTTTTGTTGCGTAACATATGTTACACACTTTACAGACATGTAATATATGTAACACAAAAACTTATTTATTTAAAAAAAAAACCCACTTGGCGCTTTTTTTTTTATTTTTTTGGCTCAAAACTCTTAAAAACATGTATATTACATGCCCTAATTTTTTTAGATAATAAAAAGCTCGGGAAGTAGGAGTTTCCAGAGTTTCCTCAATTTGAGTGGGTTTTCTCTATGATCATACCCTGTATATATATATATATATATATATATATATATATATATATATATATATATATATATATATATATATATATATATATGGGATCTTGATATGTAGCCATCATGTTTTGGATTTAGGAATGATGTTTTGGCTTGAAAAACACTAAACACAACAATTTAAAACACAATGTCATTGTATTATAGTCATTAAATTTAAAACACACTGTTTAATGTTCTTGGCATGGTGTTTTAAGTTTTAAGCCTAAAATATATTGTTTTCGGTTTTATTTGTTATGTTTGGTGTTTTTTCTAGGCAAAACAATCCAAAACATCATGAATAGGTCCAAAAATAATGCATACATATCAATTTTTAATCCTTCTCACACTTCTCACAAAAAAAACCTATTTTCCTACGGGATCCTTACCATACACACACACACTCCCTCTTTATAAAACGCTAACTTTATTTGTCTCTAAATAAACCAAGTCACCACCACCAAAGTCATCTATCCTCTGTGGTCTCCAACTCTCTTTCTTCTTCTTCTTCTTCTTCTTTCTCTCTCTCTCTCTCCCCCTCTCTCTAAGTTTTTAAAATTTTAAGAGATCTGTAAAAACATAGAAACGGTGGTGGTGGTTTCTCTCCGTTTTCTCTGTCTCCTGACTTAATATGGTGTGATTGTTGTAGTGTGACATCGGTGGTGGTGGCTAGAAAAGGTTTAAATGGACAAGCTAGAAAATGACTAAAATACTCTTCTTGAAATCAGTAAATTACTAAAGTAGCCTTTTATTGTTCAAATAGCTCGACTATTAATAGTATATAAATAACTGCTTCAGTAAAATACAAAAATTGTAAACTTAGAAATATAAAGTATTAATGTTAAACAAAAAACAACTTTTTTTTTCTAACGAGACGTGTTTGAATGTTTGAGTCAATTAGCACATACACATAGTGTAACATTACTGACTATCGAAAAGATTAACATGGACCAATGCGACACCCTAGGCAATCCCACATCAACCGTGGCAAGAGAGATTGTTGGTTCATAAGTAATCCAATGCGTCTTAAATCATCAACGCGTTTTGGGCTTCGTTAGGTTGTGGAGCATATGAAAACTACATAGTTAAGCGTGCTCAGTTAGGGGTAGTATCATGATGGATGACCACCTGGGAAATCTCCACCAGGGCAACAAAAAACAAATGCGTGAGTTCGTGGATGGGTAACCCATCAGAGGTAAAGCGGACAATATTGGTGGTGAGAGGGGCTGAATGTTACAGATGTTATCTGAGTCATGTGTCATTTGGGATGGTGGGGTAAACCTCTTCAAAGACGATGAGCCCATGGGGGGGAAGTTTATTGTAACAGTACCAACTATCGAAGAGATTAACATAGACCAATGTGACACCCTAGGCAAATCCCACATTGGTCGAGGTCTGGAGAGATCATTGGTTCATAAGTAATCCAATGCCTCTTAAATCACTAACGCTTTTTGGGCTTAGTTGGGTTGTGGAGCTTATGAAAACTCAACAGTTAAGCATGATCAGGTGGGAGTAGTATCATAATGGGTGACAACCTGGGAACTCACCACCAAGGCAACCAAAAACAAATATGTGAGTTCCTAGATGGGCATCTCGTCTAAGGCAAAGACAATATCTATGGTGAGAAGGTCCAGATGTTACATGTAGTGTGTTTTGGGTTAATACGTGTGATAATTTTCAGATTTAAATAGTGTAAACGTTTAAGATACATGTCAGGTTTGACATATTAAACTATGAACATAACAACCCTAATTCTTATTAGCATACATATAATCTGAATGATCGTATAATTCATTTTTAATGATATTACTATGTTGGAAACTCATGTATTAAATGAATTAAATAAACTAAATATTAAATAGTTAGTTATGGATATTTATGAATTACAAAAAGAAAGGGTGGAATAAGAAAAGAGTATAAAAGGGCGAGATGGTGGAAAAAGAATAGGTGTGTAACGCCTCGAATTTATATTCGTCATAATACTTGGTTGTTCGGATAAATCTTGTATCTCAATCGGGTTAAATCCTATTAGATTAATTACCTTGCTAAAATACCTAGTGTAAACATTGTTAGCTCATTAGGTTACTAATTCAAACTTGAGGGGCCAAATCTAAGCTAAGGCCAAAGTGATGGTATTATTGATAAATAAAAAGGGAAAAGAGGGAACCTCCTTCCTCTCTTCTCTGTATATCGACCCACACCTAGGAAACACACACATCACACCTTGAATCACACACACAAGGCTAATCCAGCTATAATCAAGGGATCAAACACATGCAATAGAGAAAATCTGTCATCTAGAGCCATACAAACCTCAAGGTAACCCTTAATTGTGTTTTAGATGGTGATATTGTGTGGTAGAAGTTATTTAGGTGTTTGGGTTGTTGGCTACAGATTATGCCTTTTGGATGTTATCCCTAGCTTAGGGAACTTCTTAGGGGGGGGGGGGGGGACCACTATAATTCTGGTTAGAAACAAAATCCTAGTAATTATACTATGTTATGATGGGATGAGTTTAATATATATATATATATATATATATATTCATGGCAAACAATAATACTTGTAAAACTGATTTATTCCTGTAAACTAGGCACAAAACTTAATAATTCTGGGTATAGTAGTGATTATGGTTGATAACTTGTTATGTGGGTAAAGCACTTGATGTATAGCTAGTATATGAACATAAATGATGCTATGCACATAAGGTGTTTAACAAAATGCATAAATGAAGTAACACGACCTAATTATTATCAACACGGACAAAAGCTATACGAGACCGTTTTAGACAAGTCGCCCGCTTTGATAACATGCCATGAGAAGCTATGTAATATAGTTATGTATGCATAAAGTTATACATGTGATTAAACGCCTAGATTAGAATTTGGGTGATAAGCTAGCAAACTGTAAATGAGCTTGTGTGGGGCCTTGAGTCCATAAAGAACTATTGTGGTTTGTAACATCTGCACGGGTATTATTCAATAGGCAAGGAACACGAGATACCATCTTCGATTTAAGGTGAGAAGAACTCTCGGGAAAAAAGATCAAGTATAAGGTAAGTCATAACTATGACTTTGCACACTTATCTTATTCGCATCTTAGTGAATGGTTATTTTGTTCCATAAGCAGTATATGCAAACTATGCCAAAGGGACATGTAGGGATTACCAACCTTCAATCCGGTTACAAGAAATCATTTATGGATTGAAGGCTAGGCTGTAACACCCCAAAATTTCTAAACCGTATTTCATGATAATATAAGCACATGGGGGGTTTAACTGAAATCACATGAAATGCTACTGATATGAAATTTCCTAACATAGGGAAATAACCCCGTTAACCTTGTTAGCTAAACAAGGATAAAACCCATTGTAAGTGATTAGCTTAGTGAGTTTAAGCAAAATCAACTTGTGTGAAACTTGAAGGACTAAGTATGTCATAAAGCCATAGTTGGCTAATGAACTTAATAAAAAAAAAAAGAGGGATCGATTTCTCATCAGGAGAATCACCCACCCACACACACACATAAGATCAATTCAAGAACAAGCCTAAATCAAGGTGGAATCAAATGGCTTTTCAATGCATTAGCCCTAAAATGAATCATCCAAGCATAAAACACACAAAGGTAACATTTTATTTGGCTAATTTTGATGGTATGTTCATGTTTGATTATGATGAAAACCATGGGTTGTTATAAAAACATAAATTTAAGGCTTGTGAAGGTTACTCTGGTATGAGGAAACCCTAATACATGTGAAATTGTGTATGTTAAACAAAATCCTTGTGAGAAGGTTATATCCTTGTAATTCATGATATAAAATGAACTGGGTTTCTTGGTGGATTGGTAGGAACCACCTTTAAACCATGAAATACTAGCTTTTGTTAAGTTATAAACTATGATTAAGATGTTATAGGAATTCTAGTAATGTTAATCTTGGTCAATAATGGATCCATGAGGTCCTTAAGTCCTAAAATTAAAGTTAGGAAAATCACGCTTACCAAGCGTTTGATAAAATGCCTCAATGAAACTCGATTTCACTTGGGCATAGATAAATTGGTGAAAACCTGTATATTGGTAAAACAAGATCAAAAATGTGTGTAGACAAGTAAAGATTTGGTTCTAACAACCTAAGTGATCATTCACCTCATAGGTGCAAATATAAGAAGACTTTGGATAGCCAAGGAGTCTCGGAATGAGGTAAAAAGGAAGCACACATAAGGTAAGTCACTCGATGACTTAAATCTCAATATATTCCTAATGTGTTTATATGCTTAGTTATACCATTGGATTTAGACATTTAGATTGTCTCAAAAGAAGCTTAAAAAGGAATTCAAAATTTCAAAGAAAACAACCTTAGATGAAGGTTGTCAAGATCCCAAATTAGACTAATGGGTCAATTGGGTAAAACGCTAGTTAGGCAAGGACCTAATCTAAGGGTCAACATTATGCGATATCAATCGTTGTTATTTGCTTGAGTATATTCATAGACTTTATGTTAATAATCTCAAGCTAGTCTAGAAGCAAAAGAGGCGAGAGCCAAGGTAAGTCATGTCTATGACTTTGTAATATAAATACAAATATGCATAAGTTAGGAGTGCCCTTATGGGTATATCATTTAGTTAAAAATAGAATTGTGGTTTCCAAGGGATAGAAAACATTGGGTACAAACCAAGTCGCAAGTCATAGAGGCCGAGCGAACAAGACCGAGAGAAATGGCACATGTGGCCATGGACACGAGGCACCGCAATCACGACATAAATGACTTGGACGGAAGGTTCCCTAATCGAGTTGAGGCTTGACAAGTGGGTAGAAATCACAACTAGGTCTTGGAAATCATAAAATCTTACGGTTTTATCATGCACAAAACTTAACGGGTCAACATGACGAGGGATAGATAATTCATGGTTTTTGAGTTAAAAACCGAATAAGGAACCCAAAACTATCTTTAATCATGTTTATAGTACGCGCGGGATCCTTTAAACGTGCCCCGGGAAGCCCTGGGAGTAGTTTTAGAATGACCCAAAAAGTGCAGCTTGGTGCTATATCATTGCTGCATATTATTTTAAGTATAGAGCTGCTGGTGCAAGAAATGGAAGTTTCTGGTGCTACCTTAAAACCTCAAAGGGGATCCAAAACTCAAGGGGGATCTAAAACCTCAGGTCAAATATAATATGTTTTCGGTAATGACTCAGGTCAAATATAATATGTTTTCGTACTTATTTTTATGTGCGTTTTCTGTTGGTGTGCGTTATGACGTAAATTTTGTTTGGAAACGAGTCCGATCAAATACTTGATGGTGTAAATTCAAGTTATTTTAAGTTTTGACGCCGCTGCAACGCGCAGCGGTCAAAATACTAGTTTGTCATATATTTAAGGAGAAAAAATGAACTATAATTATCCTTTAATAGGAAAAAAAAGAGAAATGTGTCAAAAAAGATTATCTTACATGCGCACCTAAGATAATCTTTTTTATTAGAGTAGATATCTTTAGTATAAACAACCAGGTTTGGCTTGTCAAACCGATTTAACCGGACCCACATCACAAAAAAAAAACCGGTTTCGACCCGACTCAACCCGCCAGTTCCAGTTCGTAGTCTTATTCCTTGAAACCATTTTGAACCCTACCCGATTTGAAAAAAAAAATGTAAATAAAAGAAGATAAGAAACGATTTTATTTTTTTCCCAAACCGGTTTGATAGATTCTAGCATTTTCCGTCCTAATCGATTGATGACCCAAACCACTTTTTTTTTTTCAAACTGATTTTTGTTAACCAACCCGGTTTGGTTTATAGATCAACTAGTGAATGAACCCGCGCTACGCTGCGGGAACTTGGTTGGTATCCGTAGAGAAAATGAATCCAAAATGAAAAGTTTGTGATATGCAAAAAATATATGTCGATGTGCATTTTATACTGATTGAAAAACTATAGAAGTGGATATCGCTAACAATTTCGATAGAACCGGTGTTGTTACGGATGTTATTTCATCCGAATGGCTACAATATGTATATTTTAGCGGCCTAAACATTTAAACATTCGCTATATTGGTGTAATTTGTATTGTTTCTTTATTCTAAATTAATATATAGTGATATGAAAATAATAAACTAAAGTTCTAAATATATATATATATATATATATATATATAGGGCTGTGCAACGGTTCAGAACCGGACCGAACCGAACCGAACCGGACCGAACCGCGAACCATTTATTCCAAAATATGAGAACCGGAACCGGAACCGATAATTACTAAACGGTTCGGTTCCAGAACCGGGTGAAACGGTTCTCATGAACGGTTCTAAACCGGAACCGCTTGTCAATAAAATCCTAAAATTAACATTAACAATTAAATAAAAAACATAAACAAAAACAATGATTTTTCTTAAAAAAAATTTATCAACAGTTTGTGTTAAACTTGGTTACTAAAAGTATAGCAGTTTACATATCAAAATATGTTTTGTTCGGATCAGATCATTCTTTTTATACAGATTAAACGGGTCAGAACAAGCTGTGCTGACTGTTGACCATCACATAAGGCAATACTCTACATTCCTACCTAGTAAACAATTTAAAAGTGTTAAGAAGTATAAAGAAGGAAACAACACATTCTATTTCAAATTAATAATAGAATATTTAAATATTTAATTTAATTCAAAACGGTTCTAACGGTTCTTAACCGGACCCGTCGGTTCTAACCGGAACCGAACCGGGAACCGATTATGCCAAAATATGAGAACCGGAACCGGAACCTATAACATTAATTCGGTTCGGTTCTAGCGGTTCCGGGTCGGTTTCACGGTTTTCACGGTTCGGAACCGTTTATTGCTCACCCCTATATATATATATAGTGATATGATATCTCAAAGAAAGGAGAACCACAGTTTTTATTTTGAAAAGAAGCTAAATTTACAATAACGGAAAAAAGGAATGTAAGATAAGAAAAGTAAGGGCTCATTGGCTCGAGCCCGGGTAGATTGTGGAGTAACAAATGCGCGCAACCAGTAGACCAGAATCACCTTTGTCTTTAATTGCCTACAACAAATCTTTAATATACATAGGAAATCAAGAGAAACACAAAAAAAGGTTCCTCAAACACCACGTGACACATGGCAAGACCGACTAAACTCACCAATTGTAAATTAAAACTGTTAACCCCAATTGAAATTGTATATAGGTATAACTAGCTGATTACCCCGGGAAGGTCCCGGGGTTGAAAATTTAAATATGACTTAATTAAAATGATAAAAGAAGAAAACTCAAATCATAATTGTCATCACAACTATAACATCAATTATCTACAATCTGAACAAATAAATATAAACCATTTCGACTGTTACCGTATCCCCTAACCGCCTAAGATGCTATCGTCTCAATTATATTGGTCCCCTATGAATTTGATTCCTATATTAGCCACTAATAATTACAATAGAATACCACTACATAAACTAAAGTAAGGACATAAACTTAAATCTAAAACGAAACTCAAATCACGAATTGTCATCACAACTATAACATCAATTATTTACAACCTGACAAAGAAACATAAACCATTTCGATTGTTACCATAATGCTTAACTGCCTAATACGCTACCAATCACACCTTCTGTATCTCTTTTATCACACCTTCTGGTCGTTGTGACTTAAACAAAGTAGTCCCAAACTAATAAAAACATATACAAACTAATAATTCCATACCATATCCGTATCTTCTAACCGCCTAATACGCTACCATCTCAAATATATTGATCCCCTATGGATTTGATTCTTATATTAGCCACTAATAATTACAAAAGAATACCATTACATCTAAGAAGTATATTTCTAAAAGCCATGTATAAATGGCATCGAATTAAGTAATACCTGTGGATTTGATTCCTATATTAGCCTATGGCGGCGATCCCGGAATCGCTGGTATTTTTGACTGTTACCGTATCCCCTAACCACCTAATACGCTACCATCTCAATTTTATTGGTCCACTATTGATTTGATTCATATATTAGCCACTAATAATTACAATACAATACCACTACATAAAATAAAGTAAGCACATAAACTTAAATCTAAAACAAAACTCAAATCACGAATCATTATCATAACTATAACATCAATTATCAATTATCAATTATATACACATCAAGTATCCCCTAACCGCCTAACATGCTACTATCTCAATTATATTAGTCTTCTATAGATTTGATACCTATAGAAAATCGAACCACAATTCATATTTTTCATAGCCAACATACGTTACCTATACTCAAACCCAAAATTAATCCGTAGGTGCATGGTCTACAATTCCAATGAAACATGACATCTTAATCAAGACACAACCCTATGAATACTATATTCAAAACTTAATATAAAACTAATAGTATGTTGCTATTATATGTTGACCCATATCAAAATAACCATTATTGCATATGGTAGCTAATAGAATGTTGATAACTATACATGCATAAGCTAATTATATGTGCAACTTCAAGTATAAGCATACTTTTCTTGAAGTGAGTGTTTGTACGTACCAACGGGCTTGTGTTTCGTTCTGTTAGGGCCTTGCAGATAGTGTCAATAGAGTGAGGCGTAGGTTAACCCATTACTCTCCAGTTTGTCCCTCCTTTTTCTATCCTCCTCACCTGTTGCCATGTTAATAAATAAATAAATAAATAAAGTTTACTATTCTGTCAAACCAAGAAGACATTAAAAGCCAAACTAAGAATTGTCGGTTAACCGGCCCTACTAAAAAAAAACATAAAATCTATTTTATAATAAGTGCAGACCAACAAAAAAAATGTACGTTAGTTTACTCATAGTGCTTCTCTTTGTTCAGCAGCAACAGCCAAACCAAAGGCAATAAGATCAAGCACAATAACCACAATCATAACCAATTTAGAAGCCATTGTAACCTGAACCCACACAAACACCAAATGGATTCAGACGAATAAGATGTAGATCTCAATACATATTTCTATTCACAATAAACGTGATTATAAATCCAGCCTAATAAAGACGAATACAAATCGAAAACGACACTTCACCGTTTCATCATCCCAAATAAATAATAATATTACATGATGCTTATTAATTAAGGGTTTTGATTTCTTTATTGACTAACTACACGTGACAGGTGAGAAGTTAGGTGATGCAATGTTGCGATGAGAAAAGAGGGTTTGAGACTTTGAGGTGTGCAGGGATAAAATAAAAAAAAAAACGAAAATAAAAAAAGATTATTAGGGTTTGAGATGAGAAGATAAGGTTTATTATATATGATGATAGGTAGATTTTATGTGATTTAATATAAAAAAACAAAAAAAAATGCACCACATGATGCCATGTGGCACATTCAAGGGTGGATTGAGACCACCATTGAACGCCACGTCAGCAAACTTCAATTCTTTTATATATATTAACTAGCTGATTACCCCGGGAGGGTCCCGGGGTTAAAAAATCTAATTTTACGTGATAACCTATTGCAAATGGCTCAAGTTAACTAACCATAAAATCTCTCAATCATTGCATGTTCATAATATTCTAATCAGTAATAACTCATATTCCCTATCTAAAACCTAATCAGTAATCATCTAAAAAATCACTTATGTAAGCTGCAACTATTTAAAAACTCATCACATCTCTCTAATTTCTCACATTCTAATGGCTCTTATAATTCCTAACATAATCAACTAAACAAACACTTAAGTTGGAAGTTGTAACTATTGCATCTCATTATGCCACGTGGCATAATCAAGAGATGGTTGAGGCCACAATTGAACGCCACGTCAGCAACTATCAATTCTTTCCGGGAGCGTTCCGGGGTTGAAAAATATAACCATTCTAATAATACTAATACCAATAGTAATAATTATTACTCTTGTAATTAAATAAATAAAAAAATAACCTTGCTATAAGGTGACACCATGTGTTGCAATGTTGCACGATTCTTTCTCCTAGCTTCTCTTGATGAAGTATATCTAGTAAAATTCCAATGATAACATGGCGATTGGGCTGATTTTCAACATCGTAGATAAGAACCTGGTTTAAAAGAAAAAACATGATTAATGAATAATATGAACACTTTGTGTGTTTTTTTTTCCTGTATGAACGAAACCCCACAAAAAAATAGTCGATTTTTTCTCTGTTTTTTATATAGCACTATGGTACTTGTTGGAAAGATAATAAAACGCTCGTTAATTTGGTATAATTTTTTTCTTTAAAAAATCCCGTATATTAAAGATATAAACGTTTAAAAATTATGGGAGGAAACATTAGATAGAAAATTTTAAATTTATTTTTAAATTATTTTTTCCTAAAATAACTCAATTTAATTTTAGTAATTGAGAATTTTTAATTAAAAAGGAAATAATTCAAAAACACTAAAATCTTGCAATTATGATGCCACGTGGCAGTTTCATGGAGAGATTGAAGGCACCATTGCACGCCACGTCAGCAATGTTCAATTCTTTTATATATATTAATAGATTAATAGATAATAGATAATAATAATAATAATAGATAATAGATTAATAGATTAATAGATTTGGAAAAAAAAAAAAAAAGAATGAAAACTATTTTGTGCACATGTAGCTCTAGGTTTAATCGTTTGCACTTATCTTTGGGTTAGTTTTGGGCTCATGTCATGGACATTGTCCATGGACTTAAAGCATAGTAAACTAGTGGTTCCACTCACACCCCTTTCCATCGGGTCACAATGAGTATTGAGTTTAATTCGGGTCGTAAAACGGGTTAAAATCAGCGGACCAACAATTAACTTCAACCTGGTGTACATTGCTGTACTTCTGTATCGGAAACTATTGGTAACTAAAGAATGCCTGAAGTTCCGTCTTTGATCACTTTATGCATAGGCGCTATTAGAGATGCAATCCTTGACGGTAAATTCTTACAATGATTTATTTATTTATTTATTTATTTATTTATTTATTTTTTTTTGTGGTAATTGGGTTTTCTTTTAGGATTCATCTGTTGATTTTGGTGCAATAAAGTTCATGTCTTGATTGTATTTATGAATAATAAATTGATTAATTTCTGTGTGCAGAAAATGGAAATTTATTTCATGTTTATCAACTTCCATCAGAACTGTTTGATCAGCTTTTACCTAATTTACCTCCACTGGGATTGCAAAATCTACAAGATGCAATGTTTGTTCATTTGTTTATGTTTTTGTTATTTAATTCTTTTTTTTTTTTTTTTTTTTTTTTGATATGTTATTGTGGATCTTTTTTTAGGCCATCTGGTAGCTCTAGTGAGAATTGGTTTCCGGATAACGGCGTAGGGCCTTCAAGGAAACGGAAAAGGTTTTTACGCTGCTCGGTTTCAAGTGGTGCTTGTTTGAGTCTTTTAAAATGTAGTTTGAACTGAAAAAAGTATATGGCTTTACAGATATGATAACTTTGAACTAATGTGGAGAGCGCGGTATAATTTGAGATGGCCGATTGTTCAACATGACGAGTGCACGACTGATTGGCAGCAGATTTATTGGGAAAAACATCTGCAGAAGTATGCAATCTTTTTGAGTAATTAATATACTTATTTGTTTGATATTTAGTTCTATCGTCTATTCGTCTTATTTTGGCATCTTAACAGCTGCCTGGATGCTACGGCAGAGACGGTTTCAATCACTCTGTATGATGGTTCTCTTGGTGACGTCGAAATTCCTGGTAATTTTGACTTAGCTGAGTGGCTTCTGTATTATCCATAGTTAATAATGATGTGAAATATCTTTTGCGCATATACTATATTTTTATTTATTTTTAATAAATTCTGTTTCTGCAGATGCGTTGCTAAAATATGTTAGTTACGAGGGACACGTAAGCAGGTCAAGAAGTTACTCAAAGTTGGCTTACCATTGTGAACGATTTGGTCTATATACCAGGTAAAACCTTAAATTTTATGATCCTCTTCATCATAAGAATGCGGAAAGTTTTCACATAAATGATTTTTAAGCGTTGTTTTTGGCTTTATTCAAATGCAGACGTCTCAGACTCCAAAGTGTTCATTGTGTTGCGGACATCGGTGTAAGATGAAGAAAGGATTATTTACACTCATTTTTATTGTCTTATTTCCTGACGGTTGTATTTATGTTACAGCACTTGTTAAGGAATTGTCAATTGGAATATTTGGAAATACACTGGCTCAAGTCTAAAGAGCAGGTAATTTGTATTATCCTATGTTCCTTCATTACTGTTATATTCTTCATTTATTAACCTTTTTTTTTTTCAGGTTGACGGTCTCTGCAAACTTCTAGAAAAAAACAAAGGCGCTTTGGCAACACTTGAATTTGTTCATTGCAAGCTGCCTGCAAATCTTGTGACTGCAATCTGTGAGTCGCTACACGTGAAGGGCGTTGAAACGAATGTGATTAAAAGTTTCTCAATTAAGAGATCAAGCTTTCTTGACTGCTCAGATTTCCCTTTACCAATTGGTTTGGAATCATTATTAATAGCAACAAGGTATGTTATGAGCATGTGTATCCATGTTTTAGTTTCATCACTAATTAACCCATAATTGTTGTATATTGGTAGTAGCGGTTTAACTTCATTGGTACTCTCTGACAACCACATGTGGTGGAAAACTGCAAGATTGGTGTTTGATACGCTGCTTGAAGCCGGATCTTGTTTACAAGTTCTTGATCTCTCGGAAAACAATGTGAGTGCTGGTTATACAACTATATGATTTCATTTTATAATATGTGGATTTTATATTTACCATTTCGACATTTTACTGTTTTAGATTACCGGATGGCTTTCACATTTGAAATGGGGATCTCCAAGTTGTAGTATTACAAATCGACAAATTAGCAAATCACTAAAAGCGTTACGTGTGCTGAATCTGAGGTATTTTGAATGCCAATATTAAATTACACAGCGCCTTTGTTACATAAGAATAATAATTGTTGTTTGCAGATGCAATAATTTGCAAAAAGACGATGTAGATTGCCTTAAATACGCCATGGTTTATATGCCGAATTTAGAGGTGTTAAATTTAAGTGAAAATCCTCTTCAGGATGAAGGCATTAGGTCAGTACATATTGCATTTCAACAGATGATGACTAATATATGCCATATTACCATGCAAAGTCTGAATGTGAAACGTCACCTTATAACTGTAGGAATTTGTTTCCTTATTTGGTTGAGAAATCTAAATGTGACACTCCCCTGGCTGAGTTGCACTTGGAAAATTGCGAGCTTTCTTGTCATGGAGCAAGTCAGCTATTAGAAGTTCTTGCTGCTGCAAATGTTGCACTGAAAACTCTGTCCATTGGAGATAATCACCTTACCAGGTTGGTGTCTCGAGAATTAGAAGTGGCAAAATGGGCTGGTGGTTAACAGGTGATAATTCATGGGTGCGGTTCGGTTGACCTGAAAACGCTTGTCAAGAATTTTAAACTTTGTGCATCAAATTAGATTACAAAATATTTAGGAACATTTTATACATAGCCACATAGGCAAGCATCGAATAGTTTACTTTTAAGGCCACTCAAATTTCAAAACAATATTTCAGACCACCAAAAAGACAATTTGGTTTAGCAAATGCCCATTCCAGCCAAAAACCTGCTGCAATATTGTAAATGACAAAAATGACCCTAACCCAAGAAAATTGTATGTGATGTTTTGGAAGTATACGACAAATTCAAGTAATACAACCCCCCCCCCCCCCCCCCCCCCCCCAAAAAAAAAAAAAAAAAAAAAAAAAAAAAAAACACTCATAACTTGTAGATATCTTATCAAGGATATGCACGCTATTTGATTTTTTAAGGGCATTTTTGTTATATTATAATTTTTTGGTGGCAATTAGGATAACGAGACGGAATTGATATTTAGGTGGTATGTCCTGCTATTTGAATACTTGGGTGACCTACGTATGCATCATCTCAAAATTATAGTTTTCTAATAATGAAAGTAATTCTTTTTAATTGAAAACAATTTAGGAAGTTTTTGAATTGAACTTACCGTGGGCAGGTTTTTATTGACTCGTTTTGTTTCAAAACCATTTATTACTTTAGCCAAGATAAATTATAACTTGAATTGACTCATCCGTTAACCACTAAGTAATTAGGTTGAAAGTGCCACCTTTATAGTGAGATCCTTTTAATTATAGTCTATGTTTAAAGTTTGTGTGTTTAACAAGTTTTCCTCACAGCAAATTTGGGGCATCTCTGGGAAGATTCCTACGTTCAGGCATTCAAACCCTTGATGTTAAGGGAGTCGGATTGGGCTTAAATGGATTCTCAGATGCACAAAAGGAAATTAGTCAAGACCTGAGCATCGTCCGCGTCAATATAAGGTTCACCTCATTAACATTCTTGTCTAAAGTCGTCGTTATTTAAAAAAAAAAGATAAAAATACTCACAGTGTTGAATCTTGCGTAGTGGGAATGCTGGTGGCGTCAGAAGTGCAGAATTTTTGTCAAAGGTGATTTCACAGGCACCTAAACTTATTTCAGTCGACGCGAGCAGTAACTGGATCCCTATTGAATCGCTGCCTGCTATTTGTGCATTTCTGAAAGCCGGCAAAGGTAAGCACTTTTACATTTTTTTTCGTAGTGTATAAAAATATTTTTATAACAGAATGGAAGTGTTTTGTTTAGGAAAACTCGAGCATTTTAATATGCGGCAGAATCCATTGTGCGACAAACCTGACATTGCTTCCCTGGTGGCTGAATTTCAAGTGAATGGAAAACCAAACATCTTACTTTCGCCACCGGTTGCTTCTCTTTATGATAATGATCCATAGCTGATGTGTGCATCCAAAACAAGGCAAGATAATGATGTGATTGTTTTTGTGTAAATATGATTGATTTGTTATAGGATTAAATAAGGTTGATAATTATGTGGTATTATTAGATGTAAAGTTGTTTTGTTATTAGATGGGTTGAAAAAGACATGGCAAATCAATCTCCTAAAAAGGATGGGTTGGTGGATTGGCTTTATCATGAAGTTATTATATCCTTCATTTTTGTCTGCAATAATAATACTATACATGAAATTATTTCAAGTATCTAGTTATCTATATCATCATCAATTTCTAATAATGTATGAACATGACAAACTTCTCTCATCCTAGGTGGAATTCGTTTGTGTATTTCATTGTCATAGAGGTGAAGTGAGGTTTTTTTTTAATTATATAAACAAAATTACACTAAATCTGTATTTGTCGGCTGGGCTGAAACCCTTGACCTCAATAGGAGTAACACCACACTTAACACTTTAAATGAGTTATAAACTTGAAAAATATTATATATTCTCCAAAGTGAAAACACCATATTTTAAGATGTAACATACAATGTTTTTTCATGCATGTTTTATATATACTAGATGGCCCTATACATTCCTCTTAGTCTTGAATCTAGGAATAATTTTTTTCGCTATCTTTTTTAGAGAACCACCTACAATTTAAACTATAAAAAATGAAATGATTTTCCACTATCGCAATTAAAGTAATGAGCGTCCCAGACTCCCAGTATTGGGAGACTCATTTTTATGCGTTGGGAGACTCATTTTTATGCGTTGGAGAGACCGTTTCTTCTTTTGTTCGAAGCTATTTATAAAGCATAAGCTGAAATCAAAGGAGTTTACTCGAATGCTACTATCGATAATTGTGAAAAAATGTTTAAAAGGGCTGTATTTGCCTCCGACATTATGCCAACTTGTTAACTATCGCAATTGAAAAACTCATAAACTTGGGTTTTATAACATACATGAATCTTACCCTTACTTGGTTGTCCCCCTTTAGATTGTGTAGTTGTTCATACTTGGGCTTAGACAACAACGTACATGAATTAATTTAAAAAGCATCTCATTATGATAACATTTTGTTTTGTAAACTAGTAACATAGTAGCGATATTCAATCAAAGAAACACTTGAGCTAGAGACAATCTTTTTCATTGAGAATAACAAACAGGAATCCAATTAGATAAACTTATAGAGAAGAATAAGATTAAATAAAGTTTGATAACCATGATTAGGCGTGTTAATAAGATTCTTCACTTTTTTATGGTCACTAATGTTTGTTTTTATAACTAAACACATTAGTTATGTAGTTCTTTAAGTTTTCAAATAGTAAAATGTCAAATACAACTTTAGGATATGTGCACATAGGGTATAAACAAGTCAAACAACTCGTAAGCTACTTGAGTTCGATTCGTTAAAAGCTCAAGTCGAGCTTAAAACGAGCTCGAGCGATAATAAACTTGTTAAAAGAGTCGGCTCGTGAGCTTAAACGAGTTTTTTTAATCATATAGTTTTTATCCATTACATTAGTTATATGCTTATACAATAGTTGTTATTATATATAAAATATTGATTTACCAAAGGGCCTTTGACCTAGTGGATCAAGATGTTAGATAAGATAAGACTTTGTCTTTTTAAATAGTGAGAGATCAAATTCTATTAGTGATAAAAATTAAGCTATTTAAAGAAAATATAAAATATTGATAAAACATAACTAGTTAATATATATTATGTTAATACAAAAAAATATGATACTAGATAAATATATTGTTAATTTTAAATGTATATAATTTAATTTAATAAAAAAAATAAAAAAATGAGCTACACCCGAGCCAAGATTGGGCTTTAAATACTGCTCACTAATCGAGCTTTAACTACTAATGGAGTGGTGGTCCACTGGCAATGGCAAAACGTTTAATACGCATAGATTGTGGAAGGTCTTAGATTCAAGTCTCAAATACCACAGGTGATATAATGAATAAACTAACTAAAGTCATATATTAAACCACCTCAAGCCTAGTCAAACTCAGTCTCACTTAGTCAAACAGTTATCTCATTTGGAAGCTAGCTGTTTGGTGGAACCGTTCACTGAGCAAGAGATTAAAAACGCTGCATTCAGTTGTGGAAGTGATAAAGCCCCGGGTCCTGACGGGTTTAACTTTAGATTTATTAAAAAATTCTGGTCTTTGTTTGTGCAGGATTTTAATCTCATGTTGCAAGATTTTCATTCTAATGCTCTTATCAGGCGTGGAGTGGGGTCATCCTTCATTACTTTGATCCCGAAAGTTCAAGACCCAGTTACGCTAGGTGATTATCGGCCCATTAATTTGATTGGTATTGTGAATAAAATCATTTCCAAGGTGCTTGCTTGTCGGTTAAAGAAGGTGATGGATAATGTGATTCATGAGACGCAAACGGCTTTTGTCGCTGGGAGATATATTCTAGATGGTCCGTTGGTGGTGAGTGAGGTGTTATCTTGGGCCAGACGAAATAAAAAGCGTAATTTTATGTTTAAAATAGACTTTGAGAAAGCGTATGATAATTTAAATTGGGGATTCGTGTTGATGGTGATGCGACAGATGGGGGGTTTCCGGAAAAATGGTGTGGGTGGATTTTAGGGATTCTTTCTTCGGCCAGATCGTCGATTTTGGTAAATGGGTCCCCCACGTACGAGTTTGATTGTGAAAAAGGTATGCGGCAAGGAGACCCGATCTCGCCTTTCTTATTTATTATCGCTATGGAAGCTCTCTCCGGCATGATTAAGAAGGCTTGTGAAGATGGTTTTTTCACGGGGATTAAACTCCCTAATGAAGGGCCCTCGGTGTCACACTTATTGTTCGCCGATGACGCAATGATCATGGGTGAATGGACGGAGGAGAATTTTAAGACGCTTAAGAGAATTTTGAGAGTGTTCCATTTATGTTCCGGTCTTAAAATAAACATATCAAAATCCACTCTTTTTGGCATTGGTGTTAGCACGGACGAGCTGGGTGGTAAAGCCGTTTCTTTGGGCTGTTCTACGGGTGTTTATCCGTTCAAATTCCTTGGCATTCAATTGGGAGCGAACATGAATCGGATTTCGAGTTGGGATCCCGTGGTGGATATTTTCAGGAAAAGACTTACTACGTGGAAGGCGAAAGTTTTATCTTTAGCGGGGCGGGTCGTTCTTATCAAATCAGTGTTGGAGAGTTTACCGGTTTATTTCTTTTCCTTATTTAAAGCTCCGGTTGCGGTTAAATGCAAGTTAGAGATGTTGATAAAGAAATTTTTATGGGGAGGTAGTACGGATGTTAACAAGATTCACTGGGTCAAATGGCAAGTGCTCACGGCTCCAAAAGAGAAAGGTGGTCTCGGGTTAACTGATTTGGGCGACTCGAATAATGCTCTCCTCGCGAAATGGTTGTGGAGATATAGGCTGGAACATAAGGCGTTGTGGCGAAGAGTTATAGATGCTGTCCACGGCTCTCCCAGAAGATTCCAAACGGTTAAATGTAACCCAAACGTGTCGGGGGTTTGGTCGAATATTGTCAAAAGTGGAAATCGTCTTAATGTGAATGGTCAGGCTTTCAGTGGTCTGATACAAGGAGAAGTAAGGAATGGTCGCGCGATTAAATTCTGGGTCGATCCTTGGATAAATCAACTGCCGCTTCAATTTTTGTTCCCGGATTTATTCAAGTTGGAAAGGAATAAAGAATGCACTATTTCGGATAGAATGGGTCAAGGTAGGACTTCTGTTGCCATGTTTTGGGATTGGAGACAGTACCCTCAATCGGTGCAAGAGACCCAGCAGCTTGTGCTCTGTTCGCGCTTGGTTTCGGGCATTGTTTTGAAAGATGGTGCGGACGTCTGGAAGTGGAACAGTGCAGCCATTAATATGTTGACAGTCAAAGACATTAAACAGTGGATTTTTAATAGCCGTTCTCCTGTGAGCAGCGAGATTATGAGAGACTGTAGATGGGTTCCGGCGAAATGTAACCTTTTCATGTGGCGCGCTCGGTTAGACCGCATTCCTACGAAGTTAGCGCTTTTCAGGAGGAACATTCATGTTGGGGATATGACATGCGTTTTGTGTGATGAAGCGGACGAGTCTGTGGATCATATCTTTGCGGGTTGTCGTATTACGGATGGAATATGGTGTGGTATTGTTCGATGGTGTAAGATTCCTCCCTTGTTCTTTTTTTCGCTGCAAGACGTGCAAACAGCGGCTGATCAGTTGCCTCTTTCGGCTGCTAAGAAGGAGATTATGCTTGGTATTTTTACGATAACGTGTTGGCGGATTTGGAAAATGCGAAACGACAAAATTTTTCAAGCGGCGAATGTGATGGTTACTCAAGTGGTAGCGGATATCAAGTCCCTTAGTTTTTGTTGGTATAATAGTAGAGGAAAATATGGTAGGGCGGGTTGGAAGGATTGGAACTCGTTTTCTTTTGATGTAATGTAGTGTATGTGTTTTGGCCGGTTATCTCCTTCTTGGAGATTCCGTCTTTGGTTCTTTAATGAAATTCGCCCTTCAAAAAAAAAAAAAAAAAAAAAAAAAAAACATACAATCAATTATTGCAATAAACATCTGATACAAATAAATGTTCAGTTATTGTACCAACAATTATGTTAAGATAACATAACAGAGCCGGACTTCATCATCCAACAACATTCTAACCCAAACATAATTAATTACATAACATTAATAAAATATATCATCCAATTATCCCTTTCTTTTCCTACTCCCAAGTCTACATTCAGCAGAATATTTTGATCTTGACCAAAAACATATTTATAATTTATAAAAAAAAAAATATAAAAAAACTCAATAGGCTTAATATTGAAAACCGTACATAAATATGACATTTCCCGTAACAATATTATCCATCCTCTCTCTCTTTCTCTCTCTCTCTCTCTCTCTGATAAATAATCTTAGCCGTCGATCCAGCAAAGGCTTTATTTTACTCTCTCTCTCTCTCTCTCTCTCTCTCTCTCTCTCTTCTCCGCTGTCTCCGTCACACCTCAACCACCATCACCACCACCACCACCACCGTCGTCAAACGACGTCGTCGTGGATCTAACTAGATCTAAGCAATGGAGGAGGCTCTTGAAATGGCACGGTCAAAGGACACAAAGGAGAGAATGGCAGGAGTAGAGAGGCTACATGAACTTCTAGAAGCTTCGAGAAAGAGTTTGACGTCTGCTGAAGTCACGTCTCTGGTTGATTGTTGTTTAGATCTCTTGAAGGATAATAATTTTAGGGTTTCACAAGGAGGACTACAGGCGCTTGACTCTGCTGCTGTTTTATCCGGTGAACACTTGAAGCTTCATTTCAATGCCCTAGTTCCGGCTACTGTTGAACGGTTAGGTGATGCTAAGCAGCCTGTTCGTGATGCTGCTCGTCGATTGTTGCTTACTCTCATGCAGGTAGTATTTTGTCGGTCTCTTTATTATTATTTATTTAATTTTTACTGTCGTTTTTGAGTAAAGTTCAGTTTCTATTTAGTGGTTATGTAAATGTTGATACATGTTGTGTGTGTGTGTGTGGGGGGGGGGGGGGGGGGGGGGGGGTAATATTGTATTAACTAACTATTGGTTTTAGGTTCCAAAATTGGTAGTTTAAATTCGGGTAATTAGTTCTTTAGGTAGGTTTCTTTGGCGGTTGGTAGGTATTCGATCATACCGACCAACCGCCAACGAATTCGATAGTCGATACGGTTTTCTATTATATTTTGGCACATAATTTGGGTGTGTCACTTGGTTGGTAGTGAGGATTATATGTGCTTATACGAGTGGATTTATTATTTATAGATATTTTGAGCGTTAGCTCATAATGTGGTATTTTGATCAGGAGAATCTGTTGATTTGTAGCTTAGGGCAGTATCTGTGTTAGTTCTTTTTATGCTTTAGAACCTGCCCATGAAGATCTCACTTGTGTAGCTTGTGAAGTACTTTGAGTTCATTTGCTTGAAGCCTTAAACTTGTGGGCGTCGTGGCCTCGTGATGGCAAGGATCATACATACTCTTGTCGTGGCCTCGTGATGGCAAGGATCATACATACTCTTGTTTGCTTATTTGATTTACTTTTTAGATGTGCGTTCCAAATGAGTAATTAGATTTTACATTCTTCTCTTGCTTTTGTGCAGGTTACCTGCCTAGCTTTATAGTGTCTATAATACAGTCTTTGTTTAGTGGTTTTATTTGAGCTAGATTAGTTGTATAGAAGGCGTTTATTCAGTGATAAGTGAAAACAAACATATGAAAAGTTACAAGCTTGGCTCTTGGTTGTGCTACAGGTCTCTTCTCCAACTCTTATTGTTGAAAGAGCTGGTTCTAATGCTTGGAATCACAAAAGCTGGAGAGTCAGAGAGGAGTTTGCAAGAACTGTCACATCTGCCATTGGTCTATTTGCATCTACAGAGCTACCCCTGCAACGTGCTATTCTTCCTTCTGTATGCTTTCTGCTAGTGTTTCATGAGGCTTTCAGTGCATAGTTACATCATGCAAAAATCTTACTATTTCTTACACCCTTCTCTCATTTTCAATTGTCCAGATATTAAAGATGTTATATGACCCTAATCCAGGTGTGAGAGAAGCTGCTATTTTATGCATCGAGGTTAGCTAACTGTTAATGCTTTAATGCTATAAGCTTATGAAGTGAAATCACTTAAGTTGACCTTTTTCGTCCTGCAAATGTAATGTCCTACTGTTACATATTTGTACAGAGTTTGATATTTACTTTTACAGTGACTGTTTTCTTGTAAGAGCAGTAGTGACACAACAGTGTCCCCTTAGTTATGCAAATCTTATCTAAATGAATTTTGTTGACATTTTTTCTCTGCTGCAGGAGATGTATGCTCAAATTGGGCCTCAATTCCGTGAAGAACTCATGCGCCATCAGCTTCCATCCTCAATGGTGAATATGTTAGGGCTAGCATTTCTGTTCATTTAAACCAACAAGCCATTCTACGCACCATATATCTCGCTTATGTGTGCATATAGCATGGCCCATTCTGTTTTAGTCAACAGCCAATTCTATGCACCATATATCTTGCTTATGTGTGCATATAGCATGGCCCGTTCTGTTTCAGTCAGCAGTAATTGTCTTTTATTAACCGATTATTTAAGCAACCATTATGCCATTATGCAACTAAATTAAAGATCAACACGACATACAGTGCAGGATACAATTGTTTTTTATTCATTGTGACACGATACATATATTGAAGTTTTATGAACAAATTTTTGTTTAAAGGTTTAAAAGGTTTGAAAGATATAATATGCTACAGTGTCTATGCTCACAAATAAAAAGGGTCATGTTTGGGTATCTTAAATCTACCTATTTGATTTCTTTCCCCACATGTATATCTCTACTATTTGGCTAATTTTTTTTCCCCGGATCCAGGTAAAGGATATCAATGCCAGACTTGAAAGAATTGAACCAAAACAACATTCCTCAGATATTCGAGTTAATACTTATGCTCCTGCTGCTGCCAAGCAGTCCAAAAGAAGCAGTCCAAAGGCCAAAACCTCCTCCCGTGAAGTATCACTTTTTGGAGGTTAGATTTTTTCATTTCTCAATAACGGATCTACATTTATTGTTTGAACCTTGTGTTTCTGTTGGGTTCTCTACCATTTTTATTTTAACTTTCCAACTCTTTTTGGGTTACTGTCTGTTGCTGTTGGCAAATTTTTACTCTTTCTCGTAAATATATATTTCAGGGGAACCTGATACTGAAAAGCCAATAGACCCAATCAAAGTGTATTCAGAAAAGGAATTAATCCGCGAATTTGAAAAGATTGCTTCAACTCTTGTTCCTGAGAAAGATTGGTCCCTCCGCATTGGAGCCATGCAAAGAGTTGAAGGCCTAGTTCTTGGAGGTGTGTATGATGTTTTTTTAAAAGAAAAAAATTTAAAAAGAGAAAACAATTTTCAGCAGACTGCAGACAAGCCAGTTCTGTTCTCATTCCTTTCATTGTGTCACACCAGGTGCAATTGATTATCCATCTTTCCGTGGACTGTTAAAGCAGCTTGTTGGTCCTCTAAGCACACAGTTGGCTGATAGAAGATCTAGCATAGTTAAGCAGGTATGCTGCAATCCTGTGTGAAGAAAGGATTATTTTTTGAGATTGATAAAAGCATTTGACTATTTTTTCTTTCTCATGACTATTGCTAGGCTTGTCACTTATTGAACTTTCTATCCAAAGAGCTGTTAGGAGAATTTGACTCTTTTGCAGAGATTTTCATTCCTGTAAGAATAAGCTCTATCTTGTCCCTTGAGTGATCCTAACATACCAAATACCTTTCTGATGCGTGATTTGACATTCAGGCTCTTTTCAAACTTGTTGTGATAACTGTACTTGTAATTGCAGAATCTGCAGATAACTGCATAAAAACGGTATTTACTTATCTATTCATTTATTTGACATTTTGACTTATATCCTTCTGCAAATTTACTGCTTACACTTCTTTTTTTCCTAGATGTTGCGTAACTGTAAAGTTGCCCGGATACTTCCTCGTGTAGCTGAAACTGCAAAACATGACCGTAGTTCGATACTTCGTGCCAGGTTCTAATTTCATCTTCTAAGCATGATTCATTCATTATAAAATAACCATATATCAGTGCTAATATCGCATTTCAATTATACACAGATGTTGTGAATACGCATTGTTGATATTGGAATGTTGGACTGATGCACCTGAGATACAACGGTCTGCCGACCTCTATGAAGACCTTATTAAATGTTGTGTGGGAGATGCAATGAGCGAGGTCTATTATTGTTAGTCTTTATTGTTACGATTTTATCATTATAGGTAATTTAACACTATAACACGTAATCACATCAGGTGCGTTCAACTGCTAGAGCATGCTATCGTATGTTCTCCAAAACATGGCCTGATCGTTCCCGACGCTTATTTTCATCGTTCGACCCTGTCATTCAAAGGGTATGTATTCTCTTCTAACATAATGCACTAATAATACTGCCAACGTAGCAATGCTGCCGTCTAAGTAGTTAACTCGGCCGATACCGATATATCGGTTATCGGTCATCAACCGATATGTTGGTACCGATATTTTGTACCGATATTATCGGCGATAATGGCCGATATTTTGACCGATATTTTACCGATATATCACCGATATTCCCGATATTGGTGTTTTTCTTCTTAGTTCTTCAATTTTTCTTACTTTTTATAGTTATTACTTGTTTATTATTGTTTGAAGTCTTAATTGTTAATAGTTAGTGTTAAATATTAGTGTTTTAAGTCTTAACAAGTTCCCGCTTGCTACAATTGTTAGTGTTTTGCAAGTTGTAAAAGGTTAATTTGTTAATGGTAGGAGAGTATGTTGAATTGTTAGTGTTAAATTGCTACATGTATGGATTTTGCATGATATAAAAATTGCCGATATCCCACCTATATCTCACCGCGATAACCTATATCTCAAATATCGGTCCTTCACCGATATCCGATATTTTACTGCATTAACTGCTTAGGCTGCCGCTGCATAACTGAATAACTTGCATGCACAGATAATAAATGATGAGGATGGCGGCATGCACCGGCGGCATGCATCACCTTCACTTCGTGACAGGAATCCACAGACAGCAATTAATACTCAAAATTCATCTTCTTCAAATCTAGCTGGATATGGTACTTCAGCCATTGTTGCAATGGACAGAAATGCAAGTCTACCATCTGTTACCTCTCACTCATCTGGCCTTTTTTCATCACAATCAAAGCCCGCTAACAAGAGTACAGAACGTAGCTTAGAAAGCATGTTGCATTCTAGCAAACAAAAGGTTACAGCTATTGAAAGCATGCTTAGAGGTCTAGATTCCGGCAGAGTTAGATCATCAAGTCTTGATCTAGGTATGTGTTTTGAAATCATTATATATAAGTATTTTTTTTTTGAATGGCTAACTTCAATCTTTTATTACCCCTAGTACAGGAGTGGACCCACCTTCATCTCGTGACCCGCCATTCCCTCTTGCTGCTCCTGCTTCCAATAGTCTCACCTGTTCATTATCATTAGACTCAACCGCTTCTGGTATCTCGAAACCTAACAATCGTAGTGGCGGTTTGGTATTATCTGACATCATCACTCAGATTCAGGCTTCACGTGATTCTGCTAAAAATGCGTATCATGGTAATCTCCGAAACGAAACTCTGTCATCACTTTCATCTTACTCAGCAAGACGAGCTCCTGAAAAACATCTGGAAAGGAGCTCTTTTGAAGATCATCATGAAATTAGAGAGGCCCGTAGATCGGTTAATTTGCATACAGATAAGCATTATTTAGACACACCTTACAGAGATTCACACTCACATAACAGCCATCATGTACCTAATTTTCAAAGACCGTTATCAAGAAAAAATGTAACCGGGAGAATGGCTTCAAGCAGGAGAAGGAGTTTTGATGAGAGTCAATTTTCACCTGGAGAAATGTCAACTTATACAGAGGGTCCCGCTTCTCTTAATGAAGCTTTAAGTGATGGTCTTAGTTCTGGTGCTGATTGGAACGCTAAAGTTTCTGCATTTAATTATCTTCGTTCATTACTCCAGCAAGGCCCAAAAGGAGTTCAAGAAGTTACACAAAGTTTTGAAAAAGTAATGAAGTTATATTTCCTACATTTAGATGATCCACACCATAAAGTGGCACAAGCAGCCCTGACATCACTTGCTGACATCATCCCAGCTTGTAGAAAACTGTTTGAAAGTTACATGGAGAGAATATTACCGCATGTGTTCTCTCGGTTAATCGATCCCAAGGAATTAGTAAGGCAACCATGTTCAACCGTTTTAGAAATTGTTGGCAAAACATATGGTGTTGATTCACTGTTGCCAGCTTTGCTTCGTTCTTTAGATGAACAAAGATCCCCTAAGGCAAAACTTGCTGTAATTGAGTTTGCAGTCGTTTCGTTTAATAAACATGCGGTAAATTCTGAGGGTGCTGGGAATGTTGGGATCTTGAAATTATGGCTTGCTAAATTAGCACCATTGGTTCATGATAAAAACACAAAGTTGAAAGAAGCGGCTATAACGTGTATCATATCTGTTTACACTTACTTTGATTCAACATCTGTTTTGAATTATATTCTTAGTTTATCTGTTGAAGAACAGAATTCTTTAAGGAGAGCACTTAAACAACATACACCTCGTATAGAAGTCGACTTGATGAATTACTTGCAGCAGAAGAAAGACAGACAACGGACCAAGTCATCTTATGACCCATATGATGTAGTTGAGACTTCTTCTGAAGAAGGGTATATTGCAGTGTCAAAAAAGACTCCTTTGTATGGAAGGTATTCTGCTGGTTCTGTTGATAGTGATGGTAAGAAATGGGGTTCGGGTCCCATCCAAGAATCGACCCAGATCCCTAGTGATGATAATCTATATCAGGGTGTTGATATTGGTTCCAATAATGGTGGACATGTTTCAAATGCTAAGGATGCTGTGGCATCATGGTCCATTCGGTCAGAAAATTTAGAGGGAAATAATGACATGGAGGCTCATTCTAATTCAACGCCCCGGGTCAATGGACTTGTGAGCTCTGATACCCAACTGGATGATTCAACTGCTGATTTGGAACTTAGCCTTTCAAAACTTGCAGCTTTGAAGATCAATTCATCTCCTGATACTAAACCTAGCATCCCTCAAATCCTTCATCTAGTGAGTTCAAATTCCAAAAAAGACTCAGTTTACTTATTCATACACTTCTATATTGCTAATAATTTAATCATGTGATCTTATTTCTTTAATTAGATTTCTAATGGAACCAATGAAAGTTCTACAACAACCAAGCATACTGCACTTCAGCAGTTAATTGATGCTTCCGCGGCCAATGATTCTTCCGTATGGACCAAGGTTATTTAGTATGTTATTAATGCATGAAATTTAGTAGCAAATAGCTGCGGGGCACAAAAAATAGTTTACTGATACACTTTTGGTGTTTGATATATGTTTGCAGTATTTTAATCAAATTTTGATGGTTGTACTCGAGGTTTTGGATGACCCTGATTCATCAATTCGTGAGCTTGCTCTTTCATTAATAGCTGAAATGTTGAAGAACCAGGTATTTTTGTTTGATTTTCAACATTTGGTGCCCTTCACAAACTGTTTTTTTTTTCTGACTAAGGTTTTCATCCACTGATTATTACAGAGAGATGCCATGGAAGATTCTATTGAGATAGTAATTGAAAAGTTACTAAATCTTACCAAGGACACAATCCCAAAAGTAAGTTTCTATCCTACGATATCTTCCAATGATGATTGCAATATTTACCATCAGCAGAGAAGTATTAGGAGCTGTTTGGGGATCTGTTTTTTCTTTTTCTTTTTTTCTCTTTTTTTTGCGTTTTAAGATTTTTTTGTTCTTTATTTGCAGGTATCAAATGAAGCAGAACATTGCTTAACTGTTGTTCTGTCTCAACAAGATCCCTTCAGATGTTTAAGTGTAAGTTATTCCATGTTTCAATGTTGTTATTTTAAATAATTTTTACACAGTGACAATTCCGTTATATATCGGCATCATTTCCTATTCATCTCTTGTGTTCTGACATTGTAGGTTATCGTTCCATTATTGGTAACCGAAGATGAGAAAACTCTTGTTACGTGTATAAACTGTTTGACAAAGGTAGATTCCAATCAAACCATACTGAAACTTCCATTTTTTTTTGTTCATAAACATAATCCAATGCACATTGTTGTGATCTGAAATTCATTGAATGTCTTGTATTCTTCAGCTTGTGGGTAGGTTTTCCCAGGAGGAATTAATGGGCCAGTTACAATCTTTTTTGCCTGCTCTTTTTGAAGCTTTTGGTAACCAGAGTGCTGATGTTCGCAAGGTAACTTGATAAATATTTCCGCACCATATATTAATCATCATCACCGAACTCACATGGTATTGTGTTGCTTGGTGCTTGCAGACTGTTGTTTTTTGTCTGGTAGATATCTACATAATGCTTGGAAAAGCCTTTTTGCCATATTTGGAAGGACTTAACAGCACACAGTTGCGGTTAGTAACGATATATGCCAACCGTATATCACAAGCAAGGACTGGAACTCCTATCCAAGATTAGCGGCATGATGATGAAGATAAAGAGGAGTGTGATTTGGTACATTAATTTGGTTGTGAATCTTGTATATTTATATGGTGTATGCTGTAGGTGTGCAAAGGCTTGTGGCTGGTTTTTCTGTGTGGCTTTATTTTTGTTAAATTTTATTTTTTCTAACACTTAGTTTTGTAAGGCGAAATGTGTGTTTTTGGAAAATTATTACAACATACACTAGTGATATTGTATCTTCCGGGTTCTTGTGTCCATAATACACAATTTGGTTTTTGCCGTTTGATGCTTTAAATAGTCTATATGGGTTGTAAAACATTATTCCCAGTGTCCTTGGTTTGATGTAGACTGCTGATATTAGTAGTTAGTATTGCATTCGGTAGTTGTCTTGTTCGAGCAGCGGTCAATGATACTTTTGCATTGTATCACTATTCACTTATGGTATCATCTAAAATCCTTTGTAAGCATCGTACTCTAAAAAGTCTGCATTTATCATTTTTTTATATATTAATGTATGCTATTTATTGACCCAAGGGTATTTTTTTATGACACCGAATGAATTTGTTGCGATTGAAATAAACAATGATAGATGGTTGTTTCTTGAATCATTCGGGTTGATAGACGTCTGAGCTTTGAAAAAGACCAGCCCCAAATGAAAATTTTCTAGTTACGCACCTGTATTTTTATGCGTTGTGCAACTTGAGGTCAGCGGCCGATGACTAATGTAGACCTTTAAAATGAGGGCGCTCCAAAGTGTCTAGGCTATATAAACTCTCTTCTCCTGGGGCATTCAATGCTAATCTGGTCTCCTGATTTCATACACAACAATATGGCAATATTAAAAGCCATGATGGAGGAACAGTCCACTATATATACATGACCCGTGGGACTCAACTGGTTAACTTCCGCCGACACTTTTCACACTTCTAGGGTCCTCATACAGTCTGGACCGTTCCATCTGCAGAGAAAGCGAAAGCTTAAACCCAACACATGGATCCAACACACCTCCACAATTACGAGGTTGCCCTGTTTGATGAAGACGAGAGTTACTCAACTAGTCAACTGTACAGTAGACAAGTTACACTAGTTTTCATCTAGTACATGAGGGAAAGGGAGACAAACAATCGGTATTTACATGCTCCTGAACCTCCTTATTTTGCTTATCGATGTGCAACCAAGTTGAAGAAACAATAAGTATACCGGAGATTAGGACTAATCACCGGGGGGTTAATACTTATGTTACTGTCAGATTAATCCTTTACCCAAACCGTGATGGTAACCCGTGTGAGTGTTAGTGCGAGTGAGTGTGTATGTGAAGTGTGTGAGAACACAAGAGTTAAGTGGTTCGGTCGTTAATGACCTACGTCCACTGTAAGTACCCCGGAATATTATTGATAATAATAGAGATTACAATGAGTGAGTGTAGTAGTGATGGTTATTTCTGAATGATCTACAAGGATTGCATGTAATCCTATTTATAGGCGCCGCAGTGGGCTGCATGGAATGGCCCACGGGTGATACCATTGGTCTGGGCCCAACCGAGGCCCAAACCCATGGTCCTTCTGAAAATGGCGGGAAAAGGCAGATTACTGTTGATGACGTCACGCTATAGTGTGGTCGTTGTTGTAGCCGGACACGTGGCGGATTTCTGGTGGTGCACAGTAACGTCGTACTTGCTACAGTGTTAAGGCTGTCCATGCTGTCTGATGTGACGTCTGACAGTTGGCGAGGTAATGCCTGCTGGTCACTATTCACGACAGCATGCACAGTGCAGCTGTTCACCTTTTGTACGTTCTGCCACATGTCCTTCTCCTGCTGGTGTGTACTCTGACATGGATCTTTATGAATCTTCCTTCTGCCGTTCTTTGTACTTCGTATAAGAGGTGCCAGGGGAAGATTCCGCGCGTGGTAGTACGCGCGTATCAGGTGTTGTATGTTGCCTATCGTATGCTTTGGCGCGCGAGACATGTCGATTGCTTGTCCCCGCGCGAGCGTGTTCCCGCGCCATGATGGAGGAACATTCCACTATATATACATGACCCGTGGGACTCAACTGGTTAACTTCCGCCGACAGTTTTCACACTTCTAGGGTCCTCATACAGTTTGGACCGTTCCATCTGCAGAGAAAGTGAAAGCTTGAGCCCAACACATGGATCCAACACACCTCCACAATTACGAGGTTGCCCTGTTTGATGAAGATGAGAGTTACTCAACTGTACAGTAGACAAGTTACACTAGTTTTCATCTCGTACGTGAGGGAGAGGGAGACAAACAATCGGTATTTACATACTCTTGAACCTCCTTATTTTGCTTATCGGTCTGCAAGTATTGTGTTTATCGAATTTGTCTACTAGGCACAAGACAAACCAGGACAACAAAGGTATTTGTTTTCTTCATTGTATCTGTCAACATGTGATCTTTCTTTTTTAATTAAAAAATGCAATAGTTTTTAATTTTTAGTGAAAATTGCTCGAATAGTCTATATGCCCAAATTTCACCTTCAGTCCCCAACTTTTCAAAATTGCATCTGTAGTTCCCAACTTTTGGTGTCACTTAACTCGGATAGTCCCTGGTGGTGGTGGTGGTTTGTAGAGTTGATGGGTTGGCGAAGATGAAGTGGGTGGGTCCCACATTAATTTTTTTTTATTTTTTAATAACAAGGATAGTTTAATAATTTTACACCCACTTAACTAGATTATTTAACCTCCATCCACTCTAGGGACTATCCGAGTTAAGTGACATCAAAAGTTGGGGACTACAGATATAATTTTGAAAAGTTAGGGACTAAAGGTGAAATTTGGGCAAACCACAGCTATTCGAGCAATTTTCTCGCGCAACAAAACAGGTTGTATCGATACATTTTGAAGATAGCACTTGCATCTGCATAGAAATTGATCATCACATTCCTATTATGTAATATCGGAATCCTATATTTGAGAATTTGAAACCCTGATATGCTTGCAACAAGGTTTTTTCTTAATAATTACATACCGTAAAAGCCAACATACAACAATTACAAAAGTTCATAATCTCGAGATTGCTTTATTCTTCATATAATATGTATATACATAGACAGAGACACACACACGGAGGGTTTATTGTGCTTCACAGATGAGATCGAGTTACAATATTACAGAACTTGCATAAGAACGATGTTTTTTAATCCTCGGTGATGGTTATAGAATGTGACGTCTCGTTCCTTTCGCGAGCTTCCAAGTTTGATGCATTTTTCTTACAAGGTAACTTGATATAGTTGCTAAAAGAACATGCAACCACGACTATGAAAAGTGTAAATACGATTATATACTCAATGAACCCAAACCCATGAGGCATAAACAACACCAACATAAAGGATAGAGGCGCGAGCAGGCTCCAAAAGCAAAACAAACATTGCAAGATCCTGTAATAGATAGGCGAGCAACTTTTCCCGGCTAAGCGAGCTTCTAAACAAAATAGTGCAACTGGCATCGGTATTGCTATTATGTACGCAACGACCGCCATGTTGGCAAGCAAAGCGTCAGTCTCAAAAGGAGACTGTGCTTTGTTTTGGAACTTGAGACCGACAAGTTCTATTAATGACGGAAACATGTACAGGAGCGTCCCAGCGTATACAAGATACAATATTCCGTTGTAACTTTGAAACCTATAATAAAAATTAAATAAATAAATGGGTAATGATTAAAAGTAAAAGTCACTAAAAGTGATATGCTGATGTATCAGTGATATGACACTTTATGATGTGAAGTGTAAAAAAATAAACGATAGCCTAAATGATGTGAAAACCGTTGTTGGTGTTGGAAGAAATCATATACAGATTTGGGTAACGACTCTCTAAGGGTACACTAAGGTGCTGTTTGTTTTTTGCTCAGAAGCACTTCTGACCTCTTTTGTCTACACCACGCAGACGCGCGCAGACGTTTGGAGTCTGCAGATTGTTTGTTTTTTGGAAGACCTTTCACTCAAAAAGGTCTTCCTGACCTCTTCTTGGTGCAGACTTGTTCCAAAGTCTTCTAAGGTCTTCTCCACTTCTCTTCTCCTCACCCACCACCACCGCCACCACGGTCCACCACCACCAACCACGGTCCACCACCACCCACCACCACCACCACGGTCCACCACCACCATGGTCCACCACCACCACCATCCACCACCACCAACCACGGTCCACCACCACCACCACCATGGTCCACCACCACCCACCACCACCACCGTTCACCACCACCATCCACCACCACCGTTCACCACCACCATGGCCCACCACCACCACCATCCACCACCACCGTCTACCACCGCCCACCACCACCATCACCGTCCCCCACCACCACCCACCAACACCACCGTCCACCACCCACCACCACCACCAGGGTCCACCACCACCACCAACCACGGTCCACCACCTACCACCGTCCACCACCACAGTCCGCCACTATCCACCACCACCGTCGACCACTATCCACCACCGTCTACCACCAGACTGCTGTAAAAAATCAGTTTATTTAAATTTCAGTTTATTTCAGCAGCCTGCAGACATTAACAAACAAACAGTCTTCTTCTTGCAGACTGCAGACATTTGGTCCACCTCTTCTCCTGCAGATGTCTGCAGATGTGGTCCGCAGACTGCAGACCTTTTCCTGCAGAAAAAACAAACAACACCTAAGAGGGGATGGGGCACCCTCGGTTTGTGATGTTGGGCTTGTGGACCGTTGGGTAACGGTCATTTCATAAAAAAATAACTTTTCTTTTAAGGAAAAAGATCAAATACAAACAACTTTTCGGTACGAACTGAAGGAAAAAACACGCGGAGCATGTATAACTAGAGTAATTATATAATTACTCTAGTTATACATGCCCCGCGTGTTTTTTTCTTCAATTCGTACAGTTCGTACCGAAAAATTTGTTTGTACGTGAACGTACCCCTTCTTTTAAAACTATATAAACCCACCATTTTATCTCATCATTTTACCCAAAAAAAAAAAAAAAAACATTTCACTCTCACTAAAAATAAAATTTTTAATCACTTAAAATAACTTTTTTCTAAACACACCCACTACTCCCTAGGTACAAGCCTCATTCGTATTTCCCACGACACCTGCTACTCTCTCGACGCAACAAATGTCGTTAGGCGCCTTTAACCAACGCCAAACCGCATGGAAAATGCAAATGCAACAACAATTTCATATGTAGAGGCAACAACTAATGTCACAAATCACGCCCATGCCTCAATCACAACCCGAGCACGATTTCGTATCTTTAGGCGTCCATAATGACGTTATACCCGAAATCCAACCTACCCAAAAAAGCAGCTAAAGGGAAAAAACGTACACAAGAAGAAGGCCCTAGTACTAAGGCGGAAAACATTCCTTGGAGTCCTGTCGAGTTGGAGGCTCTATCCTAAGCTTAGGTGAACGTTTTTTAAATAATTATTAATTATGCGTAGGTACAAATCGAAAAGTTCACTATGTTAGTACCAAGTGTAAGGAGATGATGAGAATATGCCAATTATTTAGGGGGGGGGGGGGGGTTATCAAAATGGTTGGAACAATCGTACGACCGGTCAAAATGACGAGAATGTTTTGACGACGACTCTTAAAAAATACACCAAGAATCATGGGGCGTGGGGGTACATGAGGCCGTACGAATTTTTTAATAAATGTGAAAAGTGGAAAGTGGTACCTAGTGAGGTATCACAAGCCAAAAGGTCAAAAACGAGCGCATCGGGAAGTTATAGTGCGGGTGGGTCGGATGCACGTTGTGCTATCAACATAACAACGACCTAGAGTTTGAAGATGAAACTCCAACTCCCAAATCGGAGTGGCCGATTGGAAGGGACAGCGCCAAAAAGCGGCATCTGACTCAAAGGGAAAGGCCTCGGTTTCCAAGGAAAAGGACGCGGAGAAAATAGATTTATTGCTACAAAACTTTAACAAGTTTAAGGAAGTGCAAGCGGAGAGGTACAAAAAAAGAGAGAAAGAGAAGGAAGAAGTCGCGTTAAGGGATATGGAGAGGCTGCAGTTGGATAAGAAACAACTCGAATTGGATATTTCTCGACATGAGTCGGAAGAGTTTAACATCATGTCGAGAAGTATCGAGGGCTTTCCAGAGTCCGACCGTATGGTATTGGAAAAAAATGAAAGACGGGATTGCGGCAAAGTGACTAGGAGGAAATCTGCCTTAATTGTTTTTTTTTAATTATATTCTTTTTTTTTTTTATTTTTAATGAAAAAAAGTTTAATGAAATATAAAATATAAAAATAAATAAAAGAGAAAAAGAAAAAAAGAAGGGGAAACAATTTCCTTGATTTGGGGGAAGGGAAGAGAAGAGTGACGTGATGCTGAGGTAGACAAGGGGGAAGATGGAACCACACCCTATAGCCTAATCGATATAAAAAGTGGGTTAATTCAATTAAGAGAAGATTAAGGGGGGTGTTTGGTGTTGAGTTTTGAAATGGATTTTTAGATTATTGTGTTTTGAAAACTTAAATAATCAGTTTTTAGTGTTTGGGGTTGAGTTTGAAATGAATTTTTAGGCTACCAAAACGCAATAATCTAAAAGAAGCTCCACCCCTGTTTTGAAAAATCAATCCCAAACACCCTCTAAATGAGGTATTATTAAATCTTTGATACGTTTAGATCCCCCGACCTTGAGGCAATCCGTTTTCTGGATTGAGTGAAAAAGGTTGTTCATAATAATTCCCTGGCCTCAAGGAACCAATATTTTATTTTTAGCATAATAAGTTTTTCAATTCAAAAGGAGGTAGCGGCGCAGCCAGTGGCGAGGCTTAGTTGGGGTGGGAGGGGGCGGCCGATCCCCCCCCCCCCCCCGAATTTTCGTGCAGAAGTTCCGATTATATAGTATTCGTATAGAAAATTTTGTAAATATAGGGTTTCGACCCCCCGGAACTGGTTTTCAACCCCCCAAAACTAGTGACTTCCGACCCCCCGAACCTTCGGGTCAAGCTTCGCCACTAGGCGCAGCTTATTGCCCGTATACCTGCCGTTAATAGACGAAACATGTACATCTTCATACTTAGGCGCCAAATCATATAAGGAGAGATATGTGTCCTAAAATCCAAAAGGGTTCTATGATAAAAATCATATAAGGACAGTTGCTGTTAAAAAAAAAAGAATGATAGGTGAAAACCATCCGGATTGATTAAAAGCAGAGACATCTCTGGATGTAGAAACAGAAGAGATTGAAACTCACAGAAAAACAGAAACATATTTGTCTCAATGATTAAAATCTTGCAAACACAAATGAAACTCTGAGTGAAAGAAAAAAAACGATACATAACATAGGAAAGCCGAACTTACCGTGCACGAAGACGAAGTGGATTCGGGATGGGAAATGGTGGCGTGGATTCATCTTCAGGTTCAATGTTAATGGCTGTATGTTCACGTTGTCCACCTCTCGGGGTAGGAATAATGTTTGAATGGCGGTCCAAAGCCTGCGGCTCCATATTCGTAGTTGTGAATTCAGATGGGTTCGGAGCGTTGGGAGCCACAAATCTGTAAACAACAACACATAGCATGAATTACGGAATTGGAATGAAAGAACATGTAGCTTGAACTTAACTGTGCAGGAAGTGGATCAGTGATGGGAAAGAGTGTGGCACTTGATATGTTGTTTGAATTCTCCATATTTTTGGGTGAATTTGTAGTAATTGGCAGGCTAGATGGGGAGGCTCTTTAAGTTCTCATGGGAAGGCTATTTAAGCGTATGCATTGTGAGTATACGTTAAAAAGCAAAGATTCTCCCTCTCACGTAACGTAGCAAAATGTCACTATCGCGCAACAGTGTTTCGTTTTTTTACTTTATTTCTTTGTGTAGGGCCCAACAGCTTTTAATCACAATTTTTTACTCTTTTTTTTTTTTCCTTCTTTAAGTTTTGGACTTTGTGGGAGATATGCACGGTTCAAACTACCTTTTAGTTTAGTTTTGATAACTCCATCATAGAAACATGTTTAGTTTTTCTTTATTTTTCGTGTTAATCTTAGCATATAGGTTTACACAATACCACATCGTACACATAAAACCTTTGCCGCGTTAGGTCGTTTTTGCGCGGCAATAGTCATATAACACAAACGTTACTCGGTGTGTGTAACAATTGTCGTCTGCTACCGTGCATCATCTGCCGTCACGTGTTGCGGCGACGGGTAAAACACTAGTTGATATTTTAAATAGAGTTAAATGCCATTTTCGTCCCTGAAGTTTGGCCATTTTTGCGAGTTTCATCCAAAAGTTTATTTTTTCTCATCTGAATCCAAAAGTTTTCAAATTCTTGCTGGTTTCGCCCAACTCGTTAACTCCATCCATTTTTTGTGTTAACTTTTTCTAAAAAGACCAAAATACCCTTATATTTTATATTATCTTTATACTAAAATGCTATGTCAGTGGCAACCTTTCAACCCTCAACTTTGCTAATATATCGCTTTTAGCCCCTCTAATTTAATTACTTCTAACCACTGCTCTTTCTTTTTCCCTAAGATGCCCACTTTGCCCTTTCTACGAAGTTTTGTAATCCGGGACTCTCACCGGTATTCTGGAAAAAAAGGTGGTTTCAACCCTAAAAGCAACGGCGGATGTTGATTCATCAACTGAGGGTATTAGTGATATTAGTGGTCTGCGATAGTTTAGGGTTACGGTCGGTTGCTTGAATACTTGATAAGTTGTTCTTCAGCGATGCATTATGCATGTACAAGTCTACAAGATCTGAGACGAACTCATAAGATCGACGACGGCTAAGATAGAGGTTGCGATTCAGGCTTCCGATGACCAAACCAGTCAGCGCAGTAGCGAGAGCGGCGTTTCTGTTCGACTTATGTGTAGCACGGCCGGAAACAGGTCGAGATAATGGTAGGATAGGCCGGTTGTATCTAGGGTGGATGTATCGAGCTAAATCGAAGAGAAGAAAGAAGTTGAGAGGTGAGATAATGCCGGATATAGGGCTGGCGGTGGTGAAAAAAATATGACACAGGCTTTTTCACCATTTTGAAGATGAGGGGAAAATTTTGAGATCGTAATGTGTGAGGGTCTTTTTAGCAACGATGATGATCTAAACATATGTGACTGGTGTTATTCAATGTGATAGCCAATTCATACTACTATGCTAGCTAGGAGTGTTGTGTTATCCTCTTTAATGGCTTAAAAACCACATAATGCATGTTTGTATTACGATTCATGACTTGCCATATGATGAGAGATATAATCACTTTAGTAGGAGTTACCATTTTTCAAAATAGGCTTGCACAAATACTTGATGAAGTCTTTAGTTAGATTTTTTTTTTCTCACCAACATCTATTTTCAGTAAGGTATGCAAGACATTCAAGCCCTATGGTGTTACCAATAAATTATTAATTTTATAATATCATGTGGACATTCGTAATTAATGTAATATGATATGCGGATGCTTGACCATCATGAATAACATGTTCAATATAATGTTTTGGTACATGGTTTAGAGAGTTTGCCCTGATAACATGGTGCTCAAATATATAGTGTCAATGTAATAGCGGTTATTGGTATATTTTTATTTTATTGCCAGTCCTAGAGAAAAATGACTAATCGATGATCGACATCATCTTTAGATTGTAATCATTATACTAAGGATATGACTAATTTATGCGTAATTATTTCTTTTTTGTATCGTCGAATTTACTTGTATATAATATACTAAATATCGCAACTCAAACAAATAATTTTGAGCATGCATGTTCATTTGAGTGCATAACTTTAGCTATAGATTATAATACATATATGGTACTATAGATATAAAATGATTAAGAGTCCATAGGTTACAGCCTATGGGAATGGATAAAAAAGGATGTTTGATGACGATATGCAAGTAAAAAGTTACTACGCAAGTTGTAGCCATGAGTCACGTACATGCAATTGACGCTTTATATTTTAGAAGGAACTATGCTATGCGAGAAAAACTAAAATGAAAATGTGCCCACTTGGTAGAGAGGTACACATGCCTTTTAGATGGGAAGTTACAGGTTTAAACCTGGACAAATGTGTATAATTTAGGATTGTTAGTATAATGGAGTAACGTTAGCGTTAAAAAAAGAGGAAAAAGCAATTCCGCTAAGCAATAGTCAACTATTTCTCTCAATTTTTAGATAAATATGAATGAAAAAATATGACTACTATATTTTTTTCACTATTTTTACCACTACATGCATGTAAAAGAAGCTAGTTCACACAACTATATAACATGCAGTACTGTGTCTTAGAACACAGTATAAAGTAAACATAAAGGTGCAAATAAGTAGAGTATTAATTCTTAATTAATAATAATTGTTGTTGGTTTCACGTTTTAAAATTTTAATAATTAGATCTTTTCATACAAATTATTAGATAATATAGATGATACAATACATTAAAGATTAAGTTGAACCAAAAAAAAAAAAAATAATAAAGATCGAAATTAGCTTACACACAAAAATCTATTATAAACTGAAATTGTGTTAGTAAAACTGATCATAAATTATGCGGTAATATTGAGATTAGTTGATGCATTCATAAAAATAGAACCATTGGTAAAACATGAACAAGTGTTTTAGGGTTTTACAGCTCTTTACGGCTCGTAGAGGCCTCTACAGGTTGTAGAGGTGTCAGAGCATTGAAAACCACATCCCTCTACGGCTCGTAGAGGCCTCTACGGGCCGTAGAGATGGGTGCCCACTACAATGATTGACACAGGTCTCTACAGCTCGTAGAGGCCTCTACGAGCCGTCACTACTAGAAAAGTGACATTTTGCTACAAAATTTTCTTACGAAAAAAAATGCGTCACAAATTTTAACAAAGTTGCTACTCATTTGTGACGAAAAAAATCTACAATTTTTTTAGTAAATGTGTGATACAATATATCTACAAATTCTTAGGAAATTGCGTAGGAAATGCGTCACAAATTTCCTACACCATGTTTTCGTCACAAATGCGTTGAAAATTGTGTTACAAATGTGTAGTAATTAGTTTGCGACGAGGGTTTTTCTAACATAAAGGTTTTGATGAAAACGCGTCACAAATTAAGAAAATGCAAGATTTGTGACGCATTTTCAACATAACCTTGATGTTAGAAAAACCCTCGTCGCAAACCAATTACTACACATTTGTAACACAATTTTCAACGCATTTGTGACGAAAACATGGTGTAGGAAATTTGTGACGCATTTCCTACGCAATTTTCTAAGAATTTGTAGATATATTGTGTCACAAATTTGCTAAAAAATTGTAGATTTTTTTTCGTCACAAATGAGTAGCAACTTTGTTAAAATTTGTGACGCATTTTTTTCCGTAAGAAAATTTTGTAGCAAAATGCCACTTTTCTAGTAGTGCGTAGAGGCCGGTGCAAATAAGTTTTGGGATGGTGCAAATAGGGGGCCCTAAATAATAAGACTTACTGTGCATGGCGTGGATTAGGTTTGGGAGATAGCGACGTGGTTTCATCTGCATGTTCAATGCTAATGGCAATCTGTGCAACTCTTCCTCCTCTTGAGGTATGATCAGCGTTTGAATGGTTCTCTTGATTCTCCATAATTACGGTTTTGGATTCGGATGGGTTTTGAGTGTTGGGAGCTTCAACTCTTTAAACAGAAACATTAATGAGCACGAATCGGACCATTAAAACAGTTGGAAAAGAGTACGTAGTTAATTTGAAATTTACCTAATTGGCCGAAGCGGATCAACAATTGGAGATGTTGCAGCTGATTCGTCTTCGTATGTACTTGATGCTTTATTTATGTCCTCCATGTTTTTGCTTGTGGTTTCCATTGGGTACGTATCGGGTAATTAATCTATGGGAGCAGGTATTTATAGAGGTTTTGTTGCTAAAAAACAAATTCCTTCGCACAAGAATGTTCGGCGAAACTTACATGCATGCGACCCCACGGGGGCGTGTGGAAACTAATAGTCAAACAAAAACAATTAAAAAAATGACTTAAAAGACAAAAGATTTCATACTTTGTGGAAGCATAATTCATTTTTCTTATATATGGATTTTTAAACATCTCATAATTCATTTTTCTTATATATGGATTTTTAAACATCTTTTGTTTTTTCAAACTGTACGTCTCTCTCTCTCTATATATATAAACAACATTAAAAATATTAATAAATAGTAAAACAAAGAAAAAATTGTTTGTTAAAACAAATAAACAGTGCAAAATCTTTAACTACAAATTTTCAATTGCCATATATTTATTATTATGCATTCACCTGCGACTACGCCAAAACAATAATAACACATATATCATTAACAGTCAAATGATGTAATTTAACATGCTTGTCCAAACTCAAAAATCAATATAGTCACCACAAAGTGTCAATTACATGAATAAAGAAAAGTGAGAATTTTCTACTCATATCTACAACTAAAAGTTGTTTATAACTTTCGCATCATAGCTTTTGTGTTTTGTTGTTGACTGACAATACTCTTCTAATCTGATTGGTTACTATATCTTTCCGCGTAGCTTCTGAGTTCCTACTTGGCATTTTTCCTTTCATTTTTCTCTTCAAGTTCTTATAGCATTCCAAGATCTTTGTTCGTCGAAACCATGAAAGGATCTATTAAAACACATCCATCTTTTAAAAGTTTGTGGTTCTTATTTTTTTTCCTGCAATATTATCTAACAAAAAAATAAGAAAGTAAAAAAAATCTTCTTGATGGAAAAACTACTGCTTAATGTCTACCAACTAGTATTTGACCCATGAGTGTTGCCCTACGGACGCGCATTTAACCCGATGGAAAGACTTACCGAATAAATATGGCTAGAAAGAAATCACCATCCGTGGGAATCGAACCCACGAAACAACGCATTAACGTAGGTTACACATATTAAATGCCTGGAATATGAAGAAAAAGGATAATGATAATTTGATTACTTTTTTTTAGTATTAGATCATTCCATATGAAACAGGAGGGCTGAAAGGAACATTGCCTAATAATGGCAGCTTGCAGTATGTGTTCACAATTGGAATTGCATTGGATCAGTGAGCATCCTTGCTTTCTGCAATGGCCAAGCGAATAAAAATAAGTAACTGGATAAACTATTAAGGATACAAAAGTGTATACAAATATATTTTAGGATTGTTCTGAGAAAAATATACATGTGTTACCATTTTATTTTGGATAAATTTAGTTAGTGATAATATAGAAAAAAAAAACGATAAGGCTCAAAGTTGTTTGGTTGTACGGGGTTGCAGGTTAAACCCACTATCTAGCGTTCATGCCATACCATTTCCAACAACTCATCGTAGCCCAGCAACACCGTTAACGTTGCAGTTTTCAACCAACACCGCAAGATTCACGTCAATGTACCACCATACGACCTTTCGTCCGCGTTGGCTCAGAGTTTACAAAAGGCATGGTCACACACCAGAATCTAGCATAACGTGCTCGTATGCCTGGTTTTTTTCCTCATGATATGCATTATGAAACGCAGACAGTAATGACCACCTACAATGGCCAACAAACGCAGCAATTGACATGCATAAGAAAACTGCAACGACTGTGTAAAAGAAAACCATTGTGACATCCGTCACTTTTCATTTTATTTATAATTAATTGTATGTTTTACCGCAATTAATAAACGTGGCATTTCTATTATTCTGGAACGTTTAATTCGGGTTCGTTTAATCATATATAATAATAATAATAATAATAATGTTGAGGCCCACCTGATGAAGCCCAACAGCCTCCAAGCCCAGCCCAAACCCCAAATGTCTGGCCCATCATCCAAGGCCCAATCTTCTTTAGGCTGTTTAAAAAATAAAAACAATTATCTGCTTTGGCCGGGGTTCGAACCCGCGCCAAAGCCACAGCTACACACACACTTAACCAACTGGACTGGACCATCTTATCTGTTATAACCCGGACACCCATTTATCTTATACGCGTTTTAAAACCAGCAGTTTTGACTTGGAAAGTCAACTGCTTGGACGCGTTTGATTAATCAATCAAGATCAATGCTTGATTGATCTATAATTGGCAAATTTATACAATCACCGGCCTATTACAACTCGTCTACACGTCAATTGACATCGGATCGTTGACCAATTTTGAATTCAAACGCGTATGATAATTAATCAAGGTCAAACATTCCAATTGAACTCACCTTTGATCCTCAGTATAAATAGAGGTGCTACGAACCTTAACAACTCGCTCACTCATCTTCCTAAACCTCCAATTCTTTCTATCAAACTCTGATTATTGATTAACGAGTTCGTGGTTGACTTATTTCTTTGACTCGACGATTATACACGATTACACACTGTGAGTCTCCTTTTTGTTATGGGTTTTGTTCATCGGCTATCCAGCAACAAAAGCCCCATATTTAATCGGGCTCATGTTGCCTAGATCGTCTGATTGAAATTTCTAGGGCTCGTGTTCATGAATTGGGGATAATCTTGTTTTTGCATATGTTATATAATTATTTTTAACCCAGAAATATCACAACCACCGGCCTAGGCCAAGTGGTTGTGACCATGTGCCAACCCAGAGGTCACCCGGGTTCGAGTCCCGGCTCTGACCGGTTTTGCTTCTTTTTCTTTTCTTTTCTTTTTAAAAACAAACAATTAAATATATATAAATATTAAATCCTTTTAAATTCTTTTTAAAATACCAAAACTATTTTATAAATTCTAAAAAAATTACATTTGTTTAATCTGTTATAAAAGTTTCATTTATAATTTTTATTTTTCAGAAATTCATTTATTTAATATTTATAATAATTAAATCATTTTTAATCTATTAGATTTATAAAAATCCATTTATACATCAAAACAATTTTATTAATTTCTCCAAAATTTATCCTGACTTTATTTAAAGTTAAACTTTACTGAAATAATTTTTAATTCAGTAAAATCATTTATTTTATATTTTTAATCAATTTTTGTTAGATTTAATCATAATTAAATCATAACAAATCCAATTTTCATCATTTTTGCACCAAAATTTTATACAAATTATTGTTAATCATTTAGAACAGAAATATGATTTTTAAAACAAGAATTCTTTAATTTTAGTATTTTTAAATATTAAAGTTAAATAATGACTATTTATAAATAAATAGATTTAAAAATCTATTTTAAATGAAATAATTTTATAAAAATTATTTCTATACTTCAAACACTTTATTGTGTATATCCTAAATTCAAATTTCATTAAAAGACTTTTATTTATTTATTTATTAAATTTCTCATAATTAATAAACAATTTGTTTATTAACACAAATAAACGTAATCCCCAATTCGAAGCCCTAGATATACATGCATCCTAGAGTTATTTCACTCACACATTATCAATTACTTTAGGTTAATCTTTTGGGAGAAATCTCAAGTTCATATTTCGTTGTCCAGTCCAATTTCAAGTTACTACGTGAACAGTGAGTATTCCTACCCTTTTTTGCTTTTATACATTTTTGGGGTGTTACATGTACACTATTACAAATTACAAATACAAGTTTACATTTTCAAAATACAATTCTAGTACTATGTGCAATTGCTTACAACGTGCTTTATGCTTAGACATTACATGTGGATTACATTTGTACTTAGTGAAATCATTAACATGGTACAAGCCGACCTTAACATTGGATAGCGCTATTTGGATTGACAACCCGCCTAGGTTGATTCTCCCCCTTTTTCATCGGAGAATCCGTGGCCATTGTTAAGTTATTATCCACTTGTTGGATAAGTACACTACAGTTCATACAGTACATTATACAGTCACAGGGTTGATTTCGCTCATTTGTTTGATACATGGTTTACATATTTGCACTGTAGCTTGCACTTGAATTGTATAACTTTTAATCTACTATATATATCAAAACTAGGAATGCTCACCAACATTTCTTATGTTGACCAAACCTATTTTTGTACATGTTTCAGGTGCAGTTTGATCAAGATACTTTTAGCGCTTTATTATGCAGTTATTTCATTATTTATGTTTCATTTAAGACCTTGTATTTCCATTTCCTTGTAAGACAATTTTTGGGTTTCATTTAATAATATTTACATTTAAGTACCATGTGCTTTTGAACAATCGTCACTACGTGACACCTCGATGATTCCGCCATCGGTTGGGGTGTTACAGATTGGTATCAGAGCCATGGTTATAGGGAATTAGGTTATTAGAATGCCTCTTAGCCTAGACTATAACCGAATTTCAACTTTCAGGTACAACACTTCCTAATTTATCATCCCTCTCATTACCCTTCACTTTCCTTCCTTAATCTTTCCCTTTCTTCTCCTTTCTCCTCATCTTTCATCATGACGTATAAGGATGGTGTCCTACAAGGAGTGGAAAGACTACATCATCATGGAGCGGGAGCAGTACCTTTCATGAAGACACTCTTAGGCATAATGCCTACTCTTATTTTTGCTCCTTCAAAGTTGTTGAACTTTAATGAGTGTGAAAAAGGACACGTGCAATCTGGAAGGGTGGACGCCTGTACACTGGGTTTTCTGGCATAGGCAAGCATAGCGCATAAATCCATTTACGGACCTGTTATGCTTACCTGGGGATTCCTGGAGTGAGTGTCCACTTATAGGCTAAAGCATGTCTTCTTTGATCACCATTGGGCTCAATTTCTTTGAAAAGTCAACGTTCTTGTTGGGCTTTATAGCTAGACAAGGGCAATCCAAACATGTTATACATATATTTCAAATGATATACCTCTATTACACATACAATATCTTGTGATCATAACTCTTATGCAATATTACACTTACATTTATTAATCTCATAACTTTTCATTGACTGTCTTGTAGATGTCTGCTCGCCGTATGCTCCGTGATGCTAGCCAACGCACTGTTCGTGCCTCTGGACAACGTTCTGATCGTCGCCTTGCTTCTCTTGTCGCTGAGCAAATTGCTGCAGTGATTCCGAATCTTGTTAGTGAGTTAACCCAGAACAGCAACAGTACCAATACTGAGGGTGCAACTCAAACTCGGTGTACCTTCAAACACTTCAACTCATGCAATCCCACGAAGTTTACTGGAGAGGAGGGTGCTACTGGCCTCCTCCAATGGTTTGAAAGTATGGAAAGTACCTTCGTGAACAGCGAGTGTCCTGATAACCTCCGCGTTCGCTATGCTACCAGTGTCCTTCAAAAGGGGGCATTGACCTGGTGGAATGGTGAGAAGCGTAATCGGGGCGCTGATGTTGCTCTATCCTTGTCTTGGACTGAGGTCAAGGAACTTATGATCGCCAAGTTTTGCCCTAGGAATGAAATGAGGAAGCTAGAGGAAGAGTTCCATGGGTTGAAACAGGACAGTGGTGAAAATCTTGCATACAACACTCGTTATCATGAGCTCAGTATTTTGGTTCCACACATGGTTACCCCGGTCTCTCGAGCAATCGAGAAGTATATTGAGGGACTGCCTGACCTAATTCAAGATGTAGTCACTGGAAGCAGACCCACTACGGTGGAAGAAGCCATTCAGCTTGCAGCCTCCTTGACTGACAAGCACGTCAAAAAGGGAAATTTGGTTAGGAAAGGAACCAAGAAATCAACTGAGAAGACCCCCACCCCTACTACTGAATCATCAAGAGTTGCTGTAGACAATACCGGTTCCAACACTAAGAAACGGAAGTCCAGGGGTAGAAACTATGCTGTTGTGGCCCCAGTAACTCAGGCTCCAATAGCCCAGGCCCCAATGGCTCAGGCTCCTCCTGTTAAGAAGGTTTATAGTGGAAACTTACCCAAGTGTGCCACCTGTCAGTACCATCACCCCGCAAATTTTCCTTGCCGCCACTGTACCACCTGTGGTAGGTATGGTCATGTAGCTGCCACATGTCGATCTACGTTTCGACCTCAACCTATTAATGCTCAACCTGTTAACCCTCAACCAGCTCGCCAAAACCCACAACCTATAGCATATGGTCGAGCTTGCTTCAATTGTGGTGATCCGAACCACTTCAGAAACCAATGTCCAGCACTTGTCCCAGCAAACCATGCAGCAAACCCGGTGGCTCGTGGTCGAGCTTTCAACATCAATGCAACAGAAGCTCAGGAAACAAATGACGTGGTGAATGGTACGTTTTTACTTGATGGTCGTTATGCTTCAATTTTATTTGATACTGGTGCGGATAAAAGTTTTGTGTCATTAGCATTCGAACCTCTATTATCTCACACTCGCTCTAGATTAGGAGCGCCTTTCACGGTCGAGGTCGCAGATGGTAAACCCATCTCAATCGATTCTATTATTCAGGGTTGTACTCTTAGCCTTAACGAACATGACTTCACCATTGATCTTATACCCATGAAATTGGGAAGCTTTGATGTTATCGTGGGTATGGATTGGCTTTCTAAACATCATGCCAAAGTTGTCTGCTTTGAGAAATTTATTCGGTTTCCTCTCGCATCGGGTGACTTTTTACGGGTTTATGGTGAGAAACCAGCCAGTGGTCTTAAACTCATGTCTTGCACCCAAGCACAGAAATATCTACGCAAGAAATACGTAGCTTTCTTGGCCCATATTGTAGAAAAGAAAGGTAAAGACAAAAGTATTCAAGATGTTCCTGTTGTTCGTGAGTTTCCCGAAGTTTTTCCTGATGATTTACCAGGACTTCCACCAGTACGTCCTGTTGAATTTCGTATTGATCTTGTACCTGGTGCTACGCCCGTTGCTAAATCTCCATACCGCCTTGCACCTTCCGAGATGCAAGAACTTGCGAGTCAACTTCAAGAGTTGGCCGACAAGGGTTTCATTCGTCCCAGTTCATCACCTTGGGGAGCTCCAGTCTTATTTGTAAAGAAGAAGGATGGATCTTTCCGTATGTGTATTGATTACCGGGAGTTGAATAAACTCACCATTAAAAACCGGTACCCTTTACCTCGCATTGATGACCTCTTTGATCAACTTCAAGGTTCGACTTGTTTCTCAAAGATCGATCTTCGTTCGGGATATCATCAGCTACGAGTCCATGAAGACGACATTCCAAAAACAGCTTTCCGTACACGTTATGGGCATTACGAGTTTATGGTTATGCCTTTTGGGCTAACGAATGCACCCGCTGTCTTCATGGATCTCATGAATCGCGTGTGCAAACCCTTCTTGGATAAGTTCGTAATTGTTTTCATCGATGACATTCTCATTTACTCTAAGACCAAATCAGCCCACGAGCAACACCTTAGACAAATTTTGGGTCTTTTGAAGAATGAACAACTGTATGCCAAATTCTCCAAGTGTGAATTCTGGCTTAAAGAGGTTCAATTTTTGGGACACATTATCAGTGAAAAGGGTATACACGTGGATCCAGCTAAGATTGAGGCTGTTAAGAATTGGATTACACCCAAGTCTCCCACGGAAGTTCGCTCTTTTCTTGGCTTAGCGGGTTATTATCGTCGATTTATTCTCAACTTTTCCAAGATTGCTTTACCTCTCACTTCCTTGACCCATAAGGATAAACCATATGTATGGGGACCCAGTCAGGAAGAAGCATTCCAAACTTTGAAGCAGAAACTGTGTGATGCTCCAATTCTCACCTTACCGGACGGCAGTGAGGATTTCGTGGTTTACTGTGATGCCTCTAATCAAGGCCTTGGTTGTGTTCTCATGCAACGAGGCAAGGTTATAGCATATGCATCACGACAACTGAAAAACCATGAGAAAAATTACACTACCCATGATCTTGAGCTCGGAGCGGTCGTCTTCGCACTTAAGATTTGGCGTCACTATTTATATGGTACAAAATGTGTGATCTTCACTGACCACAAGAGTCTTCAACACATTTTCAACCAGAAAGATCTGAACATACGACAACGACGATGGGTCGAGTTGTTAAATGACTACGACTGCGAGATTCGCTACCATCCTGGCAAAGCAAATGTTGTAGCCGATGCCCTTAGTCGTAAAGGTCATGCCCAGCTTTATTGTGCTCAGGTCCAGTCTGATATCAAACTCCGCATCATTGAAGCCCAACATATCTCTGTTACTGAGGGCAACATGTACGAAGAAATGTCGTGTGGAGCCGAAAATCAGTTGGAAACCAAAAATGGCTTACTTTATTTCATGAACCGTCTTTGGATCCCTGATCGTGACAACCTGCGTACCTTCCTCATGGACGAGTCCCATAAGTCTCGTTATTCCATTCACCCTGGTGCAGATAAGATGTATCAGGATCTGCGTACTTTGTATTGGTGGCCCGGTATGAAAAAGGACATAGCCCTTTATGTGGCTAAATGCCTTACTTGTTCTAAAGTCAAAGCTGAGCACCAACGTCCATCTGGTTTACTTGTGCAACCAGAAATACCAGTATGGAAGTGGGAGAGCATTGCTATGGACTTCATCACGAAGCTTCCACGCACCACCCGCGGGCATGACAGTATCTGGGTTATTGTCGATCGTTTGACCAAATCTGCTCACTTCCTACCCATTCGTGAGACCTACACAGCTGAGAAACTGGCTAAGATTTACATCAGTGAGATTGTCAGCCGTCATGGTATTCCTCTAGACATTATTTCCGATCGTGATAGCTGGTTTACTTCTCGCTTTTGGCAGACATTTCAGTCCGCACTTGGTACACAACTAAATCTTAGCACGGCTTATCACCCACAGACGGATGGCCAAACTGAACGAACCATCCAAACATTGGAGGATATGCTTCGAGCGTGCATCATCGACTTTGGTGGTAATTGGGACACGCACCTACCCTTGGTTGAGTTCTCGTATAATAACAGCTACCATTCCAGTATTAACATGGCACCATTTGAGGCACTCTACGGTCGCAAATGTCGTTCCCCTGTGTGTTGGAGCGAGGTTGGTGAAACACAAATCACCGGTCCCGAGCTGATACAAGAAACGACAGACAAAATTCACCGCATTCGTGAGAACTTACAAGTTGCTCGAAGCAGACAGAAGAGCTATGCCGATCAAAGGCGCAAACCTCTAGAATTCCAAGTCGGAGACATGGTACTTCTCAAGGTTTCACCTTGGAAGGGTGTATTTCGGTTTGGAAAGAAAGGAAAACTTGCACCACGATTCGTAGGCCCTTTTAAAATCCTTGAACGAGTTGGGAAGGTGGCTTACAAGCTCGATTTACCACCGGAGCTCAATAATGTTCATCCAACGTTTCATGTTTCTAATCTCAAAAAGTGTTTGGCTGAATATAACCTCCATGTTCCTTTAGAGGATATCCAGATTGACGAATCGATGCGCTTCATAGAGAAACCTGTGGAGATTATGGATCGAGATGTCAAGACGCTTAAGCGAAGCCGAATTCCTATTGTAAAAGTTCGTTGGGAATCCAAACGAGGCCCAGAGTTTACTTGGGAGCGTGAGGACCAAATGATGTCTAAGTATCCTCACCTCTTTCCAGAGACTACCACTTGAAGGAATTTCGGGACGAAATTTCTAAAAGTAGGGGATGCTGTGACATCCGTCACTTTTCATTTTATTTATAATTAATTGTATGTTTTACCGCAATTAATAAACGTGGCATTTCTATTATTCTGGAACGTTTAATTCGGGTTCGTTTAATCATATATAATAATAATAATAATAATGTTGAGGCCCACCTGATGAAGCCCAACAGCCTCCAAGCCCAGCCCAAACCCCAAATGTCTGGCCCATCATCCAAGGCCCAATCTTCTTTAGGCTGTTTAAAAAATAAAAACAATTATCTGCTTTGGCCGGGGTTCGAACCCGCGCCAAAGCCACAGCTACACACACACTTAACCAACTGGACTGGACCATCTTATCTGTTATAACCCGGACACCCATTTATCTTATACGCGTTTTAAAACCAGCAGTTTTGACTTGGAAAGTCAACTGCTTGGACGCGTTTGATTAATCAATCAAGATCAATGCTTGATTGATCTATAATTGGCAAATTTATACAATCACCGGCCTATTACAACTCGTCTACACGTCAATTGACATCGGATCGTTGACCAATTTTGAATTCAAACGCGTATGATAATTAATCAAGGTCAAACATTCCAATTGAACTCACCTTTGATCCTCAGTATAAATAGAGGTGCTACGAACCTTAACAACTCGCTCACTCATCTTCCTAAACCTCCAATTCTTTCTATCAAACTCTGATTATTGATTAACGAGTTCGTGGTTGACTTATTTCTTTGACTCGACGATTATACACGATTACACACTGTGAGTCTCCTTTTTGTTATGGGTTTTGTTCATCGGCTATCCAGCAACAAAAGCCCCATATTTAATCGGGCTCATGTTGCCTAGATCGTCTGATTGAAATTTCTAGGGCTCGTGTTCATGAATTGGGGATAATCTTGTTTTTGCATATGTTATATAATTATTTTTAACCCAGAAATATCACAACCACCGGCCTAGGCCAAGTGGTTGTGACCATGTGCCAACCCAGAGGTCACCCGGGTTCGAGTCCCGGCTCTGACCGGTTTTGCTTCTTTTTCTTTTCTTTTCTTTTTAAAAACAAACAATTAAATATATATAAATATTAAATCCTTTTAAATTCTTTTTAAAATACCAAAACTATTTTATAAATTCTAAAAAAATTACATTTGTTTAATCTGTTATAAAAGTTTCATTTATAATTTTTATTTTTCAGAAATTCATTTATTTAATATTTATAATAATTAAATCATTTTTAATCTATTAGATTTATAAAAATCCATTTATACATCAAAACAATTTTATTAATTTCTCCAAAATTTATCCTGACTTTATTTAAAGTTAAACTTTACTGAAATAATTTTTAATTCAGTAAAATCATTTATTTTATATTTTTAATCAATTTTTGTTAGATTTAATCATAATTAAATCATAACAAATCCAATTTTCATCATTTTTGCACCAAAATTTTATACAAATTATTGTTAATCATTTAGAACAGAAATATGATTTTTAAAACAAGAATTCTTTAATTTTAGTATTTTTAAATATTAAAGTTAAATAATGACTATTTATAAATAAATAGATTTAAAAATCTATTTTAAATGAAATAATTTTATAAAAATTATTTCTATACTTCAAACACTTTATTGTGTATATCCTAAATTCAAATTTCATTAAAAGACTTTTATTTATTTATTTATTAAATTTCTCATAATTAATAAACAATTTGTTTATTAACACAAATAAACGTAATCCCCAATTCGAAGCCCTAGATATACATGCATCCTAGAGTTATTTCACTCACACATTATCAATTACTTTAGGTTAATCTTTTGGGAGAAATCTCAAGTTCATATTTCGTTGTCCAGTCCAATTTCAAGTTACTACGTGAACAGTGAGTATTCCTACCCTTTTTTGCTTTTATACATTTTTGGGGTGTTACATGTACACTATTACAAATTACAAATACAAGTTTACATTTTCAAAATACAATTCTAGTACTATGTGCAATTGCTTACAACGTGCTTTATGCTTAGACATTACATGTGGATTACATTTGTACTTAGTGAAATCATTAACATGGTACAAGCCGACCTTAACATTGGATAGCGCTATTTGGATTGACAACCCGCCTAGGTTGATTCTCCCCCTTTTTCATCGGAGAATCCGTGGCCATTGTTAAGTTATTATCCACTTGTTGGATAAGTACACTACAGTTCATACAGTACATTATACAGTCACAGGGTTGATTTCGCTCATTTGTTTGATACATGGTTTACATATTTGCACTGTAGCTTGCACTTGAATTGTATAACTTTTAATCTACTATATATATCAAAACTAGGAATGCTCACCAACATTTCTTATGTTGACCAAACCTATTTTTGTACATGTTTCAGGTGCAGTTTGATCAAGATACTTTTAGCGCTTTATTATGCAGTTATTTCATTATTTATGTTTCATTTAAGACCTTGTATTTCCATTTCCTTGTAAGACAATTTTTGGGTTTCATTTAATAATATTTACATTTAAGTACCATGTGCTTTTGAACAATCGTCACTACGTGACACCTCGATGATTCCGCCATCGGTTGGGGTGTTACAACCATATAAATGTTTCACTTTAAAACAACTTTAAAAGGAAAGCAGAAATCGAACCTTCTATTGGGTGCGCCGGTACTCGCAACAGCATTTGAAGCCAACGCACATGCAAGGCATCCAAAGACACGGCCAGTAACGGCAATGGCGCCTAAAGCGGCGGCTGGCACAAGCAACATTGTTGAAAACTTGAAAGGCCTAATAAAACAAAGTGAAACCCATGAACATTAAAAATAAACAATGTTGCATAAAAAAAATCCTTAAAAAAGGCTTTTGGGAAGCATCTGCACATAACTATTATAAAATAAAAACAACATTAATTTGGGAATCAAATTTCCCGAACGCCAATTGCTTTCAAAACCCTAATACCAAAAAAAATGACACAAAACAAACTAAACCAATTATATGAAAGAATCCAGGAAGACGATTACTTAGAAGTGGGTTCTGATTTGCATAGTTCTTTACCGCCTTGAGTGCGCTTTACGCCATTGACAACTATGGTTAAAACAGGTCAAAAAATTATATTAGAAAGATAATGAACTTTTGAACACCAACAAGTAATATAGAAAGAAGTATTTTCATTAGTTAATGCATCCCTTATTATGTTACAAGCTTATCCCATTCATCAGTTAATTACTTAATTTATTACAACCTAGACAAATGTTTTTAATGGCAAATGCTAGATCTCTTGTACAATCAGGATGTTCTTTTAAGTTTATTCGGGTTAATCGGTTGACCCGGTTAACCTTATCAACCATTTATCGATTCAAATACCAGATGTCGGGTTTGGGTTAATCCTTAAATGTGTTTAGCTTAATCGGGTTCCATCTTATCTGGTAACATTTGGTTCGGCTTCGGGTATCATGGTCATGTTTTTCTTTTGTAAACTATGAAGTTCAATAAATTGGTAATAAAATTATTAATTAGAAGTTTTGAACTAAGTATAATAACAGGTCCTAGCTTTTTTTTGGAATAATTATATAATAAAAGAATGTAATTAGATTATAGAATCATAAATCAAACACAATTCAACTGAACACAAAATTAGAAAAAAAATATGTCTACTGTGATACCATTGTATACCTTTTGAGGAGATTGTGTACCTAGTGTCTAGTGTCCCTGTTAGTAAGATTCAATGTCACAAAACCCATTTGGTGGGTGCAGAGTCAGAGAAGAGGAAATTTGCTGCAGTCTCGGATCGGGCTCATCAGTCGGGGTTGGGTTGGGTTTGGGACTGGAAACGGCCTCCTTTGGTGGGTGCAGAGTCTGCTGAACTGGCTGACTTTCTGCACAGGTTTTCGACTCCAGCGTTTTCAGGTTCGAAGGATCGTTGGGTTTGGTCGTCTGATGCGGTCTGCTCTTTTTCTGTTGCTGACCTGAAGAAGCGTATTCAGGATCTCTTGTTTGTTCCTGCTGAGTTCGTTTTGACCCATAATGCGTGGGTTCCCAAAAAAGTGGAAGTTTTAGCTTGGAGAGCCGCTTTGAACAGATTGCCGACCAGGGAAGCCTTATTCTACAGGAATGTTTCAGTAGGTTCTATATTATGTCCGATCTGTGGTGATTTTGCTGAATCTGTAGAACATGTTTTTGTAAGTTGTGGTTTCGCTCAGTCGATCTGGGCCCTAGTTTCTCAATGGTGCAAGGCCACGCCGATATTCGCTTTTCAGTTTAAAGACCTATTGGAGATTTACAAGTCGAGTGGGGGGTCAACAATGCATAAGAAAGCCTTCTACGCAATCATTCTGACAGCAATCTGGTGCATCTGGAGGGCTCAAAACGAAACAGTTTTCTGCAGCAAACAATGTTCCATTCAGGCGGTTTTTGGGGAAATTAAAACTCGGAGTCATCTTTGGGTTAAGTCGAGGGTGAAATGTATTAGCCTCGACTGGGAAACTTGGCGTTCGTTTAACTTGTCTAGAGTAGGATGGTGAACGGTGTAATTATATGTAACTAGGTGTTCTATGGTGTATGCTAGTATCCCGCTAGCGTTTTTGGTGGAATAAAACTTAGTTGATTGTTTAAAAAAAAAAAAAAAAAAACCCTTGCCCCTATTTGATTGATCATTAATCAATGATAAGAACCTTTTTGATTTCACTGGCCTTAACCCTAAAATTGATCAATGATAAATACCCTTGTATATATAACCCACATGTAGACACAAATCCAAAATAACCAAATTACAAAAGGCCCATTACAGGGTCCTTGAAATTTACACTACCATAGTACCATGTCTTCTTAGAAACTTTTCCATGGTTTAAATAAACATCCCTTTTATATATTACAAGTAAAACTGGTAATTGGGTATAGATGAACTTACTTATTGAAAAAATCGGAAACAACAAGATAATTCCATGCCACGAGAAGAGTAAAGATTGAAGTAATCCTTCAATTGCGACTCTTGAAGCGACTCCAATCGACAATTACAACGTTTCTTTCCATCTTTTTATGAATATTTTAGAACCAGTGAAAGGTTGTTCCACCATCCTACTTAACTTACAGCATCCCCTTCTTGGTCCAGGAAGGGGCTTGTAGCAACAGTTAAAATCGAGCGACGAGAGGATATATGGATATTGAGGATAGAGAGGGTATCAATTGGGGTGGGTGATGAGGAAGATTGGCTTCTAACCGTGAAATTTGGGAATGAGCGGGATATCTAAAAATTTGGGATTTGGCAGGAAAACTAAATAAATATTACTAGGGTGGAGCACTCATGTTGCTTTGCTACAGAGGACATAAAACCACACCAAATAACATTAATGTCATATTGTTGTCAGCAGCGATCAACAACATCGTAAAAAGTCATAAGAAAATAAAAAAACAAAAAGAATAAAATTATGTGAAATATAGACGTAAAACCGTGAAACCATTTATGCCCGTTGCAGCATGATAATATGCAAAAATTTGACTGGAACTTAAAACACAACCTAATATAACCCTCTAAGACCCATTATTAGGCCATAATTGGTCTCAAAGGGTTATATTAGGTTGTAGTTAGTCATGCTCAGTCTAGACAGCAATAGGTTATACATGTTTTAATGGGCTTTCTTGTATCTTAATAGTTATGATATATCTTGGATCATGATGAGCTTTATTTATTTCACATATGAAACTTTTAACTTATATACTTATAACAGCAAAAGTACAAAGTTTAGTTTAAATACGTTATACATGTTTTTTTTTTTTTTTTTTTTTTTTTTTTTTTTTTTTTTTGAAACCAAGCGTCGGTCACCCCCGTCATCTCCGACCTCCCTCCTCCTCTCACCTCCGGGGTCATCTCCGGTCACCCCGTCATCTCCGTCCTTTTCTCCTCCGGTCACCCCCGCCATCTCCGTCAATCCATCCCCCATTCAAACCTCCTACGCTCTTTCTTTCCATCCTAACCTCCTCCGCCTATCTATGCGTTCAACCATCTCCTTCCGATATCATTCCTCCTTTCCTCCTACTGTTTTTCTTCCGGCCATCCTCCGTCCAGCAACCCTTTCTTTTCTGGTTCACATCCCTCCCTTCCAACGGATCTTTTTCAAATTTTGAATCGCTTTCATTCCTTCCACATCCCATTCGACCCGCTGTATTCTCCATTCGCCCTCTCCCTGATTTTAAAAACCCCATTCGCACCTTTTGTCTCCTTCATCAGACCCCATTCGACCATTCGACCTTTTCCAGTCTTTTTCATTCGACCCTCTTTTTCATTCGACCCCAAGTCTCCCTCTTTCGACCCTCCGTGTTTTTCTTCAAAGCAAACATTCTTTTCTTTACAGTTTTGTTTTGTGGATTATTCTATTAAGGGGTGGGGTCTAGTGGTCTACCTTTTACTTTTTCTATTTACTCAAGTTAGTAGTAATAATAATAATAATAATAATAATAATTATAATAATAATAATAATAATAATAATAATAATAATAATAATAATAATGGGGTAAGGAATTAGGTGGGGTTTCGTTTTGAGGGCGGGCAACTTGTGGTTGCTCCCCTTAACGCCCTGTGGGGTTTTGTTTTGCTCGCAGTTTCCTTTGCCCCCAACTCATCTCGAGTTCGGCGGTTTACATTTCGCTCATGGCCCTTGCCAGGAGGGCCCGGAATGCCAAGTCGCGTAGTTCTGCGCAGAGCTCTGTTAGTGGCCTGAGGGCCTGCCCCTTTAAACTTTTTCACGACTGTAAAGATGGCAAACCGGGGCATGGCGGGTTTCTGCGCCTTCTTGGACACATCCAATGCACCCACCTCAACACAGAAAACCGAAGGCTATCTCTGAAGGAGGCTATCTCGAAGGATCAGGACCTTTTTTTAGATGTCGGGGAAGTTCTCAGGGAAGGAGATAAGTGGTTATGTGGGAGGTGCATGGTGATGCATGCTCTCAGTAGAGGATGCAAGCATGACGATGAGGTTGTATCGTTCGCCGTGGTCTCCGAAGATGTCGAAGATTTCATTGTTGGGATACGGAAACCATGTCCAACGGTAGACGACGCAAACCCACGTCACCCAACCGGGACAGTTGGGGATGTTGCCCTCCTCGAGCGTGTCTTTTCCCTCCCTATTCAGACTGTTAAAAGCATCCCCCCTAGTTGTCGTCTGATGTTTGCTCAAGCGTTAACAGGTGCTTTACGCAAAGTAGTGGCGTCGCCAAGCTCGGTTGACAATTGGGTCCAATTGTTATTGCTTCCACGGTTAACCCTGAGGGTGATCAGACCGTCCTCCAGGCAAGAGCGAAGATCAGGGAACAGGAAATCTCTGCAGTGTAGTAGCATCATGCAAGCGCTTGGAGAATGGAAAGATGGGTCTGGGTTTGCGGTCTTGGTTTCTTCCCTTTTGGGTAGCACAGGGGAGGTCTCGGTACCTAGGGGAAAAGCCAAAATGGGAGAGGACAATGCAAGCGAACCTAACATAAAACAATGTCTTCGAAAGGTCAGAGATGGTCATTTCACGGCGGCGGTAAAGGTGTTGTGCTCTAGTGGAGTCGCCCCCCTATGTGAATCAACCATGCAGGCCCTCATTGATAAACACCCAGTAGTGTCGCCTCCATCCTTTCCTTCTAACCCCATCGCCCAACCCGCTCTATCAGTAGATGAGGGTTGTGTGCTTAAATGTATCCGTTCTTTCCCTAAAGGGACATCTTGTGGTAGGGACGGGATACGGGCCCAACACCTGTTGGATGCTATTGGGGGTGAAGGCTCAGTGACTTCCTCGGGGTTGCTCGCGGCCATCACTGAAGTTGTCAACCTATGGCTAAGGGGGGCCTGCCCTAAGACGTTGGCCGAGTTCATTGCATCGGCCCCCCTCACCCCCTTATTGAAGCCCGATAATGGAATTCGGCCTATTGCTGTGGGGGGCATTTGGCGAAGGCTAGTTTCTAAGGTGGCAATGAAGAAGGTTGGGAAAGACATTGCCCAGTACCTGGGGGACTTTCAATTTGGAGTAGGGATACAAAATGGGGCAGAGGCGGTGCTTCACAGTGCCAACAGGTTCCTCAACTCTTTTCATGCGGACGGGTCTCTGGCTATGCTTACAGTAGACTTCTCCAATGCCTTCAACATGGTCGACCGTACAGTTTTTCTCCAAGAGGTTCACCAGCGATGCCCGTCCATTTATCCGTGGGTCCAGTTCCTTTATGCCCAGCCGGCTAGGCTGTATGTGGGCAATGATTGTATTGGGGCTACCACCGGAGTGCAGCAAGGAGATCCTTTGGGGCCCCTTCTCTTTGCCCTTGCCTTACATCCCCTTATCATGCGGATTCAGGAACACTGTAACCTACCGTTTCATGCCTGGTATTTGGATGATGGGACGATTATAGGCAACGCAGTGGAGGTTGCTAAGGCTTTAGACATTATCAATGTGCATGGGCCATCTCTGGGGCTTCATCTCAATATTAAGAAAACAGAGGTGTTTTGGCCGACGTGTGACGGGTTGAAAAGTCAGGAAGGGCTTTTCCCGACAGGGATTGGTAGACCTGAGAAAGGGGTTAAGCTCCTTGGTGGGGCTGTTAGCCGAGATCCTACCTTTATCGGGGAGTTGGCAGGGCGGCGGGCTACGAGTGCGGTTGCCCTCATGAAACTACTGCCCCGCCTTAGAGATCCCCAGAGTGAACTCCTGCTGCTCAGGTCATGCATGGGGGTCGCTAAGTTACTTTTTGGGTTACGAACTTGCCAACCCCACTTCATGGTGGATGCGGTATCCCTTTTCGATGATTGTCTCCGCGAAGCTATTGAAGATATAGTTGTGTGTGGCGGCCCCTTCTTCGGGGACCTCCAGTGGCGCTTGGCATCCTTGCCGATGCGTTTAGGTGGTTTAGGCCTCCTTTTCAGCTCGAGATGTTGGGGTCTATGCCTTTGTGGCGTCCAGAGCTCAGTCTTGGGAACTTCAGGATCATATCCTCCGAAACAGTGGGGTCATTGGACTAGACCCAGACTATCAACAGGCGCTCGAACGCTTAAATGTCTATCTCCCGGACTTTGATATTGGCGGTTTTTCTAACAAGGACACCGCCCCCCCAAAGCCACAAAAAACTTTGGCGAATGCTCTTTTTAGCAAAACTGCTCATAGCCTGGGAGAAGTTTTTGAGTTGTCCACTCGCCAGAGGGCGGTGATTGAATGCCTAAAGGGCCCTCATGCTCAGGATTTTTTGACTGTTATCCCGATTGAGGGTTTGGGTCAATGCATGTCTGCAGTAGAGTACAGAGCTATACTCAAGTACCGATTGATGATCCCTATGTACCCGGAAGATGAAACATGCCCCATCTGCCGTAAAACTTGCATGGATAAATACGGGGAGCATGCAATTCATTGCAAGGAGCTCCCTGGTTTCAAATATCGGCATGACTGGGTGAGGGACGTTTTGTGGGATATCTTGAGAAGAGCTGGTATCTCTGCCAAAAAGGAGGCCCCTGTAAACTTCCTCACGGACCCCACGGAAGGGAGATCCACCCTCCGACCCGCAGATCTACTTGTCTTTGGTTGGGAGAGGGGGAAACATGCATGTGTGGACCTCACCGGGGTATCTCCGCTGGTCGGGTTAAGGGAAACAGGGTTCGTAGCTGGGCAAGCATCAAGAAAGGCGGAATCAAAGAAAGTAGATAAACACGCTAAAGCTTGTGCAGATAACCAACATGTCTTTATCCCTCTGGCCTTCGACACTTTTGGCTCCCTGGCGCCAGAAGCTATTCGTTTCTTGACCAGGGTCCAGCGGGTCGTCCACAGCAATGTTTCATCCCCGGGGGGGCAAGGTTTTGTCTTTAGTAGACTAGGGTTTGCAATTCAAAAAGGGGTGGCGGCGCAGCTTGTTGCCCGTCTACCTGCTATTATGATGTAACTTTCGTATTTTGTTTTTAATGCAATTTCCATTTATTAAAAAAAAAAAAAAAAAATACGTTTTAAGTATATAGATACCCTTAAATATTCTATAAAGTGAAAACTAAATAAACTTTCATATTAATTTCTCTTTTTAAACTAGTTATTTTCCTCAATTTACATAATCTATTCCCGAGGGCGAGGTTTTATTTGTAGCAGAGGATTTTCTATCCTGAAAAAGATGGCGGCGCAACTTGTTACCCGCCTACTTACCATCCTTATGTAATTTATTCTTTATTTTTAATGAATTGCTAATTTAAAGTTTGCCAAAAAAATAAAAGTTATAAATTTCCCTCCACAAATATCAAATTTTAGTAATCGTTTGTATTTTCCCTCCCTTCCAAAATCCCCAATGCCGAATGAATCTGTATGTTTGAAAAGTTAACCAACCTTATATTTGCAATTGCAACTTGACGATCAATTTTCACGCGGCACAATTTGCTAAAGGGTTGTTATTTTATCCCAAACCATGACACGCCTTTACTAAATAATCTAGCGTAAATAGTTAAATACTATTAGTTATAGTTTTAGGATTCGAAATTGGTAGCTTTTGTGAAACCTTTCTGACAAAAGTTACCGTATCAAATAATGGCCACACATTAATATTATATGTTATGTAACCTTTTAAAATAAAAGTCGTAAGGGTATGTATAGTAGTGGATAGTTATGTTGGGGTTATAGGATTAAAATATTAAAAAGTAATAGAAAAGGTGTTATGTTGGGGTTATGGAAAAAGAGGGTGTAGTGGGAAGGAGGGTTATGTTGGGGTTATAAATGATTGGTAATGATTGGTTAATTATTGTTTTTTATTTAAATAAGAATATTTAATAGTTAATAATATTTCATTAAAAATAAAAAAATTACAAATACTAAAACAAAAAAAAATACAAATACTAAAAAAAAAATTACAAACCATAAATAAAAGATAAAAATAGTAAAAAACAACAAATACTTAAATAAAGTTACAAATACTTAAAAAAAACTAGTCGTCGTCGTCGTCTCCTTCTTGGTTTTCTCCTTCTTCTTCTTCTCCTTGTTCTTCATAAAATTCATCATCATCATCATCATCTTCTTCTTCTTCTTCCTGGCTCTGATGAATCGGGCGAATCGACCATGCTTCCTCCACCAAATCCGCCTTCAACGCGTTATGTAACTCCTTGGAACGCAACATGGCACTGTTTTGGAATCTCTCCTGCTGTGTCGCTTGCGTCCCTGGAACATCTTCTCCTGCTACATAATTTGGGCATATTGCCTTTCCTTCGTCTTCAAGTATCATATTATGCATTATGATACAAGCATACATCACCATTCTAATCCTTTCTTTTTCCCACATACGACAAGGATTTCTTACAAAATGCCATCGTGCTTGAAGACAGGCAAAACACCTCTCAACGTCCTTTCTTGCAGACTCATGAACTCTTTTAAAATATTGCCTTTTTTCATCTTGAGTCTGACTAAACGTTTTGACAAGCATTGAATACTCCGGATATATACCATCCGCCAAGTAGTATCCATGCTCGTAGTAATTATTATTTGCATAAAACCCACATTTCGGTATTGTTCCGCCAATGTAAGACTCTAGCAATGGCGAATGCTGGAAAGTATTTATGTCATTCATACACCCGGCTAGACCAAAGAAGGCTGACCAAATCCACATGTCTTGTGAGGCAACTGCTTGTAAAACCAACGTTGGTCCCTTTTGGTCACCGCGTGTATGTTGACCTCGCCATGCGGTTGGACAAGCATACCATCGCCACTGACGACAATCTATACTACCAATCATACCGGGTAATCCATGTTTTTGAATATGCGCTTCATATAGTTGTTGAAGGTCGCTCCATGTCGGGTTTCTCAAGTATCTTTTTCCATATAATTGGCATATACCTAAAAAAATCAAATGTATATATAAAAAATATGTACGTACTATATGTATATATAAAAAAATCAAATGTATATTTGTAAATACCGTAGCAGAAATACTCCAAAGTATCGCGTGTGGTTTTCTCCGCCATCTTCAAGTACTCATCATTGATATCGTATGTGTTCCCGTATGCGAGCACACGTATTGCGGAAGTCACCTTTTGAATTGCGGTGAATCCTAAACACCCTCTAGCGTCGGGTTTTTGCTTAAAGTAGTCATAGTTGTTCTCTAAGTCTCCGGTGATGCGCAAAAATAAGTTTTTACGCATCCGAAATCTTCGTCTAAACAAATCAGGGGGGTAAACCGGATCGGCATTGAAGTAGTCATTCATCAAACGCTCATTGGCGGCTACACGGTCTCGCTCTATATATTGCCTAGACAATATCGGCCGTGGGACGGAAGTACCTATAGCTTCAACCGCGCTACACGCTAGTTGAACCGCACTCGTAACGGCCGCCTCCTCTTCCGCGTCGTCTTCTTTAAAAAACCGATTATATAGATCCATAAACGAGTCATCGGAGTGAGGAGGGGACGACATTTTGATGATTTGTTTGTGTGTTGAATTTGTTTGAGGGTTACTGAAAAGTATGTGTGTATTGTATGTGTGCTACATATTGTATGTGTGCTACATATATGGATATATATATATAGAGTGGATGATTTTTTTTAAATTCTAAAATATGGCCGTTTATGACCGTTGTGTAACGGTCAAATCACCAAAATCAAATGAAAACGCTCGTTGTGTTCAAAACCATACTTGACCATAACGCCACCATAGCGCCTGGGGGGGCGGTGTTCCCGGCGCTATGGTGGCCTAAAACGCCGGGATAACGAGCCACTACAGGTACTCTAAGTTGTAATTAGCTTTTCACATTGAAACATTTCTAGGTAAAGTTTAATATTTTAATAAAATTTACAAATTTTAGAGAAAAGGGATGCAATTTTTAGTAAAAATTCGCAACTTTTAAATAAAAAGGTTGTCATTCTAAATTAAACTTGCAACCTTTTATGAAAAAGGTTGCATTAGATCATTTAATGCAACCTTTAAGTTAAACGTAGTTGCATTAGAGTCAAATGCAACTCAATTGAAAAAGGTTGCATATAAAAAGTTGCATTAGCCTCATTTTCTAATAGTGATATGTAATGCATTTTTGAAGTGATTGAGCGTGATTATATATAAATAACGCTTCATTACGGTAGGCCTTAGGGTATGTGTAGTGATGGAGTGTTATGTGGGGGTTATGTGATTAAAATATTAAAAAGTATAAAAAGGGGGTTATGTGGGGGTTATGGAAAAAGAGGTGTAGTGGGAAGGGGGGTTATGTGGTGGTTATAAATGTAGGGGTGAGCAAAAGCCAAAAACCGACCCGACCCGAGAGTAACCCGACCCGACCCGAGAACCGGGGTGTATGAAAACATAGAACCGAACTCAAACCCTAGAACTAGGTTCGGTCTTCGGTCCTATACCCGACGGTCCTCTCGGTTCCGCAGGAAAACCCGACCCGACTTTGACATCATGAATAGTGTAGATCTGTTTTTCATTACAATGGACATACTGGTGTGAGACCAAGAACAAGGACATGATAGACTGTTGTTAAAATGGAAGTTGTGATGTTGAAGATGAATGCTACGATATAGTCCACTGAAGCTTTAATGAATTTTGACTTTCATTTCTATCCACAAGTTATGAATCTCTATGATGCTTTGTACCTTTTTTAAATATTATATATGTGTTGTGTAAATTATAGGTTTCGTAGGTAATAAGTTTTGGGGAATGGGCAATTGCCGGTGAAAGCTAAACACGTGTAGGTTAAAAGAACAATAATTTACTACCTTTACTAAAACCTTGTGCTCACTACTTTTACCAACATAATAAATTGAATTGAAAGACCAAAATCACTTTTGACTAAACCAGAAACCATGTAGTTCTCCATGTGCTCTCTCACTAACCCCCTAACATCGATGGTCCTGTGAGATGAAATTAGAAGAATTTTTTTAGTAACATGGCTTATTTATGCTTCTTAGAAACGGGTAAGTTCACTAGAGAGGTCGAAATTCCTAGATCTAAGCTTTGGTTTGTCCTCTTTTTTATGTTTTAGTTTCATTTGCTTTCTTTAGTTAATCATCGGGTCGGTCCTTCTCATGTCGGTTTTCGTTGTTCCATACCCGAGAACCGAACCGAAACCGAATTTTGCTTGATATTGGAACCGAGGGACACCCGATCTTCTCCAATACGGTCCGGTTTTCGGGTTTTTTCGGTCCGGGTTTCGGTTATATTCGGGTTAACCCGAAATTTGCTCACCCCTATATAAATGATTGGGTAATCATTGCTTTTTATTGTTTTTTATTTAAATAAGAATATTAAATAGTTTAAATTATTTTTCATTAAATATATAAAACTTAGAAATACTTAAAAAAATTACAAATACTAAAAAACAACAAATGCTTAAAAAAATTACAAATACTAAAAAACAACAAATACTTAAAAAAAAAGTTACAAATACTTAAAAAAACTAGTCGTCGTCGTCTCCTTCTTGGTTTTCTCCTTCTTCTTCTTCTCCTTGTTCTTCATAAAATTCATCATCATCTTCTTCTTCTTCTTCTCAACGTCCTTTCTTGCAGACTCATGAACTCTTTTAAAATATTGCCTTTTTTCATCTTGTGTCTAACTAAACGTTTTGACAAGCATTGAATACTCCGGATATATACCATCCGCCAAGTAGTATCCATGCTCGTAGTAATTATTATTTGCATAAAACCCACATTTCGGTATTGTTCCGCCAATGTAAGACTCTAGCAATGGCGAAAACTGAAAAGTATTTATGTCGTTCATACACCCGGCTAGACCAAAGAAGGCCGACCAAACCCACATGTCTTGTGAGGCAACTGCTTGTAAAACCAACGTTGGTCCCTTTTGGTCACCGCGTGTATGTTGACCTCGCCATGCGGTTGGACAAGCATACCATCGCCATTGACGACAATCTATACTACCAATCATACCGGGTAATCCATGTTTTTGAATATGCGCTTCATATAGTTGTTGAAGGTCGCTCCATGTCGGGTTTCTCAAGTATCTTTTTCCATATAATTGGCATATACCTAAAAAAATCAAATGTATATATAAAAAATATGTACGTACTATATGTATATATAAAAAAATCAAATGTATATTTGTAAATACCGTAGCAGAAATACTCCAAAGTATCGCGTGTGGTTTTCTCCGCCATCTTCAAATACTCATCATTGATATCGTATGTGTTCCCATATGCGAGCACACGTATTGCGGAAGTCACCTTTTGAATTGCGGTGAATCCTAAACACCCTCTAGCGTCGGGTTTTTGCTTAAAGTAGTCATAGTTGTTCTCTAAATCTCCGGTGATGCGCAAAAATAAGTTTTTACGCATCCGAAATCTTCGTCTAAACAAATCAGGGCCGTAAACCGGATCGGCATTGAAATAGCCATTCATCAAACGCTCATTGGCGGCTACACGGTCTCGCTCTATATATTGCCTAGACAATACCGGCCGTGGGACGGAAGTACCTACAGCTTCAACCGCGCTAGAAAATAGTGTAACCGCACTCGAAACGGCCTCGTCCACTTCCGCGCCGTCATCTTTAAAAAACCGATTATATAGATCGATAAACGAGTCATCGGAGTGAGGAGGGGACGCCATTTTGAAGATTTGTTTGTGTGTTGAATTTGTTTGAGAGTGTATGTGTGTATTGTATGTGTGCTACATATATGGATATATATATATATATAGAGTGGATGAAATTTTTTTTTTTTTTAAAATTATAGAATTTGGCCGTTTATTGACCGTTGGGTAACGGTCACTTCACCAAAACAATATGAAAACGCTCGTTGTCTGCAAAACCAATCTTCACCATAACGTCACCATAGCGCCTGGGGGGCGGTGTTCCCGGCGCTATGGTGGCATAAAACGCCTCATAACTAAGCCACTACACATATTGTACACATTAATTCATTCTCATTATTGAGTATGTGTAGTGGTAGCCGTTGTGAGGCGTTTTGACCCCTATAGCGCCGGGGAACACCGCCCCCCCAGGCGCTATAGGGCGTTTTGGCCTTGAATTTTTATGGTGATAACTGGCGTTGTGCATGCCTTGGGAAGAGTAAAATGTTGAATGCTTTTGACCGGGTGGTTGTTCGAGACTTTAATAAAAAAAAAACTAAATTTTGTTATAAATATACAATAACACAAAGACTCACACACACATACACATCCTCCTTCAATCTTAGCATACCACTACACACACACACTTTGTAATTTTCTTGTGAGGGAAGAGATGAATCCTTTCGGTCGAGGTTTCAGGTTTAGTTCCCAAACCAGTGGCGACAACACCCGACCTATAGCTCCGGGTTCATGTTCAAACCCGCAAAGTTTCACGAACCTCTTAAACCAACCGTATGGTTGGGACCCGAACATGTATAATGTTAACATGGGAGGGAGTTTTGGGATGCCCATAGGAGGTGGGTTTGGCCAAACACAAGTGTATGGGTCATCCCAAATGTTCGGCTCTTCAAATGCTTGGCAAGAGTCGGTTCCGGAGACACAAGGCCCGGTTGCAGAGGAAGAGCCCGTGCGAGGCAAGGCACCCGCCCGACGGCACACAAGAAAAGAGACGGGCGGTCGTGCCAAGAAAAACGTTATACCATGGACCGACCACGAGTTGTACTCGTTAACCCGAGCGTGGGTTGACGTGTCGGAGGATCCTGAAGTCGGTAAGATATATATTTTTTTGGTAATGTTATTTTTTATTTCATATAGTTTTCTAAACGGGTACTTATTTATATTATTGGTTTGTTTTTTCAGCCAACTACCAATCCAAAGGCGATTTTTGGAAAAAAATACGGGCAATATTTTTTGATCTCTCTAGTAAAGGAGAGGGCTACCGGGAGAACGATTCGATATCGGGCAAGTGGACCGATATCAACCAAAAATGCACAAACTTTCAAGGCATTTACCAGCGCACACGGTACGGGTGGAAAAGTGGGCAAAGTGACGAGGGTATTTTTGTGGCGGCTTTGGAAGAATACAACCAGACATACGGGAATTTCCCGTACGTGAAATGTTGGCGCGTGCTGAAAGACTGCACAAAATGGCACACCGTCCGCCCAACGGTTGGAACTTCTTCCTCTAGGGCCAAAAATACGAGGCCTTCAAAAAAGTCGAGGACCTCTGACTCGGTTGATCCCGAAACGCCTACGTCTGACGCGCGTTATGTCGACCTCAACTCACCAGAAGAAAATCCCTATTTTGCAGGGGAGGAGGGCGGCGGAGGAGCTACCTCGTCCCGCCGGTCGACGGGCTGCTCGAGCCGCACGGACGGAGTCTTCGTCGGGGGTTGATAAGTTAGTCCCGGCATTTTCTGAAATGAACCAGCGGCTCCAAGACTTACGCGACATCGGGGCTCAGCGTATCCAAGAAAGCCGAGAGGTGGTTGACATCATGAGGGAACGACAGTTTGAACGCGACTTTGCTTTTTACACGGCAAATCACGACCATCTAGAGGGCAAAGCGTTGGAAATGGCTTTGAACCAAAAGGCCAAAATCGAAAAAAAATATAACCTTTGAGTATTTTTATCTTTTATTTAGGGTTTGTAATTTTTTTTAGTATTTGTATTTTTTTGTTTTAGTATTTGTAATTTTTTTATTTTTAATGAAATATTATTAAGTATTAAATATTCTTATTTAAATAAAAAACAATAATTAACCAATCATTACCAATCATTTATAACCCCCACATAACCCCCCTTCCCACTACACCCTCTTTTTCCATAACCCCCACATAACCCCCTTTCTATTACTTTTTAATATTTTAATCCTATAACCCCCGCACTAAGCAGTTAATGCGGAAAAATATCGGTTATCGGTCAAGGACCGATATTTGATATATCGGTTTTCGCGGTGAGATATCGGTGAGATATCGGTAGCTATGTTTTATAATATATATATATATATATATTATATTTATATATATATTTTTGTATTTCTCACACTTCTATTGGATTTAATAACCTATAAATACAATCTAAAGTATATATACAACCTAAAGAAGCACAAAATTTCTATGATATCCTCAATGTACAACTAACCAAGCTACATGTACAACAAATAAAACTCAATAAACAAAAAAAGATATCAAATAACAAATTAGAAGAAGTTAAAAGATAAATTTGATAAGAAACTATTAGATCAAGGTTGAAAATGTAATTTAGTAAAAAAAAGGTGTGAGATATGTAAACCCTAAAAAAACATATAACCTAAAAACATATTCAGATTTTAGCCGTCATCTCCTCTGCAGCAGCCCTTCATCTTCATCTCCTCTGCAGCAGCCCTTCATCTCCTCTGCATTGCACTGCAGACCTTCATCTCCATCTCCATAGGTATGTCATCTCCATCTTTGTCTCCATAGATATGTTCTCTATAGATCTCCATCTTCTTCTCCTAAGATTTGTTCATTTATCTTCGTCTTCTTAGTCAGAAAACGGGCAAAATAAAGGAAAACGATAATTTCGGTGATATGACCGATATTTTAAAGTCCAATATCGGCCGATATATCGGCCATATCGACCGATATTATCGGCACCGATATAATGACCGAGATTTGGGACCGAGATTACTTCTTAGGGCCGATAACCGAGATCTCGGACCGATATAACCGAGATCTCGCCGATATTAACTGCTTAGCCCCCACATAACCCTCTACCACTACACATACCCTTAGGAGATGCCTTGACTTTTGTATATAAGGCATGTGTTGTATGACAATAATTTTCATTCAGTAAATAATTCCTTCATGGTATCACACGCCATCAAGATCCTACCCTAAAACCCTATTCTGCCGCCATCGTTCTTCCCTGACTTGCAGCGGCCGCCGGAAGTCTCACCCTTTTTTCTTCTCTGTTTCATCCTCCTTTCTTTCCTACTACCCTCATGGAGTCTAAATCCCATCCGGCGTTATCAGTTTCTAACATAAAATCCCACGTCCCTATCACGCTTGAGAATGACTCGACCCACTACACCACATGGGCGACGTTATTCAAAGTTCACTGTCAAGCGTTCGAGGTTCTGGACCATCTGTCCTCCAAACCCGCTGCAGCCCCCTCCCCTTCTGACCCTGAAAAAGCTGCTGCGGCAGCCGCTGCAGACAAACAGTGGCAGCGCGTTGACGCTCTCGTCCTTCAATGGATATACGCCACTATCATCCCCTCTCTGGTGAACATTATTATCGTCTCGGGCCAATCTGCATATGAGGCCTGGTGCGCGCTGGAAGAACACTTCAATGACAATAAAAATACGCGCACAATTTATCTTGGACAGGAATTCGCCAACCTCTCTCTGGATACCTTCTCATCTATGGATGAATATTGCCAAAAGGCCAAAACACTCGCTGATCAACTCGCAAGTGTAGGCTCTCCCATGGACAATCGGATGCTTGTTATTAAGGTTCTCACGGGCCTTCCCGAACAATATGATAGTATCTCCACGGTTTTGCAAAATCGTGATCCTTTACCAGATTTTAAGGAGGTCCGTTCGCGTCTCAACATGGAAGAAGACAAGAAGAAACGCCAATCTGCCAGGGCTGCTCAACACTCGGCCACTGCACTTGCGGCCTCGGTTGCATCCACAAATCAGAACCAGCCGACATCCTCTCAGTTTTATCCCACTGCTGAGCGTGGTCGTGGCCGCTCACGCGGACGCGGCCGTGGTTGCAGCCGTAGATCTTACTCTCGCGGACGCCCAGCCAACAACCAAACCAACACCGCAAACCACCCGTACATTGTTTTTCCTAGTAACTGGACGGCGAATCAATGGGCTCGCATACTCAATGCCAACACTTCCTCATCCTCATCCTCAACCACACCCCCTGTCCATACCCATCGCGACCCAATGACTCTACTTCAGCCCCTGGTATACTAGGAGCCAAACCTGACAACAACAACAATACCTACACTCCTACCGATATTGAACAAGCCCTATACACCATGTCGTTGAATCAACCGGAACACGGATTTATGGACACTGGTGCATCCTCTCATTCGGCGAACGAGCAAGGTATATACTCTCCGTCTAATTTTAATAAGTGTACTGATAAAAATATTATTGTTGGTAATGGCATGGCTATCCCAGTTGTGGCACAAGGCAATCAAACTTTACCCCCGCCTTTTCCACCTCTTAAATTGAAAAATGTCCTTTATGCCCCCAAAACTTATTAAAACCCTGATTTCTGTACGCCACCTTACCACCGATAATCTTGTATCCATTGAGTTTGATCCTTTTGGTTTTCTTGTGAAGGATCTCAAAACTCGGGAGCCTATCCTTAGATGCAACAGCACCGGCGATCTTTACCCATTGACTCAACCTCTCTCCACCATCACACAACCATCTGCTTTTGTTGCTGTCTCACAGGATCGCTGGCATCTACGCCTGGGCCACCCCGGCGCTAATTTATTGCATTCTTTGAAATCTGCTTCCTGCATTAATTTTGGCAAAACTTTTAATAAATTCTGTGAACCCTGTGTGTTTGGGAAGAGTGTTAAACTTCCTTTTTATGATTCTATTAATTGCACCCGTTTACCATTTGATATTGTTCACAGTGACCTATGGACCTCCCCTGTCCTAAGCACGGGAGGCCATCGGTATTACGTGCTATTTTTAGATGATTATACCAACTTTTTGTGGACATTTCCCCTCGCTACAAAGTCACAAGTTTTTGCCACCTTCACAACCTACTATAATCATATAAAAACTCAATTTGAAAGACATATTAAACAGCTTCAGTGTGACAACGGGAGAGAATATGCTAACAATAATTTTTTAGCATTTTGCAAAACCAATGGCTTGCACTTCCGTTTTTCTTGCCCTTACACCTCCTCCCAAAATGGCAAGGCAGAACGTAAAATCCGAACTATCAACAACATGCTCCGTACACTTCTTGCCCAAGCCAATCTCCCACCTAACTTTTGGCACCATGCCCTCGAGACAGCCACCTATCTCTTAAACATATTACCTAGCAAAACACATGATTTTCAATCACCCACATCCATGCTTTACAAATGCACACCCGAATACGACCACTTACGCGTTTTCGGGTGCCTATGCTACCCAATCATCCCATCCACTACCATCAACAAACTTGCCAACCGTTCACAACCATGTGTTTTCCTTGGTTACCCTCCCAACCATCGTGGCTACAAGTGTCTTGATCTCCAATCTCGACAAATTATCACATCTCGCCACGTCCACTTTGAGGAAAACATTTTTCCTTACAAAATCCAACACCCCGAAAACCTTCAATCCTACAACTTCCTTGACTTACCTATTCACCCATCTATGCACTCCCCCACATCCAATACCCCACCGCCTCCTAACCCAACCCAATCGTCTAGTCCTACTCCATCCTCTTCCCACACCTCCCACACTACACCAACAACCCAACCAGCCCACTCCACTACTACTCCTTCATCCCCCAGCCCAATTGTCACACCACGCCTATGGCGGAAACACGTGGCGCGACGGTTCAAGAGGATTAAGCCAAGATTAATGCAAATCACAAAATTAATTAAAGAAACGGGCATTTATTCAAACGTTGAAAATCACGTCAAATTATTCATACATAACTTAAAATTGTTTTTAATATAAATAGGGAGGCTCCTCCCTATAACCCGAATTCCTTGGGATAGAGAGACGAGACCCCTTCACGACATCCAACGCCCAAATTGGAGATTCCCCCGACCCTGCTTGCCATGTCATCCTTCATCTGTCAATTACCTGAAAGATATGTTTTAAAAATCGTCAATATATAAATATTGGTGAGTTCACAGGTTTTGGTTTAATAAAACTTTATCTCATGGGAATATGTCACACCCTCAAATTCCACTTGCGGGGTTTTACCGCGAGGCGCATGACAAACCAGGATTCAAGTCAACGGTCACGATAAACAACACTATATGCATAACACAATACTCAAAAGGTATAGTTATAAAAACATAAACTGTAGCGGAAGCTTTAAATGTTTACAACCCAAAAGACACAGTTCAAATGTTTAATGAAGACCATGCTCTAAACCCTAGACGCCCGTGCCGACTCGTGCGCCTAGATCCAGTTGTTGCTACCTTAGCGACCTGAGAAAAACATGCCAAAAAGACGTCAACATATAATGCTGGTGAGTTCACAGGTTTGTTCAAAAGAGTTACCGATGTTACCATGTCCATACTATATCAATGTTACCAAGTACGCTAGCTAGGCGTATGTTTTGTTACTACTACGATTGGAAACCATTACTGGACACGTTTAGCAATGTTTAGCATGTTTAGCAGCCCGTAATGTTCAGCACGATAATGTTCCTGTTCGAGACAATATGCACCCGCCCGGCCCTCCAAGCCGTCGAGTGGGGCAGGTCACGCCCAATAGATCTATCCACATTTCCCCCGTTGTGCAACCCCGCACATTCATGGTTTCCCCCGGGACTTTCAAAAGATCGCATAGTACACAAGTTTAGAACCATAGTATGACATATGTTACCAAAATAGTTTAGCGCATGTTTTCTCCCCCAAAAGTTTAAGCAATAAAAGTGGGGCAGTGAACTCACCTTAGATTGCGTTCTTCAATTATACGTAAAGATGTTTAGCCCCTGATAATCCCTCTACCGGAGATCTATCAAAATGTTCACATAAGTGTTCCGACTAATAACCATAAGGTTATCTAGTCCCCGATTGTCCAGATCATAACCAAGTATGTTTTAAAACGTGTTTAAATGTTTAACTGACACACTAGACCGACCCGACATCCCGTTGGTGATCCATTACCCTAACTAATCAAGTACACATAGATTACACGCAAGGTTCAAGCATAAAACACTTAGTTCGTATCAAAAATCTCATTTCTGTTAACGTAGGGTCGAACGTAGCTTGGAGTGGTCGAAGGTGACATTGATTGGTCGAATGTGGCCTTGAACTTCCACCTTCGCCCCTTTTTCTCCCACCTTCGCCCATTTGTGGTTCGTTCGCCCCTTTAGTTTCCAGGTTCGACCCTGGAGAACCACCTTCGCCCGTTCGACTGGTCGAAGGTGCTCCAGGTTCGACCCTGCTGTATAATTTTCCCAAAAACGCGTCGAAAACGTCCGAAAACATCACGAAACACCATGAGTTACAGCAGTCAAGCATCATTAACATATTCCTACGAATCCCTACCGATTTTACCCCAAAATCTATCCGTTTTACAAGTTTCCTAAAATAGTAAATTATGGAGATGTCACATCATCATGCATGAAATCATTACCCAATTAGGAATCTTTCTGAAATTAATTAATCATCAGCTCAACATACTCAAATCATCATGAACAAGAAACCCCCTATCATAACTCTATCATTACCATCAAAACAAGCCCTAAATCTAACTAAAAATTCCTTTAATCGACAAAACACCATCAACAATCAATTGTAACATGTTTCAATCATAACTCACCATTAATAACAGTCCTAGGTTGTTGTCATATCATCTATATAGCAAGTAATCGTCAAACAATGCATAATACCACATTAACACATGTTAATTTGCATAAAACTCATTGTTTATGAATAGGTTTTGGTTAGGAAGATATTAGGAAGGTTTTTACCCATAAAACATGTTGATATCAGATCTGGACTCTTGGGGTTTAGATGAAAACAATTCAAAATTGTTTAAAAAGGATTTGAAATGAAGAACACACCTTAGATCTTCACTTGTAATGATTTAGAGAGTTAGGTTATGAAAAACAAGCTCAAAAACTCCTTCCCCAATGATAATAGTTGTTAGAGAGTGTTTAGAGGCGTTTAGGGTTTGTGAAATGGTGAAAAATGACTAAGGATGGTATTTATACCAGGTCCAGGTTCGCCCCTTTTATATGGTCGAATGTGGAACTTTCCCACATTCGCCCCTTTGTAATGGTCGAATGTGGAATCTTTCCACATTCGCCCACTTTGTTTCTACATTCGCCCACATTCCACTTTCAGGTCATCAGCACTTTTTAACACATGTTAACAGCACTTTTTAACACATGTTAACTTTTTCCAGATTTCCAGTTTGTCGTGTTTAACGCATTCTAACACATCTTAACACATAAGCATGCATCCATAGTCTATACTTAGCATATTTAGGCACGTATAATCATTTGTACATCGTTTAAGCAAGTATAAGTATACAATCCACCACACGACCCATAATCTACACATATACTTAATTAGTTCATGTAATGTCACCAACAACGGAACCCGGTACTAGTGTATTCCCCAAAATGACTCCCAATGATCCTCCAGATCATTGAACCCTGGACAATCCTAATCTGACCCGACTCAATTAACCCAGTTAAGTTTGTTTATAAACGTTTCTCGCTAAGGTAGACTTAGATGTTACTATTATGTTTAAGCCGAACATGCCGGGTGTCACAGAATATCCTTGTTATGACAATTTATAGGGGTTGCAAGTTCCTACAATTCTACTTGAGCCTATAACCAAACCAAGACAATTAATAATGCCCCGCCCCAAGTCGTTACTCGGTATTCCTACGACTTGATTTCAGAATACGTGCACCCCAGGCATACGCCGATGCAAAATCGACGCTATCGATTAGGGGTGGGCCTTGTCAGGCACCAATTGTACTATCCAAATATTCCTTCGGTTTCACTTTCCTGAATTAATGATTATAGTAGAGAGGTCTCAACCCCGAGTGGCGATCACAACTCAAGTATCCAACCCGTCAAACAAATCCCAACATATCTTTCCCCCGTAAAAACGTTAAATAGTTTAGAAATGGGGCCGTGAGACTCACCTGAAACTGTGCTCGGCTCAAAGAAGAAAATAGCAAATTTTGCGGTCTCGCACCTACAAATGTCCTAGACGTATAAGTCACTTACACCTACAGTGCATGTGCCTTGGCAAGTTGTACACCCAACTTCCCGACCACGTTTTATCCCAATTCCCGTTTAATAGTTTCGTATCCTAGGTTCATTGGCGATGGATTACCCTTTTCTTACAAGTCATATATTATTCTTGATAATATTCTTTGTGACTTGTATACAATTATTCTCGACACGACTCTACCCAACGTATAATTATTTTCCCATTTAAATAATTATACTTAGGATCGTTTCGCTCGATATAATATGATTTCTTATTACCCGACCCGATTCACTTTGCCACATATTTATTTTCCCATTCAAATAAATATGCTAAGTTCTTGTCGTTTGGTAATATATTGTTAACGCCCGACTTGACTCACCATGCCGTACATTTATTTTCCCATTTAAATAAATGTACTAGGATCTTGTCGGTATTCACATGTTCGTAGATATACTTCACCTACTCGTCTCGGTTTTCCTTCTCGCATATCTACTTTCCCATTCAAATAGATATACTAGAATTTCGTCGAAACGAGCATGTGCACATATACCAATGTGTGAATTCTACTTGTTAAGTTCATGTGTCGTTTTAGCGTTTTTAATTCATTACGTTGTGTTTTCTCCCACGAATATTCTTTCTACACTTAGGAAAGTGTTACGCGAGTTTCACCCTTGTTATATATATTTTATTACTTAAAATATATATACGTACATTTTCATCTTGCCGTAATGGCATTTTTCTCATATGTCCGTTTATCCGTTTTTCGCTAGTTCATGTAACTAAGTCCGTTAGTTAGCTTTTTCCACATTTTCTTCCAATATGCGTTCTATGGAAATATTATTCGTACTTCCAATTTCGAACTTATATTTCTTGGAAAAATATACTTTTGTATTTTTAGCCCAACTTGTTCAACTTGTATTCCAAAAATGTTTCCGATACTTTTATATTCCCATTTATATAAAAGTATCCATTTTTGTACAAGTTTTCCCAAGTCTTTACTAATATTTTATAAAACCTTATTTTTATAAAATCCTTATGTTAACTTATCCTCTTATTTTTATAAAACTTCTATTTTTATAAAAATACCTCTTTTAATTTATACATAAGTAAGTTTCTCATGTTTATCAAAACTACACTCGGAAAAACTATTATTTACGTTTTTGACATCGAACTTTCCGTTAATGCATTTTTTGACCAAAGTTTCTAAAATACATATTTTAGTCCCTCAACTTTCTATGTTACAATATTAGTCCCTTAACTTATACTTGTTGCATTTTTCATCTCATCTTTCAAGGTTAGCATTTTTCTTCCAACTTAGTGGACTTTGAAGAATCATTTTCTTGATGCTTGATTATTTTTACTTCATTCCACTTCTAATAATCTTATAATCCATCCTAGATGCTATTAACATGTGTGTTTCATATTTTTATCCAAAATATCAACTTTTCACTCATCCAAGTGAGTAGACTTTGAACATGGAACTTTTTCACCTATGATCATCTAACCCATTTTAATATATATTTGACATTAACTAGTCATCTTATGATGATTAAAATCATCTTTTATCATATTCAAGTCCTTTTCACAAATCATGTTCCAATCATTATCCAACTCAATTGTATGTTCATATTATTACATTTTCTCAAAATATCACCTTTATTAATATCAATCCAAGATTTATTAATGTTATTATTCTTCCATTTTTATTCTTGTAAGACACATTATTTCAAAACCATATTTCCCATCAATGTACAACTTGCTCATAAAGACACTTAATATGAACATTAACAAACAAAACAAGGTTAAAACTTACTACTAGCTCAAGGCTAGGGAAGACAAGAACCTTGGATTGGATGGGGTTTAGTGTGTTCTTCCAATGGGTTAAGCTCCAAGCTCTTGAAACACACAATGGGGTTTTGAAGGATAATGATCTAGAGGTGATTTGGTAGTGTAAAAATTGAAAGAAAAGTGTATGTGGGTGGGTGCAAGGCCACGGCCACAAGGAGAAGAAGAAGTGTTTTTGATTTTTCTTGATTCAAGTATGCTTGTGTATGTATATAATATCTCTTCAAATCTTCAAAGATTACCTAATATCTTTAGCTAGATTATGGAAGATTTTAGAGATTTTAGTAAGATTATGAAAATCTTGGAGGATATGGTGAGGGGTGTTTGGGCCGAGAATTAGAGAGAGGAAGGGAGGTGATTAGTTAGTTTTCTTGGCCAATCTTAACCCATTCAAGACCATGATTATTATCTTAATAATTGGGCATTTAAGGAGATGAAGAGTTTAAGTGGGATAATTAAAAGATTTTACCCACTTGAGTGGGCCATAGGCCGGCCCCAAGGGGGTGTTGGTGGGGTCCACTTTTGCTAAATAATACCCTTTATTAGTTAAGTTAATCTTGTGCGGGTACCGTCCGGGTATTCTTGGGTTTTTAATCGCGTGTCACCCGAATATTAAAATACCCTTAATATTCCTTAAATATAGTCCAGTTTAATTACTGATAATTTATTTCGGCTTTTGTCGGGTGAAATTACGTGTTACGCGCGTATCGGGTGCGGTACGCGCACTTTACTCGTTACCGGGAGATTTGTACAATAAGCTTTCACGTGTGGCTTTGGGTTTCCAAAACTCATTATATTTTGTGAAATTATCATTTATTATATATTACGGGTGTCCGGGGTTCGTTTCGCTTATTTAATTTTTACCGGGTAATCGCCAGTGTCCATACCGGATAGATTTGCTTGCGCATGATCCTATCATGTTTTGTCATTAAACTTATGCATTCCTATGCATTATTTGGGAATTGCTATCTTTCTAAGGCCTCAGTTAAATAATCAACACATAATTGTATTTAATTACGTTAATCGTGTTTAATTAATTAGTACGAAATTACCTTAATTTTGCCGGTTGTTACACCAACAACCTCACCGGCCCACTTTCCCCCTTCCGCACCAGCTCCCTCACCTCCGCCTAGCCCACTCACCTCCCACACTACTCCTTCTCCAGCCCATTCTCAAACCTCCTCCACTTATGATTCCTCGGCCCAACCCCAATCCTCTTCTACACCGGCCCAATCATCACCTAGCCCTTCACACACATCCTCCTCGGCCCAACCCCAATCCTCTTCTACCCGGGCCCAACCCAACTCCTCACACCCTCCACACCACTCGCACACCACAACCCATCAGCCCTCACCCACCGGCCCTCCACCACCTCAACGCACCATTCACACACGTGCAATGAGTGGTATAGTTAAACCAAAACAACTCTTTAATCTTTCCGCCACCACCATCGCACCCATACCCCGTAACCCACAGGTTGCCTTGTCCACTCCTGAGTGGCACCGAGCCATGACTGACGAGTTCAGTGCCCTTCTTAAAAACAAGATCTGGGAGCTTGTACCTCGTGACCCGAATATGAATATTATCCGTAGTATGTGGTTATTTAAACATAAATTCAGGTCAGATGGCACCCTGGAACGTTACAAGGCTCGCCTTGTGTGTGATGGCCGAAGGCAACAGCAGGGTATTGATTGTGGGGAGACCTTCAGTCCGGTTGTGAAGCCGGAAACCATTCGCCTAGTTTTATCCTTGGCTTTAGCTCGTTCATGGGAAATAAATCAATTGGACGTCACCAATGCCTTTTTACATGGCCACTTAAATGAGACCGTATACATGTATCAACCGGTTGGTTTCCGGAATACCGAATATCCAGATCATGTTTGCCTATTGAAGAAATCTTTATACGGCCTCAAACAAGCCCCCCGGACCTGGTACCAACGATTCACTGACTTTGTTCTTTTGCAGGGATTTCATCAAAGTAAATCAGACAACTCTTTGTTTGTCTATCGACAGGGCACTGACATTGCATACTTACTTATTTATGTTGACGACATCATTCTCACCACTTCTTTTGCAGCACTTCGTCACCAAATTATGCATAGTCTTGCAGGTGAATTTGCTATGAAAGACTTGGGGTCGCTCTCTTATTTCTTGGGCATTCAGGTCACACGTACCGGCAACAACATGTTTCTGTCACAGTCTGCATATGCTACCGACATCATTCACCGTGCAGCCATGGATTCATGCAAACCCGCTGCTACACCTGTTGACACACATTATAAACTCAGTGCTGAATCTGGTCCATTTCATGATGATCCCACAACATACCGCAGCCTTGCAGGAGCTCTTCAGTATCTCACTTTCACACGTCCTGACATATCTTATGCAGTTCAACAAATCTGCATGCATATGCACGCTCCTCGTGTAGCTCACTGGAATGCCTTGAAACGCATTATACGGTATATTCAGGGCACCAAAGACCTCGGCCTACATCTTGGCCCCTCGGACGTCTCTTCTTTGCGTGCATACACTGATGCGGACTGGGCTGGCTGCCCCGACACTCGCCGTTCTACATCCGGCTACTGTGTCTATCTTGGTGATAATCTGATATCTTGGTCTTCCAAACGACAGTCCACTATCTCCCGCTCCAGTGCAGAAGCTGAATATAGAGGTGTCGCAAACGTTGTAGCTGAAATATGTTGGCTACGAAATCTTCTCCTAGAACTCATGCACCCACTGACTCGTGCCACGCTCGTCTACTGTGACAACGTTAGTGCTATCTACCTTTCAGGCAATCCGGTTAATCATCAGCGAACCAAACATATTGAGCCGGACATACACTTCGTTCGTGAACAAGTTCAGAAAGGCAATGTGCGCATTCTCCATGTCTCGTCACGTCACCAGATTGCTGACATCTTCACCAAGGGCTTGCCTCGTGTCCTGTTCGATGACTTCAGATCCAGTCTCAGCATCAGGCCTCCCTTCGCTTCGACTGCGGGGGAGTAATAGTCAACAATTATATTAGGAATATATTGTACCACATTAATTCTCATTAACTCCTCATTATTAAGAGATGCCTTGACTTTTGTATATAAGGCATGTGTTGTATGACAATAATTTTCATTCAGTAAATAATTCCTTCAGAAACATTGGATGAGGCTAATGGAGGGTTAGGATTATACGACAACAAACATTAATAAGGATTCAAAAGCACGGACGGCTTAGTGTATGATAACATCACTTTCTATCCTCCCACTCTATAAAACTAGAATATTTAGTTTTTAGTTTTTACATTACATCAAGCAACGTTTTGCTGCAGGCTTGATTATAAAATATGTTTACTTTTTTAGTGGTATGAAGTAGATCATCTTTTAATTTATTTAAGTCATTATTGTTAATGACTAACAAAAGATATAGAAGGCACCAAGGTAACAGTACTGCTATCTTTGGATGCATTATATCAGCCATTAGTTACATGACACTTGGACGGCGTATCACTTCACACACATATTTATACTTGTGACTATACTATTACTATCGCAAATGAACATTTTATATCCTATTTAAATTTAAACTAGTGTTTTGACCCGCCGCGAGTTGCGGCGGCGCCGTATGCGATATGATAAAGTATAGACCACAATTAACCCAACTCATTTTCAAACTAAATTTACGTAAAAACGTGTCAAAGTAGACGTCGCCACTATACGTTCATCAAACCAAAGAATTCTGGTGCTGCTTGATTATCAGCTCACCTTTGCTGGTAGATCATCCTCTAATTCCAAAAGTGTTGCTGCAATGCAAAATGGTTAATTAGTTAAAAAACAAAAAGAAGCTTTTAGATAAGTCAAGTTTCTCTATCTTGCTCTACAATTAGGCTACTGTACTCCAAGTATGAAAAAAAATATGTACGTCAGCAATGGTAGTTTAATGGGTACAGATTATTTGAGTGGTAAACAAATATAATAATAGCATATAAACAAAATAATGTGTGTGATATATATAAATTACTAATAAATAATCAATATAATAAACATATAAATGATCCTAATAAACAAACCAATTCGTTGGTTGTATATATTATTGTTGTTCAGTAAAAAAGAAAAGGGATAAGCACACTATTAACAGATCAAAACAAAAATAAAAATACAAATAAACCTACTGAACTGTTTGGATTGATAAGCATCTTAATGTTTTCAAGCGCACCAAGTGACGGATCTATTTATTAAAATCAGGAACAAAACCTGGTGTGATGACACATAAACGGGTTGCTAAGTTTTAGATCCAATGGTCGAGGGTATACAATGAAGGAATGTGACATGGTGGATGTGGTTTTCGGTTGTTCTCCCTTGTCGCAAAGGAGGATGATCTGGACTTTAAGTTATTTCCCATGGCTCACTGTGACCAATAATAACAAATGTACCCTTACCTGGTGTTAGAGAGCATCAATCCACTACTTTTGAAGTATAAACCGCAAAGTGGAGCCGTGGAGGTGTTTAGGACTTATCATCTAAAATAAAACTTCATTAGCAAAACCACATAATCAATTCATTAAAAACAACTTATTTAACCCTAAAAGTAAGCCTGTAAGTTTGAATCCACAAAGATTAATTATTCAAACTGCTTATTAAAAAAAGCCTAAAATAGGCAGTAAGACAGACCCTTTTCTTCATCCAAAGTTCCAAACACTCGCTTATCCATTTTAAGAAACGCAGGAGTAGTTCAAAGGAAGTAGCAGCTACCTTAACCCCTTTTTGTCTGGAATGATAAACAAATAACAGATTAAAAAATATAACATCAATTCTCAACCAAGTAAATAAGTCATCAAAGTTCATTCTTACCAAAATCAAAATGAAATTCTTAAGAACAATAAAATAACAGTAGATTTCTAATTAAAAAAGACAATGGCTCAGAGTTTTCAAGAGCTATGGCTGCAAGGCGGATTGTAGGTTAAAACCTGTCATCCACAATCCTTGTCACACCACCTTCATCTATTATCGGGGAAAATTTCAACCTGTCACAACCAAGCAAACTTGGCAACAAAATCACCGGATCAGGAAGAAGTTGGAGTTGGCCTCGGTGAGCCACCAATCAGGTTTTACTAAAGGAAAACACCCATGTCACCCTACTGTCACCACCATCCAGCTCCGCTAACTGACAAAGACAGGTGGCGTAGGGCGTGGGGACCATCCAATAAAGCTCATTGAAATCCCGCAACAACAGCGACCAATGTACTATGCATCCTTTTCAGCATCTCCATTCGGTGATGATATCATCATTGAAGCATGACACCCCTGCATCTTTTTGCATAAAAAACACCTTAAAAACCCCATTTAATAAAAAAAAACAAACACAAAACCTTAAACGTACTTACCTCAACAAAACAATCATGGAAAAAAAGCCAAAGCGTGGCCGGAGTTGTCGTAAATGTCTGCCTAACCACAAATAGAAATCTATATATATCATGTATAGTAAAAGGCACACAATGACCATTCTAATCAAGTGACAGAACAAATATACTCATATCCTCACCTTCCTTTTTGGTAGCCAAGAAGCGGTAATAATCTTCTGTGAATTCCAAGTATTCTGGTTTATCTGTTAAATAAATAGACAACACTAAATTACAGAGAACAATGCATATATTTGTATATTGTTTAGCTACAGGTAAGTAATTTCATACCTGGTAAGAGGCATTATTTAATGTTTGAAAAAATCGCTGCTGCTGGTGATGTGCAAATCTAAAAAGAAACATTAAAAGCAAACATGTCATAACCGTTTATAAATTTTTCAATTTGCTTCGTAGGTTCATGGTGAACTTGTTTAATGTTTACATAGCAGTTGTTGCATCATTTGGCAAGCATAAAAACATACAACACTACAAAAAAATAAAAACTCATGAGATAAAGTGTGACCCATTTATATGGTGCATTCTGCAAAATATGAACATTTACTAAACGGTTCGGTTCCGGAACCGGATGAAACGGTTCTCATGAAACGGTTCTAGACTGGAACCGGTTGTCAATAAAATCCTAAAATTAACATTAACAATTAAATAAAAAAATAAACAACAATGATTTTTCTAAAAAAAATTATCTACAGTTTGTGTTAACCATGGTTACTAAAAGTATAGCAGTTTGCGTATCAAAATATGTTTTGTTCGGATCAGATCATTCTTTTTATACAGATTAAACGGGTCAGAACAAGCCGTGCTGACTGCTGACCATCACATAAGGCAATACTCTACATTCCTACCAAGTAAAACAATTTAAAAGTGTTAAGAACTATAAAGAAGAAAATAACATAATATATTTCAAACTAATAATAGAATATTTAAATATTTAATTTAATTCAAAACGGTTCTAACGGTTCTTAACCGGACCCGTCGGTTCTAACCGGAACCGAACCGGGAACCGATTATGCCAAAATATGAGAACCGGAACCGGAACCTATAACATTAATTCGGTTCGGTTCTAGCGGTTCCGGGTCGGTTTCACGGTTTTCGCGGTTCGAAACCGTTTATTGCTCACCCCTAATATTATCCCGCCGGAAAAAAACAGGGCCTTAAAAACCCAAAAATCAAGGCTCAAATCAAACATCTACAACCGGATTGTCTCCGGGAGACAAAGAGGAGCAACATACCAGATCGGACGGAACTCCAAGTGCAGAAAGATAAGCAAACGCGAGAGATGAAGAAGACATCACCACCCACCAGGCCACCACCGTCAACATCATCAGGCACAAACGACGAATCCAGCAACGACACCGGAGGACGGTGTAAAAACAGCGGTTAATATGGTGATTTCTAGAGAGAGAAAGAAAGATAAAGAGGAGGAGACGAAAGGAGAGAGAAAGAAGACGGTGGAAGGTGAAAAGAACAACACACAGCTGTCCATCTATACACGTGTAAAAAGAAACGCTAGTGAAGCTGGGAGTACAACCCTCAAAGCAGAAAACACCTTTAAAGCCTATGTTACAACCAATCGTTGCACAAATAGGTTGCTAATTAGGGTATGTTTGGCAAAATTAGCTGGAGGCTGTTAGCTGGAAGCTGTAAGCTGGTAGCTGTAAGCTGGTAGCTGGAAGCTTTTTAAATATATTTTGGTGTTTGGCAGAGTAGCTGAAGCTTTTAATAAAATGTATAAAATGACCAAAATGGACATAATTAAAAACTTGTAAAGAAGGTTTTTATTTTATTTTTAAAATAGAATGGGTAATTGTGTCATTTACTAATTAAAAGCTTGTAGCTAGTAGAGCTTTTTCTTAAAAGCTACTACTAGTAGCTTTTCACTATAGAGCTTTAATACTAATCTAAAAGCTTCCAGCTCCTTCAACCAAACAAGGCTTTTTATTGAATAAGAGCTTTTTCTTAAAAGCTTGAAGCTTGAAGCTCCTAAAAGCTCTTAAAAGCTCCTTGCCAAACATACCCTTAGAATTATTTAAATGCATGTTTTAATTCGAGATTTACATTGTCTAACATCATATATGAAATTCGGATCACATATTTAAAATTTGAGATATTAATTTAATATATAGGTGAACTAGTTTTTATCCCGGGAGCGTCCCGGGTCAAAATATCTAATATAACATAATAAAATATATTATTATTATTATTATTTTAAACAAATCTCTGTCATAAGTTATCATATTCAAATATAAAAAAAAAACGAATCTCTGCACCGGGGTATAAATCTAGTGTCATTACAAATGAATTCGGAAGTTTGTAATCGATCATTCTAAAAAGAAGTAACATGAAATAAGAATAAAAAATTTAATTATTGAAATATCGAACGCATTAGTCTAAAGGTTATGTGATGCGTTAAAAAATTCATGGGTATATGATTGGGTATGTAGTTCGGGTATTTGGGTATGTTGTTTCAGGTAATCAGGTCGGGTAGCACCTAATCCCAGACCCGACCCAAACCCACAATTTTTTTTAAACTAATCCCAAACCTGACACAATACCTGTCGAGTTACAAAAAATAGTCATTTTTTTCTCCGATTTTTATATAGCATTATGGTACTCGTTGGAAAGATAATAAAACGCTCGTTAATTTGGTGTAATTTTTTTCTTTAAAAAATCCCGTATATAAAAGATATTAACGTTTAAAAGTTATGGGAGGAAAGACGGGAGATAAAATAATAAAGGTTTAATATTTAAATTTAGTAGATTAGGTATTTAATAGATTAGGTTAAAGATTATAATAGATTAAGTTAAATCATATTTATTTCATTTTTTTAATTGGTTTAGAGTTGCCACATCACATCCTATGTGGCATCTCTTAAAGGAGAGATTGCATAAGAATATGACATGTAGGATTAATCCCTTTGCAATATATATATATATATATATATATATATATATATATATATATATATATATATATATATATATATTGAGATTGAGATACTTCTTGTGATAACTAAGAGCATCTTCAATAAAGGTTTTTAGAGGTTTTTAGGGAAGGTTTTTGATGGGTGGCTATTGTGGGGTTGGTTTTTAAGGAAGGTTTTTGGTGGAGGTTCTTCACAAAAAACCTCTAAAAACTCAAGAGGTGGGTCCGGGTGGTGGGGTTGGGATATTATTATAAGATAAGTAGTTGAAAATAAATGTAAAAGGTAGTGATGATGTGACAATGTTTTTAAGGGTTTTTAGGTTTCCTTATTAGGTAAGTTTTTAGTGTTTTTAAAAAATGGGTGTTTTTCTGATGTAACAGCTGACTGGACAAGTTTTTAGAGGTTTTTAGGGATCCTTATTGTGGATGCTCTAACTAAACAATAAAAATCTATAAGATACCAATATTACATTATATTGTCGATATTATGTGGCTTTACTAATAATATATATATTAAGACATCTCCTGGATAGTAAAAACCTATCAAAAGACGAGAACTTACAACATATTCAACGTAAAGAAAAGGTTAAAAAGCTACATACTGCGTGTAAAATAATTAAATATTTATCACTAATATTACAATCTCCTTTTGTCTTCATACACGCTCAAATGAACAAATTATGGTCATATATATAAGGCTCTGGAGTGTGGGAACGGGAAAGAGATCGGTGTGCTGAGGTGGAGACTATCTTCTCGACGGGGAACACTGCCTCCCGTCCTCAGATCGATGCCAATGGAGAGAATTCCCTTTCTCCACGTGAGGTGTCTCTGTGGAGATGCCTCACTGAAATCCACGGCGCTCAGGCAACTCTTAAGACCCTTCAACTATTAGCAAATTAAACCACGACACGTGACAAAGTTTACTTGAGACAAGAAGAAACAACTCAAAGTTGTTTTCTCTCGTCTCTTTGAGTCATCTAAACTAAAGTTTGTCACGTGTCGTCTTTTGATTCGTTAATAGTTGAAGGGTCTTAAGAGACGCCTGATGTAACACCCCAACCGATGGCGGAAACATCGGGATGTCACGTAATGATGATTGTTCAGTAGCTCATGGTGAATAATAGATTTCATTAAATGATTTAAATGAATTACATACAATTGTTCTAGAATTTGTACATCAAATTGAATAAAACTATACACATATCTTCAAGCATCAATTCAAATCTTCAAGCAAATAGAACCTGAAACATGTTAAGTTGAAAATGTTTTGGGTCAACAAAAGTTGGTGAGAATTACATAGGTTTTTGATAATTGAATAAAATGATGTGCAATTCATGTGTCATGTCAATCTAGTCCATATGTGAGAACATACTAGATATAAATCGAGTGCATAATCAACCCTGATGACTGTTATAAAATGATACATACCATACGCTCATGGTCCAATATGTTATACGATAACAAACACCCACGCTACCTTTGTAGGAGGCACGTATCCGGGTGGGATTGTCAGTCCAATAGATCTATCAATGTATACCGCCGGCTGATCAATGTTAATGATTATGCTAGAATGGTGCTTACTCTAATCATGCTCAAGACATAATGCAACATAGAAAACACATAGACACATTGATGATTGAATTGCAATGATGATGTTATAAACATGTTTCACCCCAAAAATGGTGATAAATAGAAAAGGGGCTATGTAAAACTCACCTTGGTAAAATGTTATATCTGTTGAAAATAGTGTGTTGCCCAAATGTAACAAGTATCACCCTATAATGAGGTAACAAATATGTCTAAGTCTAACAAGCCTACAAATGTATAAGTTCTAGGGCTTCGAATTTGGGGATAATTGCTCGTTTGATTAATATTAAAATTATTCGCCAATTGAGATAAATTTAGTAAATAAATAACTAAAAATCTTTTTATAAATGTTAAATCTAGGATGGTCACAAGAATGTGTTTAAAGTATAAAAATAATTTTTATAAAATTATTTTCTTTAAAATAGATTATTTAATCTATTTATAACAAATTGTCAAAATCTAACTTTAATATTTAAAAAATATTAAAATTAAATAATTTTTTAGTTTAAAATTTATATTTCTGTTCCAAATAATCAGAAATAATTTCTATAAAATTTTGGTGCAAAAATAATGAAAATTGAATTTATTATGATTTAATTATGATTAAAACTAACAAAAATTGATTAAAAATGTTAAATAAATGATTTTTCTGAAATAAAAATCATTTTTGAAAAGCTTAATGTTATAAAAACTTAGGATAATTTTTGTGGAAATTAATAGAATTGTTTTGATATTTTTATAGATTTTTATAAATAAAATGGAATAAACTAGATTTATTTATTATATATATTAAATAAATAAATTTTTGAAAACTAAAAATTGGGTGTTGAACTTTTTCATCAGATTAATATAATATAATTTTTGTAGAATTTATAAAAAGGTTTTACTATTTAAAAATGAATTTACAAGATTTAAATGTATAATAAATAATTATAAATGGTTTGTTTTAGAAAAAAGAAAATGTGAAAAAAAGGTGTTCTAGCCGGGACTCGAACCCGGTTCCCCTCTGAAACAAACCCAGGTCACAACCACTTGGCCTAGGCCGGTGGTTGTGATATTTCTTGTTTAAAAATAGTTAAATACACACGCGAATTCCAGTTTATCCCCAATTTCACGTATGAACCCTAGAATTTGCAATCAACCAATTCAGACAACATGAGCCCGATTAATGATGGGGCTTTTGTTGTTTGATCGCCGATTAATGAAACCCACACAAGAAAAGTAACTCACAGTGATGGATTGATTATAATAGTCGGGTCAAAGCAAAAGTCAAACGACGAACGTGATTATAACAATTGGAGTATTTACAGAGAGAATTGGAGGTTGAGGGAGAGTTGTGAGCGAGTATACAAGGTTCGCAGAGGTTCTATATATACTGAGGTTCAATGGTTATGGTTAATTGGAAGGTTTGACCCCGTTTAATAACATACGCGTATAATTGAATCAATTGGTCAACGATTAGATGTAATTGACGTGTAATCGAGTCGTATAGGGCCGGCAATCATGGTTCCATTCCATTTCAGGATTAAACGCGTTTAAAAACGTTGATTAGATTGGTCAAAATGGTTAATTTATTACCATATCTGCTGCTCGCTGAAGAAGACCAGACAGCCTAGTCAAGGCTTTTATATAATTTCAGTTGAGTAAAAATCAATAAAGGGATGTGGCCCAGGTGGTTCGTGGTGTGCTTGTGTGTGTGGTGACTCGGGTTCGAAACCCGTCACAAGCAGATAATTATTTTTTTTTTTGTTACACAGTAAGGAGGGGATTGGGATTGGGCCTGTTAGTGGGCCGGCTTTTTTTTTGGGCTTCAAGAAAACAAAAAGGTGTTGAATGGGGTTATGGTTGGGTTGGGTTTGGTTTAGAGGTGTTGGGTTTGGACTAGGCTATTATTAGTAATATTATTATTATTATTATTATTAAAAAAATTGCATCACATATATATATATATATATATATATATAATTATCATAGTATTAGGTTTCAAAATGCCACGAAATAATTAAATGTGAATAGTAATAAAACTTGTCGTTTTTATCGTAACGTACAGTTATTTAAGGCGAAATGTTACAGTCTCCCCTACTTTTAGGAACTTCGTCCCGAAGTTATGAGAAACACTAGGTTTAAAATTGGTCGACCACCGAAGACCTTGATGAAATTTCACACTACCTTAACGTACCTGTAAATTCGTGATTACGTTCCGGACCGTAATTACCAATTTACCTTACGTTAGGGTTTTGCGTCCTTTTATGACTCTATTGATTGTTGAGAAGGTCTGATAGTCTCCACCAGTCGTTGAGCAGGTGGTAGGGCCTCTCCCGACTGTTGAAAAGACATGATGACCTCTACCAATCGTTGAGTAGTTTGTTTGGTAGTCCACTAATTGTTGTACAAGTAAGCATATATGATCATAGATATAGCAATTAGTTCACATTAAAGCAATCATGCACACAGATATTATAATATTACTTGAATCCAAAAAGTGTCAATACATAGAATTAAAGGTAGACAACATTTAAATGATGGGACTTGCTGTTATGTAGCTGGAGGGTCTTGATCTCGGTTTAGTTTAGGACATCAGTTACGGTAGTGATTTGGGTTTCCACATTTATAGCATAATTACCAGGGTTGTGAATAATTGCAGTCAGTTGGGCATCAACATCTTTGTTGTTTTTGTTGTTGTCGTGGTTGGTGTTGTGGTTGTTGTTACTTTCCTCTTGGTTTTCGCCATTGTTATTGCGAGTGCTACGATGTGGAGACATGATCCGTAAGGGACACAATGAAGGTTCAATGTGGCATGAAATGAATGTGGTGATATAAGGAATGTAATCATTTATTCATTAATTAAAACGAATAAACGAAAACGTTGACTTATCAAAGATTCTAGATTCTAATAACATATGAAGACATGCTTTAGCCTATAAGTGAACACTCATCCCGAGAATTCCCAGGTAGGCATCCGGGTCCCTCGTCTGATTGGGATATATGCGCAATGCCAGCCTAGACAGAAGACTCAGAATACAGGCGTTCACCCTTCCAGATTGCACGTGTTCGTTATTAAAATCTAGAACTTCGACGAGATCTCAAGGTGGTTCAGGTTAAACCTGAGGATTTTGCCCTATTAGTCTAAGAGTAGATCCACTGATGGAGAGCAACCTTCTTGTAGGAATGAAAGTAGGGATAAGAGGTAGGAGAGAGATAGAGTATAGCAAGTAAAAGAAGCAAGTACTGGTTATATCCTATAGTTATAGACTAGATTATTTTTCTAATAACCTAATTCCCTATAACCATGGCTCTGATACCAATCTGTAACACCCCAACCGATGGCGGAAACATCGGGATGTCACGTAATGATGATTGTTCAGTAGCTCATGGTGAATAATAGATTTCATTAAATGATTTAAATGAATTACATACAATTGTTCTAGAATTTGTACATCAAATTGAATAAAACTATACACATATCTTCAAGCATCAATTCAAATCTTCAAGCAAATAGAACCTGAAACATGTTAAGTTGAAAATGTTTTGGGTCAACAAAAGTTGGTGAGAATTACATAGGTTTTTGATAATTGAATAAAATGATGTGCAATTCATGTGTCATGTCAATCTAGTCCATATGTGAGAACATACTAGATATAAATCGAGTGCATAATCAACCCTGATGACTGTTATAAAATGATACATACCATACGCTCATGGTCCAATATGTTATACGATAACAAACACCCACGCTACCTTTGTAGGAGGCACGTATCCGGGTGGGATTGTCAGTCCAATAGATCTATCAATGTATACCGCCGGCTGATCAATGTTAATGATTATGCTAGAATGGTGCTTACTCTAATCATGCTCAAGACATAATGCAACATAGAAAACACATAGACACATTGATGATTGAATTGCAATGATGATGTTATAAACATGTTTCACCCCAAAAATGGTGATAAATAGAAAAGGGGCTATGTAAAACTCACCTTGGTAAAATGTTATATCTGTTGAAAATAGTGTGTTGCCCAAATGTAACAAGTATCACCCTATAATGAGGTAACAAATATGTCTAAGTCTAACAAGCCTACAAATGTATAAGTTCTAGGGCTTCGAATTTGGGGATAATTGCTCGTTTGATTAATATTAAAATTATTCGCCAATTGAGAGAAATTTAGTAAATAAATAACTAAAAATCTTTTTATAAATGTTAAATCTAGGATGGTCACAAGAATGTGTTTAAAGTATAAAAATAATTTTTATAAAATTATTTTCTTTAAAATAGATTATTTAATCTATTTATAACAAATTGTCAAAATCTAACTTTAATATTTAAAAAATATTAAAATTAAATAATTTTTTAGTTTAAAATTTATATTTCTGTTCCAAATAATCAGAAATAATTTCTATAAAATTTTGGTGCAAAAATAATGAAAATTGAATTTATTATGATTTAATTATGATTAAAACTAACAAAAATTGATTAAAAATGTTAAATAAATGATTTTTCTGAAATAAAAATCATTTTTGAAAAGCTTAATGTTATAAAAACTTAGGATAATTTTTGTGGAAATTAATAGAATTGTTTTGATATTTTTATAGATTTTTATAAATAAAATGGAATAAACTAGATTTATTTATTATATATATTAAATAAATAAATTTTTGAAAACTAAAAATTGGGTGTTGAACTTTTTCATCAGATTAATATAATATAATTTTTGTAGAATTTATAAAAAGGTTTTACTATTTAAAAATGAATTTACAAGATTTAAATGTATAATAAATAATTATAAATGGTTTGTTTTAGAAAAAAGAAAATGTGAAAAAAAGGTGTTCTAGCCGGGACTCGAACCCGGTTCCCCTCTGAAACAAACCCAGGTCACAACCACTTGGCCTAGGCCGGTGGTTGTGATATTTCTTGTTTAAAAATAGTTAAATACACACGCGAATTCCAGTTTATCCCCAATTTCACGTATGAACCCTAGAATTTGCAATCAACCAATTCAGACAACATGAGCCCGATTAATGATGGGGCTTTTGTTGTTTGATCGCCGATTAATGAAACCCACACAAGAAAAGTAACTCACAGTGATGGATTGATTATAATAGTCGGGTCAAAGCAAAAGTCAAACGACGAACGTGATTATAACAATTGGAGTATTTACAGAGAGAATTGGAGGTTGAGGGAGAGTTGTGAGCGAGTATACAAGGTTCGCAGAGGTTCTATATATACTGAGGTTCAATGGTTATGGTTAATTGGAAGGTTTGACCCCGTTTAATAACATACGCGTATAATTGAATCAATTGGTCAACGATTAGATGTAATTGACGTGTAATCGAGTCGTATAGGGCCGGCAATCATGGTTCCATTCCATTTCAGGATTAAACGCGTTTAAAAACGTTGATTAGATTGGTCAAAATGGTTAATTTATTACCATATCTGCTGCTCGCTGAAGAAGACCAGACAGCCTAGTCAAGGCTTTTATATAATTTCAGTTGAGTAAAAATCAATAAAGGGATGTGGCCCAGGTGGTTCGTGGTGTGCTTGTGTGTGTGGTGACTCGGGTTCGAAACCCGTCACAAGCAGATAATTATTTTTTTTTTTTGTTACACAGTAAGGAGGGGATTGGGATTGGGCCTGTTAGTGGGCCGGCTTTTTTTTTGGGCTTCAAGAAAACAAAAAGGTGTTGAATGGGGTTATGGTTGGGTTGGGTTTGGTTTAGAGGTGTTGGGTTTGGACTAGGCTATTATTAGTAATATTATTATTATTATTATTAAAAAAAATGCATCACATATATATATATATATATATATATAATTATCATAGTATTAGGTTTCAAAATGCCACGAAATAATTAAATGTGAATAGTAATAAAACTTGTCGTTTTTATCGTAACGTACAGTTATTTAAGGCGAAATGTTACACCTGAGCGGCGTGGATTTCAGTGAGGCGTCTCCATAGAGACACCTCACGTGGCTATTGTTGGGTGTGAAGTCCTTGGGCTAGTTATTGCCATTGGCTTGTTTTATTGAATGTTTAGGAAGCCCATTTAGGTTTTCTTGTTCACCAAGCCTAAACCCTAGATTAGTCTCTATATATATCATGTCTGTGTAATTGTAATAGTCGTCAGAGCTTAATAATATATCCCTAGTTGCAGCCCGTGGACGTAGGTTCCCCACTGGAACCGAACCACGTAAAATTCTCGTGTTCGTGTGTCGTGCTTTATATTTTCTCTGTTTGTTATTGCGTGTTCGTTGTGAATCGGTTATTCCGCCGCGCCACTTAATCCTAACAAGTAGTATCAGAGCTACGGCTCGTTGGATTCACGTAACGATTCGCAGAGGTGTTTATTTCGTTTTGAAGATCAGAGGTTAGGGTTTGCGATAACCCTTAAGAGTCGCCGGGTATTCTGTTCGAAATTGATCAAGGAAAGTTGATCTATATAGTACCGGGTTAGACCAATTGAATCGACGCCGTTAATTGTGACGTTGCTGCGAACGTGCCGTTTACAACCGTTTTTAGCCACGATCAGGAGAAACAGGTTCACTCATTCTTGTTTTCGGATTAAGGTTTGTTTGGGTTGTTGTTCGGGTTTTAGGTGTTCAAGTTTTGGGTTATTATTCAGGTCGTTCGGGTTTGGTTTGTTTGTCAGTTTTTGACAGGTTATTATCAACTTTGGAGCCGAGTAACTTTGGTCTATTTTTCGTTTGTCATTATGGGCGAAGACGGAAAATTGGTGATTGAAAAGTTTGACGGTTCGGATTTTAGTTGGTGGAAAATGCAGATAGATGCATTGTTGGGTCAAAAAGACTTGGATATGGTACTGGAAGAAAAACCAGAGAAAATGGATGAAGCTGACGAAGCTCTGTGGAATGCCAAGGACAAGAAAGCTAGAGGTGTTATTACATTGTCGTTGACGAGGGTGTTTACACACGGCAAGTCCCCGAGTAAAATGAAAAAGAATATAAGATGATATTAAATGACAATTTATAAAATACATACACACATGTGTTATATAATAGTAGTTAAATATCTAACATGATAAACAAACGTATAAGATTTATTAATTTTAATGTTTAAAGTATCTGTATATATATTTTTTAACAACACTATAAATTATTATAATATAATCACAAATGAACACTTCTTATAACTCTTGAATATGTGTATATATTCAATAATTGTATGTATACATATAAAATCGTTGGGTCCAAAAAAATTGAATTCAAAAAAGTTTTTTTTGGGAGTCTAACATGTGAATATAATTGTAATGTTTAAAAAATAAAAATATTTAATTAATAGATTAAAATATTAAGTTCTTAGTAAGTATTATATTGTGCATATAAATTATATAACCGAACATCGACTTTCATAGATATCAACATAATAGCTTCTGAAAAACCTTATGTATATACACGTAATCATATACATATTCATATGTGATGATTCACGACCTTCATTTAAACAAAAATACACATACACATCACACAATGTAAAATTATATGTTTGTTCACATATCCATTATTAAAAGAAAACATAAATTATATAATTACTAACAAATTGGGTCACACTTATATGTGTTAGAGACAACACAACCAATTTTCAAATATATATATATGTATATATAAATATATATGCTGGCAAATATACATGTGTGTGATTTTATTATGACATTAGATACAATCTATACACACAAACATATCATACAGTTACATAGACAGAATGACACAAAATTTTTTATCTAAAATTAGTTAGTACATCAAAGCTTAAAATATTTCTTCATCAACAACTTTAATGATACGTTGATAAATATTTTTTTGTTCATCTGTTAATGAAGAAAATTGGTTTTCAAATTCTTCATTTAGAATGTTTACATCGTATCCCATTTCCTCAAAAATCAAACGATTATTTAATGTCTCTACAAATTCAACATCAGGATAGGGCATACCTTTGAAATTTCTTAGACTTGAAATATTACGGAGTAAGAAATTTTAAATATCCAATAAAGCAAGATTCTTAACATTACGTGAATCATTAATGTTAAGGTTAATTAACTGATGAAGTCGCATTATATGATGTTTTGTGGTTCCTAATTACTGTGTGAACTTAATGTCTGTTCACAAACTTGCTAAAGATAGTAAGTTGGATGTGTTGTTTAATGAGTCAAATTGTTACATACAGGATTCTTTAACCAAGAGAGTCTTGGTGACTGGTAGTCAAGTTGATGGGTTATATTTCTGTGGTGAGTCATCTATGTTCTCTGGAATGTGTTGTAGTAGTTTTGAAATGACAAACGTATGGCATGCCAGGCTTGGTCACCCCTCAAACATTGTTTTAAAAGTATTATAAAATGATTTAAAAGTTAATGTTTTGACTAATAATAGTCATGAGCCATGTGAAGTATGTCACAAATCTAAACAACATAGAGAACCATTTCCTATTGGTGATCATAAAACTACTTGCCTAGGAGACTTGGTACACTTAGATGTTTGGGGTCCTTATAGGGTAAAAAGTAGAGAGGGGTTTAGATATTTTATGACCATAGTTGATGACTATACCAGGACTGTTTGGGTATATCTCATGAGATTTAAAGATGAAGTTTTTGATAATATATTACATTTTTTGGCTGTTATTAAAAATCAGTTTAAGAAAAGTGTCAAGGTTTTTAGAAGTGACAATGGTACTGAATTTGTCAATTCTAAAATGAAAGACTTGTTAAATAAAAATGGTATTTTACATCAGACTTCATGTGTACATACACCTCAGCAGAATGATATAGTTGAAAGAAAACATAGACATTTGTTGAATGTGCTAGAGCATTGTTGTTTCAAAGTAACTTGCCATTGTCTTTTTGGTCTGAATGTATTCTTAGTGCAGTTTATCTTATTAACAGGACTCCAACATCTGTGTTAAATGGCAGGTCACCTTATGAAGTTATGTATGGTTTTAAGCCCTCTTATGACCAACTTAGGGTCTTTGGATGCTTGTGTTATTGTACTGTCTTAAACAATTCTGATAAGTTTGATATACATGCAAATAAATGTGTTTTGATTGGGTATTCTAATGAAAAGAAGGGTTATAAACTATGGAATTTAGATTTAAAACAAGTTGTTTTGTCTAGAGATGTAAGGTTTTATGAATCAATTTTCCCATTTAAAGAACCTAAAATTTCTAAAGAATCTGATCCAAATGTTTATCAAAACATAAATCAATTAAAATTTTTTGATTTGTTTGAGTCAACTAACAACACAAGTTCTATTGATCCTGATGGTCCCGATGATGAACAGAGGGCAAACCAAGATTCTGATTGTTATGGGACTCGACAACCGGTTGACAATCTGGATACTACCTCTGGTAAGGCTGTGGACCAGCAACCAGGTAGTCCAGTTGACAACAGAGGTAGGGCCAAGGGTGACAGATCAGAAAATGATGACTTTAACAACTCTTAGGGACACCCATCATCAGCTGATCATCCTACAGTTGTTAGGAAATCTACCAGAAATGTTACCTTCCCTAAAAAATTTAGTGACTTTATTGTTGAGGAAAAGGTCAAGTATGGATTGGAAAAGGTTGTAAACTATTCTAATCTTTCTGTTGACAATCTGTGTTTTACCTCTATGTTAAATAAATGTGTTGAACCCAGTTTTTACTATGAAGCATGTAAAGATAAAAACTGGGTTAATGCTATGAATGATGAAATAGATGCTTTAAATAGAAATGATAAATGGGACATTGTTGAATTACCAAAAGATAGGAAAGCTAATGGATTTATAAAATAAAGTATAAATCCAATGGTGAAATTGATAGATATAAGGCTAGGCTTGTTGCTAAAGGTTATAGTCAAAGAGAGGGTTGATGAAACCTTCTCCCTAGTGGTCAAAATGATCACTGTTAGATGTGTCTTAACCATTGATGTTCAAAATAACTGGTCCCTGTATCAACTTGACATTAATAATGCTTTTCTATATGGTGATTTGTTTGAAGATGTGTATATGAAGTTACCTGAAGGGTACTTTTCTAAGAATGGTACTAGAGTTTGCAAACTTAAAAAGTCTTTGTATGGGCTTAAACAAGCTCCTCGTATGTGGAATGCAAAACTTATTAGTGTGTTATGTGAATTAGGTTTTGTGCAAAGTAAGTGTGATCATTCTATGTTTGTGATGTCTTCAAAGGACATTTTTTGTGTGTTACTTGTTTATGTTGATGACATAATCTTGACTGGAAATAGTAGTAAGTTTATTGATTATATCAAGTCATTTTTTAAGACCAAGTTTCTTATTAAGGACTTGGGTTCCCTAAAGTATTTTCTAGGAATTGAAGTGTTAAAAACTGAGGATGGGTTGTGCTTAAGTCAAAGAAAGTACTGCCTTGAATTATTGGCAGAATATGGGTTAACTGGCTGTAAACTTGTTAAGTGTCCTATTGAACCCAACCATGTGATTACTAACTTGTGCAAACAAGAAAGTGAACAGTTGGTAGACATAACAGGTTATCAAAGGCTAGTAGGTAAGGTACCTGAAACAGGCTCCTGGAAAAGGTATACATATTTCCAAAAGTTCTGATCTCAGCCTTTGTGGATATGCTGATTCAGACTGGGCAAAATGTGTAGAAACCAGGAAGTCTGTTACAGGTTATTGTATATTCTTAGCGAATTCTTTAGTGGCTTGGAAAAGTAAAAAAACAGTCCACCATTGCACGATCTACAGCTGAAGCTGAGTACCGATCCATGTGTACTACAACATGTGAAATCATGTGGCTGATTAATCTCTTAAATGAACTAAATATTAAGGTCAGTCTTCCTGTTAAGCTTCATGGTGATAATTCTGCTGCTCTTGCAATAACAGCTAATCCGGTTTTTATGATAAAACAAAACACTTCAAAATTGACTTATATTTTTTGAGAGATCAAATTAATAAAGGTTATGTTCAAACTGTCAAAATACAAACAGAGAAACAAATTTAAGATATTTTTACCAAAGGGCTTGGTATTGCTTAACACGAACAAATATGTTCTTGGTTGAACATGGTTGATGTGTTTGGGTATAAAAGTGAGGGGGGTGTTAAAAATATAATTACTAATATTGTAATTATATTCACTTTTATAAATCCCTTTGTTTTTTTATATTTTTACTGATTTTATAAATTGTTTCTAAATATATGTTTGTATTTTTCATGTTTGGATCAAATCATAATGAGGTGCATATTTGGAGCCTAGTAGATGTAGATGGCCCAGCAGATGGATTGATGGATGGCCCAGCAGATGCAGCAGCCCAAGAGTCATGGTCCACTTGCTGTCCAGTTGTGTCGAAGGCTTTGGCCCACCTGGCCAGCTTTGATCCCGAGCCTACGTGGCGATCCGTGTGATTTATATCCACGGTCAAGATCTTGTCATTTTGTGTTTCTCATTTTAATCCTACCTCTCTCATTACTTCGGGTGTGTTTTTATCCAAGCCTCTTCACCAGCTGTAACATCGCAAAATTTTCCCCAAAATTTTAATACATAAAAAGCCCTTATATATATATATATATTTATTACACCTTTAATATTATACAAATGTGCCTACGTCTTTATTTATCCTAACTCACAACTTATATACATACATAAATGTATATAAATAATAATAATAATATGATTCTAAATTCTTTTTTTTTCACATACAAGATTTTTTTTTTTTTTTAAATAAAGCCTTGATTTAAATAGTCAAAGTCCTAGTCAAAGTCTTAGTCAAACAGTCAAAGTCTTAGTCAAATAGTCAATTCATCATAAAACCTTACTTTATGGTGTTGACCAATTTTAATGGCTAATTGACTCCAAAACTAGTATAAAAACCCACCTATGACCCATTATACTTTGCACCTCTAAATCGATTGTTTCAATCCGATTAAACTTTCCCTCATACCTTTCTTCTATAGTCTATTACTTCTACAATTGAAGCTTTGATTATAAGCTCTTGTAATTGGCGAATTGGAAGCTTGATATTCTTTCTTTTTCGTTTTCTTCAATTTGGACTAGCTACGTTGTTGAGTCTTTGGGATTCGCCTCGCATACATTCACAACACATTATTCTATTTTTTTTACGAGACATAACATTTTGCTAAGGTGAGTTTTACATAGCCCCTTTTCTATTTATCACCATTTTTGGGGTGAAACATGTTACAACATCATTTATGCAATTCAATCATCAATGTGTCTATGTGTTTTCTATGTTGCATTATGTCTTGAGCATGATTAGAGTAAGCACCATTCTAGCATAATCATTAACTCCATACAAGCCGGCGGTAAACATTGATAGATCTATTGGACTGACAATCCCACCCGGATACGTGCCTCCTACAAAGATAGCGTGGGTGTTTGTTATCGTATAACATATTCAAGTGGACCATGAGCGTATGGTATGTATCATATTATAACAGTCATCAGGGTTGATTATGCACTCGATTTATTTCTAGTATGTTCTCACATATGGACTAGATTGACATGACACATGAATTGCACAACATTTTTATTCTATTATCAAAAACCTATGTAATTCTCACCAACTTTTGTTGACCCAAAACCTTTTCAACTTAACATGTTTCAGGTTCTATTTGCTTGAAGATTTGAATTGGTGCTTGAAGATATGTGTATAGTTTTGTTCAATTTGATGTACAAATTCTAGAACAATTGTATGTAATTCAATTAAATCATCTAATGGAATTTATTATTTACCATGAGCTACTGAACAATCATCAATACGTAACATCCCGATGTTTCCGCCATCGGTTGGGGTGTTACAGATTGGTATCAGAGCCATGGTTATAGGGAATTAGGTTATTAGAAAAATAATCTAGTCTATAACCATAGGATTTAACCAGTACTTGCTTCTTTTACTTGCTATTCTCTATCTCCCTCCTACTTCTTATCCCTACTTTCATCCTTACAAGAAGGTTGCTCTCCATCACTGGATCTACTCTCAGACTAATAGGACAAAATCCTCAGGTTTAACCTGAACCACCTTGAGATCTCGTCGAAGTTCTAGATTTTAATAACGAACACGTGCAATCTGGAAGGGTGAACGCCTGTATTCTGAGTCTTCTGTCTAGGCTGGCATTGCGCATATATCCCAATCAGACGAGGGACCCGGATGCCTACCTGGGAATTCTCGGGATGAGTGTTCACTTATAGGCTAAAGCATGTCTTCACTATGTTATTGGAATCTGAAATCTTTGATACGTCAACGTTTTCGTTTATTCGTTTTAATTAATGAATAAATGATTACATTCCTTATATCACCACATTCATTTCATGCCACATTGAACCTTCATTGTGTCCCTTACAGATCATGTCTCCACGTCGTAGCACTCGCAATAACAATGGTGAAAACCAAGAGGAAAGTAACAACAACCACAACAACAACAAAAACAACAAAGGTGTTGATGCCCAACTGGCTGCGATTATTTCCCAACAAATGGCGCAACAAATCACAACTCTGGTTTCTAACTTGTTGGCTCAAGTCATCCCAATGAATGGGAACGGCAATGGAAATGGAAATGGCGATGGAAATCACATAAAGAACGGGACCTTAGTTCGGAAAGGCGAGAAAACAAGTATTGTGGCCGCGGTAACTACCGAGAACCAGAAGCGCAAGACCAGGGATCCTATTGTAAACCTCACTACACAAGCTTCTAACAAGAAACCCTATACAAGAAACTTTCCATTGTGTAACACATGCAAACGACATCACCCCATTGTTTTCAGTGTGTCGCCTGTGCACCAATTGTGGTAGGTATGGCCATCTGGTCAACACATGCCGTGAGTCCCCAAACCCTAACACCAACCAACCAACCAACCCTGCTCAGGTTGCTAATCTTAATCGTCCTGGTAAATACAACTATGGTCAATGCTATGAATGTGGAAACCCAAATCATTTCCGTAACCGATGTCCTAAACTAAATCGAGATCAAGACCCTCCAGCTACTTAACAGCAAACCCCACCATTTGAATGATGTCTACTTTTTAATTCTATGTATTAACACTTTTTGATTCAAGTAATAAATTCAAGTATTATCATAACATCTGAGTGCATGCTTGTTTGAATGTGAACTAATTGCTATATCTATAATCATACTTGCTTACTTGTACAACAATTAGTTGACTACCAAACAACCTACTCAACGATTGGTAGAGGTCATCATGTCTTTCCAACAGTCGGGAGAGGCCCTACAACCTGCTCAACGACTGGTGTAGACTATCGAACCTGCTCAACAATCGGTAGAGTCATAAAAGGACGCAAAACCCTAATGTAAGGTAAATTGATAATTACGGTCCGGAACGTAATCATGAATTTACAGGTACGTTAAGGTAGTGAGAAATTTTATCGAGGTTTTCAGTAGTCGACCAATTGTATACCTGGTGTTTTTCTTTTAACTTCGGGACGAAGTTCCTAAAAGTAGGGGAGACTGTAACATCGCAAAATTTTCCCCAAAATTTTAATACATAAAAAGCCCTTATATATATATATATATATATTTATTACACCTTTAATATTATACAAATGTGCCTACGTCTTTATTTATCCTAACTCACAACTTATATACATACATAAATGTATATAAATAATAATAATAATATGATTCTAAATTCTTTTTTTTTCACATACAAGATTTTTTTTTTTTTTAAATAAAGCCTTGATTTAAATAGTCAAAGTCCTAGTCAAAGTCTTAGTCAAACAGTCAAAGTCTTAGTCAAATAGTCAATTCATCATAAAACCTTACTTTATGGTGTTGACCAATTTTAATGGCTAATTGACTCCAAAACTAGTATAAAAACCCACCTATGACCCATTATACTTTGCACCTCTAAATCGATTGTTTCAATCCGATTAAACTTTCCCTCATACCTTTCTTCTATAGTCTATTACTTCTACAATTGAAGCTTTGATTATAAGCTCTTGTAATTGGCGAATTGGAAGCTTGATATTCTTTCTTTTTCGTTTTCTTCAATTTGGACTAGCTACGTTGTTGAGTCTTTGGGATTCGCCTCGCATACATTCACAACACATTATTCTATTTTTTTTACGAGACATAACATTTTGCTAAGGTGAGTTTTACATAGCCCCTTTTCTATTTATCACCATTTTTGGGGTGAAACATGTTACAACATCATTTATGCAATTCAATCATCAATGTGTCTATGTGTTTTCTATGTTGCATTATGTCTTGAGCATGATTAGAGTAAGCACCATTCTAGCATAATCATTAACTCCGTACAAGCCGGCGGTAAACATTGATAGATCTATTGGACTGACAATCCCACCCGGATATGTGCCTCCTACAAAGATAGCGTGGGTGTTTGTTATCGTATAACATATTCAAGTGGACCATGAGCGTATGGTATGTATCATATTATAACAGTCATCAGGGTTGATTATGCACTCGATTTATTTCTAGTATGTTCTCACATATGGACTAGATTGACATGACACATGAATTGCACAACATTTTTATTCTATTATCAAAAACCTATGTAATTCTCACCAACTTTTGTTGACCCAAAACCTTTTCAACTTAACATGTTTCAGGTTCTATTTGCTTGAAGATTTGAATTGGTGCTTGAAGATATGTGTATAGTTTTGTTCAATTTGATGTACAAATTCTAGAACAATTGTATGTAATTCAATTAAATCATCTAATGGAATTTATTATTTACCATGAGCTACTGAACAATCATCAATACGTAACATCCCGATGTTTCCGCCATCGGTTGGGGTGTTACACCAGCTATATAAAGAGATCATCTCTCTGGTTTACCAGTTTAGTTGTTTCGAGTCTTTCTTTGTTATTTTTGTGCTCTGATTGTTTCAAGCTTTTATCTCTTTGTACTCTTGGTCTGAAATCATCTGTCAATGATTTCATTGTTAGGTCCAGAGTTTATATAGATCATCTGTTAATGATCTTTGTTTAGAGAGTTTGTATAGATCATATGGTAATGATCTGTGTCACTGTTTAGGGTTTTGATCTTGTTGGTCAATCCTGTTTGTTCTTTATTTCTTTTTCAAACAGTCTTTCCAGTATTGAAGTTTATCAGTTTATTGTTGAGTTTACCATATTTTGACAATTTCGTTAGGATCATACTAATCACCATAAAGTAGAAACTTGAGTTTACTTAAGCTAATTAAGTGTCTTTTTTTACATAATCACATTCACACAGACGGCTTCCAGTTCCACAATCACAAATTTAAATGTGTTTGTTACAATTGACATTATTCGACTTGTTTGTTTGTTTTCGATTACGTTCATGAACTATTTCTTTAGATTTTTAACAAATGACCATGAACGAACCTTAGCATGTTCATTTTCTTAACAAACAAACATTAATTAAAAAAACATTTGATTATGTTTTTGTTTTTGTTACTATTCTTATTCTCTTAGAGTTAAATGAAAGGACATGAACATGCCCTTTTCATATTCATTCGGTTTATTTAGAGGTCTAGATTCAGCTACTGAATTATTATTTTCTTTTTCTTCCCTTCCATATTAATGGCTCGGTCCATTTTCACCAAATTTCTGTATGACAAATTGTAATATTTATTACCCTTTCCCGTATCAAAGTACACGAAGGTTATTTATGAGGTTAACAAAATTACTTCTATATGAGTTCGAAATTGAGAAGTGACGATTCAAATCAGTACACGTGTTTTATGGTTTTCTTTTATAAAGGATCATAACATAATTAACTTATTAATGATGTTTAACAATCGTGTATATTTGGTGTCAACTTCACATAATCACTAAAATGATGTTATTAAGTAACAAGACAAGCAACAAATCAACAACTGAAACATATGATAAAAGTGAAACTACATAAGTCAACCTAAATAGATGCTCGAAATGTTCTAGAAACACGACATGAAGAAACAACAAAGATATTTTGACGTAAAAAAAAAAAGAGACGTACACAAACACACAAATACAAACAAACCAAACATACCCTCTCACACAAAATAACCTAACTTCATAACCGTAAAGTAGCTAGCTACCAAATGAACACAAAACACACTCTAAGGATGAGGAAGTGCACCACCACCACCAGCGCCAGCACCACCGCCACCGATAGGAAATACGCCGCCACCTATAGGACCCCCACCGCCAAGTCCACCCCCACCGAGAGTTGGTAATCCACCAAAACCGTTACCAAGACCACCAAAAGTTCCCACACCACCAGCCGGGCCACCAGGTCCGCCATATTGAAATCCCATACCAACACCTCCAACTCCATTCGCACCACCAAAATCACCACCTACACCAACTCCAGTTCCCATCCCACCCATTGGCAAACCATTGTTTCCAAGGCCACTAAACCCGCCCGTTCCTCCAAAAGTGTAAACATTCTTTTGGTCCGTAAGACCAATAGTATCTTTGTTTTCTTTTGGAACGTCTCTAGCAGTGACGGTATAAACCGATATTGCTAGAACTACAAGTAACATAAAACCACACCTTGTCATTTTTTTTTAGTTTCTCACTTTTTTCCCTCTAAATTAAAGACTAGAATTTGATGCAAGAATGTGTAAAGTGAGGAGTCTATTTAAAGGGAAAACATGAGAGTGAAGCACAGTTGAGAGTAGTAAATGAAAATTTAAAATTTGGCAGAAAGAAACTGACCAATGGACAGTGTGTTTTAAAATTTTTAAACATTAACCTACTAAAATGTTATGACTGTCATATAAATTAATAGGTTGAAACAAGACATTTATATTTTTATTTTGAATGTTCCATTTTGAAATCTAAAAGGGTGTTTGGGATTGCGTTTTAAATCTGATTTTTAGATTATTACGTTTTGAAAACTCAGATAATCAGTTTTTAGTGTTTGGATTGCGTTTTGAAAACGCAGATAATCAGTTTTTTAGGCTATCAAAACGCAATAATCTATAAGCAACTCCACCCCTACTTTTCCAAAACGCATAATCTGTTTTGGATAATCAATCCCAAACACCCCCTAACATGCTTACCATCAGGATTTTCCCGGCCACACGATCTAGTGGGAATACGTTTGGTATTGCAGGGGAATTAGTTCAGTATCAATTCAGTTCATTACAGTATCGGTATTGTATCATCATATGCCGAACATTAAAATTAAAATACGGTTATTAGTTTAACTGGAAAATTACAAATTCGTAATGCAAAATCCGAAATCCAGTCGGTCTTTTACCCCAAACAAAAAACCGAAACCGGATTTATATATGATTTGAATTGAATTTATTTATTTTTCTCATTTTAGTTTGGATATTTAATCCCCGTAAACCAATTAAAGTAATAGATGTCACAATGATACATCTTATCATGATTTCAATAGGAGTAAGCCATGAAAATGTAAATTTGAATTTGATTTTAACAAGAAGAGTAATTTGGCTTGGTTAATTTTTTAACAATCATAAACTAATTGTTGAATAACTTGCATGGTCTCTATCTCAAAAACAATTCAGTAATCTCTCTTTTGGTTGTCTTGTAATAAACACAACGTTTTCGTTTTGGATAAACTTCATATTAAAATTTATATGTATGCCAAAATATTATGTCTTCTAATAAATACTATTTATAAATCGGATCATTGAAATGTAAGATTATGGTTTGGCACGCCCATCTCAATCGTCTCCCTACTAAAACAGAATTATCTAAACGTGTAGTGGTGATAGAAGATATGTCTTGCGCCATGTGTGGTGCGGATCAAGAGACGTCGACTCATTTATTTACGGGTTGCATTTTTTCGTCGGAAATATGGGCTCGGGTTGCTTCTTGGTGTAAAATAACGCCTTTGTTTGCTTTTGATGTGAAAGATCTTTTGTCTATGGTAGAGACTCAAGCAAAGACAAGAAACGAAAAGTATATTCTCAGAGGTATCATTTTCACCACAATGTGGACCAAATGGAACGAGAGGAATTCTAGAGTGTTTAGTGGAAAGCCTCGGAGAGCTATTGAAGTCATGGAGTATGTTAAGACCGTGTCGTTTTTTTGGCTTCGACATAGATCTAGATTGAAAGGGATCGATTGGAATAATTGGTGTAATAGTCCATTGAACTCGGTGTAATTTTGTTTGGCCGATGGTCCCCGTTTTGAGGACTATGCGTGGCGTTTGTGTTTGAATGAATTTTTTTTAAATATACTTTTTCATTAAAACGAACTACGAACTTTACATCACAATAGAAGGTAGGCGTGCAACAAGTTGCGCCGCCACCCCTTTCTGAATTGCGAACTCTACTCTACCGAAGACAAATCCTTGCCCCCTGGAGATGAACTATTGCTGTGGACGACCTGTTGGACCCTGGTCAAGAAACAAATAGCTTTTGGCGCTAGGGAGCCAAAGGTATCAAAGGCCAAGGGAATAAAGACATGTTGGTTCTCTGCACAAGCTTTAGCATGCTTATCTACGTTTTTCGATTCCGCCTTTCTCGATGCTTGCCCAGCTACAAACCTTGTTTCCCTTAACCCAACCAAAGGAGATACCCCTGTGAGGTTCACGCAACCATGTTTCCCCCTCTCCCAACCAAAGACAAGTAGATCCCCTGTGAGATTTAACTTTCAAAAAAAAAAATCGGATCATTTTACACTGAAATTATTTTAGCAATGAACAAATGAATCTATGTATTTGTGAAGGAATATAGAATCATAAAATCCGTATATATAAGATTGTGTAATTGAATGAACGTATAAGTCAAAAGGCAATAATAGAAAAACAAATTAAGTACTTCAAAAAATGCATTAATCTTGATCGTTTGTGGTATTGAAAGTTTCCGGATATTCTCCACCAATTTAGATCGAAGGTTGATATAGGTACCTTTATCGATTATCACTAGTCTTTTGCTCTTTCAATTGTGTACTTCACATTGTTCAGTAAAGGTTGGTCACAAATTAATTCGTGGGGTTACATTTCTTGTATCTTTGTGTACAATACACAATTTATAACAAACGAAATACTATTGTATATAACATTTATTGGTAATTAAGAATAGTTTTTTTTTTTTTTTTTTCTTTTAGTATGGATATTCATATTGCACCCCTTCAAGTAAAGTTGTTCAAATCACACATCACTCGTTACGTACTCGGAAAAAATGTAGAAAACCCTAGTTCTTGATTGTAAGCGAGCGATCGGCTCAGTTTGTAACCAAGTCAAACACGAGCAAAGTTTCGCTCAACTTAGTTTGGATCGAATTAATTTTTATTAATGTATTATATATTATTGTATATACACGCAAAATACATACATATTTATAGTTTTATATATATCACTTTATTGGATTTGGCCCAATATATACAAATATACAATTATATTTATAATTATTAGCTCAATCAACCCAATAAGAAAATAACACGAAGTTTAATCGTAAAACCCTAAGTCGTAAAACAACAATCATGACTTCTTTCTCCTGCTAGTCAACCGTCGTCAATCATCTTCCGTTGTCACCCTATACCACAATGCGTCAATTGCTCTCAACATTATGTTTATTGTCTCACCGGCCTCAACCTAAGCCCCATCCTTGGACAGTCGGACATCAGGCTTTGTGTCATCATCGGACAGTCGGACCTCATTTGTCACTCGACAACAAAAACGTCGAAGGAAACATCCCAAGTTTTTGGTTGCACAAATCACTTGCCGCTCGGTCGAAAAAACGTGCGTTCAAAAAGTGCTCGCTCGATTTTTGGATCGGTACGTGCCGATTAGCTTGATTGTGTTTGTAAACGAGCCAAACAAGAGCAAAGGTCCACTCGGTTCGACTCGGGTCGTAAACAACCCTACCTTCAAGGTTAATTAGTTTATTTTTCTTTTCCTTTAACCAATTTACATTTCATAAACCCTGACTTAGGGCTGCAAACGAACTGAACTTTCAGCGAACAGTTCATGAACCGTTTGGCGGGAAGTTCGTTTGTGTTCGTTCGTTTAATAAATCAACGAACATGAACAGATGTCGCGTTCGTTCATTTATGTTCGTGAACGTTCGGTAACGTGTTCGTTTATGTTCGTTTGTGTTCTATAGTTAGTAAGGTTTTAATTTTTATACTTTTTTATATTCTTTTATTTTTATTTATCTTAATGTATGTAAATTCTATGTTATTCAAAAGTTAATATATGTCCATTTGTGTTTGGTTCTGTTCATGAACACTTGTTTGTGTTCATTAATGTCTGTTTATGTTTGTGTGCGTTTATGAACAAAATTTACAAACGAACACGAACATGAGTGTTTTCTTAACAAACGAACACGAACAGAAAATCTCGTTCGGTAAGTGTTCATGAACACATAATTTTCTTAATAAACGAACACGAACAAGGCCTTGTTCGTGTTCGTTCGGCTCGTTTGCAGCCCTACCCTGACTTAATAAAGTCATCATACAGCCTCTAAACATGAACTAAATCTAATTTAACATTTAAACGTCTTTACTTAACCATGCAGCACTGCAGCTTGCTTATTTGGACGTGTTACAAATTGTTAATTTTTATCGTCATTTCGATGTCAATTTTTATACATAGGATTTGTTATCGTTTTGACTTAGTTATTCTTTTCTATGATAATGTTTTACGCATCGGCTTAAATTTGGCGACTTAACACCTCGCAACACGCATGTGTCATTCAACGTTTTTATGTATATTTTTTGTTTGGTTTTACAGCCCCCCCCCCCCCCCCCATGTAACAGCCCAAGTACCATAACAGATATTGTACGCCCTAAGGCGTCCACCCCTCACGATTTAAAACGTATTCGATAGGTAAGGTATTTAACCCTATATATGGAAGCTTTCGTTCACCTTCCTAAGTGATGTGAGCTATTACATCCACCCATCCTAGGGATCCTTGCGTCCTCGTTGGCACACTGGACCAGTATCTGATACTATCTGTAACAGCCCTAGCACTGTACCAGATATTGCCCGCTTTGGTAACCGACACACCCTCAGACGCCCGCTCTCACGGGTTTAAAACGCGTCTGATAGGGAAGGTATCCGGCCCCATATATGGAAGCTTTCGTTCTCCTTCCCAACCGAAGTCAGATATCCCCCCCCCCCCCCCACGTGCATCTGATAGGGAAGGCATCCAGTCCCATAATGACATTTATATCCCCTCAAGTTTTTAAAAACTTTATAAAATTTCATTTTGACCACCCTTGAGTTTCCAAAGTTTCAAATTTACCCATTGTACTTTAATTCTATAACTTAAAAAACATTTTGTTTTCTTACGTGCTTATTTTCACGTGCGTTAATTATAAATTCAAGTTGGTTTACTTTTTGACGTAATGTGTTTTTTCCAAAAAAAGAGTCAGGTCAAATACAATATGTATTCATGTTTATTTTTATGTACGTTTTCAGTTGGTCTATGTTTTAACATAGATTTTGTTCATAAATGATTCGGGTCAAATATGGTATATTTTAATTCGACGGTATAAACTTAGGTTATTGTACGTTTCGACGTTGTCGCAGTGCGTGGCTGGTAAAATTACTAGTTGATAACATATGACCCTATAAGCAGACACAACTTTGCAATTATACAACATATTGTTTAAATATGAGAACACTAGCTGATTACCCCGGAAGGGTTCCGGGGTTGAAAAATCTAATTTTACGTGATAACCTATTGCAAATGGCTCAAGTTAACTAACCACAAAATCTCTCAATCATTGCATGTTCATAGTATTCTAATCAGTAATAACTCATATTCCCTAATCTAAAACCTAATCAGTAATCATGTAAAGAATCACTTATGTAAGCTGCAACTATTCAAAAACTCATCACATCTCTCTAATTTCTCACATTCTAATGACTCTTATAATTCCTAACCTAATCAACTAAACAAACACTTAAGTTGGAAGTTGTAACCATTGCATTTCATTATGCCACGTTGCATAATCAAGAGATGGTTGAGACCACCATTGATCACCATGTCAGCAACTATCAATTCTTCCCGGGAGCGTCCCAGAGTTGAAAAATATAACCATTCTAATAATACTAATACTAATAGTAATAATTATTACTCTTGTAATTAAATAAATAAAAAAATAACCTTGCTATAAGGTGACACCATGTGTTGCAGTGTTGCGCGATTTTTTCTCGTAGCTTCTCTTGATGAAGTATACCTAGTAAAATTCCAATGATAACATGGCGATTGGGCTGATTTTCAACATCGTAGATAAGAACCTAGTTTAAAAGAAAAAACATGATTAATGAATAACATGAATACTTTGTGTGTTTTTTTCCTGTATGAACGAAAGCCCACAAAAAATAGTCGATTTTTCTCCATTTTTTATATAGCACTATGGTACTCGTTGGAAAGATAATAAAACGCTCGTTAATTTGGTGTAATTTTTTTCTTTAAAGAATCTCGTATATAAAAGATATAAACGTTTAAAAATTATAGGAGAAAACATGAGAGATAAAATTTTAAATTTATTTTTAAATTCTTTTTTTCTTAAAATAACTCAATTTGATTAAAAAAGAAAATAATTCAAAAACATTAAAATATTTCAATTATGATGCCACGTGGTAGTTTTATGGAGAAGTTGAAGGCACCATTGCACGCCACGTCAGCAATGTTCAATTCTTTTATATATATTAATAGATTAATAGATAATAGATAATAGATAATAGATGATAAAACTCGATGAACATTAGTACATATTTTTATGAAGTAATAAATACTTATAATGTAAAACACCATGAACTCTTATTAGTAACGCTAATCAAATGTTTATTGTTTAATAATGTATTATTAAATTTAATAAAGTACATTTAAATGGATGCGGGAATTGTTGAAATTGTGAGAATCTTGAATTGGTTAAAAGTTCGATCAAGGTCAAAATAAACAAATGTATATTAAAAGGTGTTTCTTCCTAAGGCACGTTACATATATATGTTTTTTTCTTCGAATTGAATGTCACACTCTATCTGAAAACACCATTTAAAACCATCATGAATGTGCAGTTGTCATGTGCGGTCAAGTGGTTAAATGCTATATATTTTTAAAAATTGATCAGTATTTGATTCCGGTATATCTAGTGATTTATAAAAACTTGATGCATCAATAGTTGTATGCCAGTAGGGATTATGATGGACGTTGACGAGTTACACTATACTCTGATGCATCCACATGCGTTTGACCAGAAACCCCACCTCATCAAACCATTCATCAATTGTTATACACATTTGCTATACCAACCAATTGACCTAATTTATTCAAATCCATTTTTAGAACTCAATCTCATCATCACATATCTAGCTTAAACTTAGTATTTATGTTTTCTTGCTTCATTTTTTGAACGCTTGTTTGTTCGAATTTATCAAGAGTGAACTCGATTTGTACTCATTCCATACTCGGTTGGACCTGGAACCGAGGGTCGAACCGGTCTGGGGTCGGGGTATTGGACCGCTTGTGCAACGAACCGGCGGTCAGACCAGGAACCGGACCGGTTGAACCATGTTTTTAAGGGGTTGAACCGGTTTATTTAATATTTTTTTCCAAATTTAACCCTCTTAATTTGACCGGTCGGACCAATGGACCGGTAAGGAGACTAGTTCGATATCCGGTCTGGTTCTGAAAATATTGGATGAGAGAGAGAAGATGGTCAAACTGTTTTCCAAATGAATGCAAGAAGGCTCAGTTGCTATCCCCACAATAATGAAGAATAATTATTTCCTGATCATGAGGACGAGATCCTTCTTAAGCACGTGACCAATGGAAGCAAAATTGACATGTCGTTTCGGATTATCCAACATCAGGAGTGAAGCTTGGTTCTCGAATCGGGAGGGGCCGGACTCATTTTTATTCAAACGGTAGTGGCAAATCAGCGGAGGCCGGACTCAATTTACCTACGAAAATCGTAAATTTATACCACTACGCCAAAAACACAGGGGGGCAAGGGCCACCCCTGGCCCTCAACATCCTTCGCCCCTGTCGTTGGACATGTAAATTAATATGTAAATTAATATGATAAATAACGTTGATTAAAATGGGAGGGTTAGGATCAAAAATATAGTGAAAGAAAAACAGGAAGTCGTAAGACGGGTATCAAACGGACTCTGATTGAAATCATCCAAATGGCATTGTAACCGTCTTATTGAACCCTACGATCTTAATTCTTAGGTTTTCATTTTTATTTTATTTTTTTGAATTTTTAACTTGTAATTTTAGAATTTACATTATATCATTGTATCTTTTATGTAGCATTGTGTCTTTTTCTTATAGATTCTAGTAGCCCCGCTAATTGAGCATGATGCCCCACCCAAGAGAGAGATCCAAGCCCTAGTAGTCCCGCTAAATTGTGATTCAACATAGATTCTACATATTGAAACCAAGCCAGTTTTGGAGCAGTTTTATAATAATGAAACCAACCAGCAAAAAGCATTAACACTACAAAGATCAATGCACCAATTGCGGTACAATAGAGTTGCAATTCGCTAATTATTCCGGTCGTCAAATCTGGAAAAAAAAAAAAAAAACAAAGGTGCTTTGTATTCCTCGGAAGCCCCTGCCCACATCACCATTCGGTTTGTGTGGTAGCGAACTAGCTACGGCTCATTTTTTTATTATTAAACTCCACACAATTATTAGCGTCATATTAGTTACCTTATTCTTTACTCTTTTTTCTACTACTCAGATGAAACATCCCAAATTATAATTTCTCATGTTGCACTTTAAACAAAATAATGAAAGTACTTAGCAGTAGAGACCTAGATATTTATTAACTAGTAAAATGGATGGTAGGCCTTTTTAATCAGGAGACTTAATATATGAAACTGAATATGGGTCAATCAATTAAAGATAAATATGAAAGAAGGGAAATGCATTAGCTATATGTTAAAATGTTAAATAATGTGAATAGACACACGGTTGGTGATGAAGTAATTGAAATGTCAGGGAACCGTTGGCTAGTGTAAAGAATCATTTTTCATCCACATTAACCTTCTGCAGTGTAGACCCCTGCCAGCATTTCCGTTCCCTTTATGCAACTAACGGGGATGGGGCGTTACCAGAATTGGTTACGGGTACCTCACTATCAGCACGGTAACACCGCCGCTACCAAGGTTCTAGTTACCGTGCGTGTTCACGGATGTGACACAAACTTTTACACAATTTTATTCTTTTTTATGTTTTAATCTCTTCTTTTTTTTTCTCTCTCTCTCTCTATTCTTTAGTTGCAAGTTTTTTTTTTTTAACTGTGTTAGAAAGCTTGAGAAAAATAGTGATAGATATAGGATTGTATATGTATATGTGTATTTTGTATGTGTGTGGAGATATAGTTGTGTATGTAAGTTGTTTGTCTCTTTATGAGACAAGTTTTTCACTTTATTTTAACATTACAGTAGGTCAAGTTTGGCTATAGTATCTTTCCCCTTTATTTTAACATGGACTATTATTATTTTAATATGGACTATTATTATTATTATTATTATTATTATTATTATTATTATTATTATGTGTGAAAATAATTGATAGTTGGATAAAGAATCAGTGGAGTGCTGCCTACAAAAAAGTGTTTCAGTAAAGGAAATCAGTGAAGTGATGTGGCAGTGCAGGATTGGTAGAAATCAGTGAAGTGAAAACACCTTCAGTGGAGCGCCCCTTGTGCCCTAAGTGAGAAACATGTAGAAATGGTAATGGGTCAGGTTCGAGTCAGGTATAAGTAATCTCAAACCAATACCTGGTTAGAAAATCGTGTCTCATATCCCGCCCAATACCTATTGGGTATTTTTCGGGTAATTACATGTCAGGTGTCGAGTATCACCTAATCCTAAACCCACGAAAATTTTTAAAACTAATTCCATACCCGTCGGGTTTCGTGTATACTCTTCCCGTATATTTCCGGTTTCAGATATAGTTGTCCAGCTCGGATTTTTTTGTCATCCATAGAAACATATATAATATATAATATCAATAATAAAAAAATTGTTAATCTATTAAAGAGATTTTTTGAATTTGGGAAAAATTGTGTATACTCACCTTGCAACTTTTCTTGTTTCTGTCGAATTAAAGTTTGCCCAAGTTTCACTTATGGTTATATCTATCAATTTTGCATCAACTAGTAGTGTGCCCGCATGATGCGGCGGGGAGCACAACTACTTTTATGGGTATGCATAATTCGGTTCAATTCAGTTATTAGCCTCAACCAAAACCAAAGTCAATGGTTAAATAATCTTATTAACCGATCGGTTAATTGGTTCGGTTTATTTGATTAGATTGTCGTTTTTCAGTCCGGTTAAGTTAATTTTGTTAATAACCAAAACTAAACTTTGCACAAAGTATAAGTCTACTAAAGCATGGGCTTAGTGCCCCATCTTTTTTAGGCCCCATTCTATGATGTTATTTTATATTTGTATCGAACTTGTTTATGTAGTATTGAATCGTAGCTCATTCCAAAAAGAGGCAACACGGTTAGGTTAAAAATGAAAGCGGGGAAGTAAGGAATGGAAATCGAATCGTGTAGTAACGGTGAAAGGTCGTACATCTGAATCGTAAAATCATGATCATCAAAGTCCAACTATCTTCTGTTGCATTCTTGCTATAATTCTTTTTACAATAAAAATCAAAATCTAAGGTGTTGTAATTAGCGACTTAGTTCATTCGAAATCGTCAATCAAAATTGTTAATTTGCTACGCATCCCTTGAAGGTAAATTGATAATCTACTAACTTTTACTACTCAACTGTTGATTTTTGCAGCTTACGAATTATACAGATAAAATATGACATAATGTGGATGTTAATTCATGTTTTAATTAAAATGCTATGTCTTTATTGATATTTATATGTGGTTAAAATAAATATCGGAAATAAAAATTATGATTAAAATTTCACTATGTTTATGTTATTATAATCATAGCTAATACTTAAATTTTGATATTCGTATTATGTTTTAAATTTAGGATGTTTTTTATGTCATATACTCTTGGTTTTGTTTATATCATTTGTTTTTAGTGTTTTATAAATTAACTGTTATGATTCTACTTATAATTGATTCTTTTAACAATCACAATTCACGGTCCATTAACAATTATATATCCATTGTAGTCTGTAACTTCTTTTAGCATCATTGCGCAAACATAAGCATCAGGTTTATCAAAATGTCATATTGAGAAAATAAGGAAATCAATGAACTTGTAAGCTTCTTGTGTGTTATTGATTTATTATTCTCGCACCAACAAAGATGATTGAAGAAACAATAGTCTAACCTCATAGTATGGATGTCAGATAATTGATCCACATGGTTGATTCTTCACCGATGAAGCTATGGCTGAGATAAACCTGAAATATAAGGTGTAGGGTAGGGAGTGTGCTACAATCGTAGACGTTTATAACAAAAATGGGTGATGTTGTATACTACAGTTGTAGCTTCTCGTGTTAGCAAAAAGTGTCCTCCATAAGGTGATCAAGACCCCCTTATATAGAAGTGACATATGTCAACATCACTGTTGACGATAGGAGGAGTAGAGGTAGACCCAAGTTGACATGGGATAAGCGTATTGAACAGGATTTGATAGAGTTGCACCTCTCTGAGGACATGGTCCAAGATAGGAGTTCGTGGAGACGTAGAATTGAGGCTAAGGATTCTTAGGGACTGTTTCATATATCCCTCTTGGGTTATGTTGTTTTTATTGCATATATACCTTGCTTTAATACATGACACTTTCTATGTTACTATATGTGTTATATTGTTTTATGGCATATATACCTTTGTTTATAATACATGACACTTTCAATGTTTACATAAATTCAGTATCTCCTCATTAGTTTTAGTGTTGTTTACTGGTAGTTTTTTGTTTGTCGAGCCGGGGGGGTCTCTCTGGAAGCAGCCTCTCTATCCGCAAGGATAGGGGTAAGGTTTGCCTATATCCCACCCTCCCCAGACCCTACTCTTAGCTGTGCTAATTTGTGGGATTTACTGGGTAAGGTTGTTGTTGTATATGTCAACATCACTAAACCCTAATCTGATGGGCTGAGGCCTGATTAGGTTCTCCATACCCTAATGCAAGTTAGTAATCATAATTAGAAAATAAATACTTAAATATGGAAATTGAATCAATACCGCCTTAATTGCCGAATATATTCCTGGAAGAGACACGTTTCGTCTGTTGATTGGCCACGTGTCCTAAGCTTATATCTAATCATGTGGAAAGGTAGTTGGTGGAGATATCTGATGACGTAACATGCAATCTATTATTGGCGAACGTGTACATGAGTCCCTGATGCACGTGTGACTTTCTGGCTCCGCGCGTACGATACACTACGCGTCGTGCCATTAGGTTGTAGAGGCACAAGGCCTGTGTTACATTTTCAGATGTCTACGCCCAGGGAAATGTATTATAATAAAGTTTAGATTATTTTAGTTCGTTTTTGTTTTTTTCCTTTGTTTTCGTTCGGTTATTGCTTAACCCTAACATATAATTTTTTAAAAGTTAAAAAACTATAGCAATACTATACTCAAATTAAAGAGAATAAAATGCTCTTTTATACGGTATAATAATATTAAGAAAATGTTATCGTCTGAAAAAGTTATGAACGTTTAAAAAATTGTGGAGGTAGTTGATTAAAATAAAGGTGTAAAAGTGTAATTACTATTTAAATAAACAGAAATTGGGTGACGCCTTGACGGGGGCAAATATGTAAGTATTGTATAAAATTATAATATAGTATAGATCTATGAGGAGAACTGTAACTAATAAGAGGTATATGTGTAAGTTATGTTTGAAAAAACATAAATGCCCTTAAAAGTAGTTAATACATGCATTATATGTTGTACTTTAAGCATTTATAATTGTATTACTTAAAAATTAAGAGGTCATTCTGAAATGTTTTATAAAATAACTAGATTATACCCCGGGAACGTCCCGGGGTTGAGAAATCTAATATGACATATCAACTTTACATATGAAATAGAATGATGCGCTTTAGAGTTACATGCAGGAAAGCTTCGGGTAGCACCTAACCTAAAATAATTAACAATGTATCTCCAATGTTAACGCATAACCTTAAACAATGTATAACTCCAATATTAATACCTAACCTAAAACAATGTACAACTCAAATGCTAACACATGTTGAAAATAGAATTTATATTTACTGATTTGAACATAATTAGTGACTTGCCTATAGATGATTAATGAATTACCTGAACACTTTGTGTTTTTTTCCTGTATTAACAAAACCCCACAAAAAAATAGTCATTTTTTCCTCCGTTTTTTATATAACGCTATGATACTCGTTGGAAAGATAATAAAGCGCTTGTTAATTTGATGTAATTTTTTTCTTTAAAAAATCTCGTATATAAAGATATTAACATTTAAAAATTATGGGACGAAACATGAGAAAATAAAATCCAATTTTGTTTTTATTTTTTTTCCTAAAATCAATTAATGTCAAATGGCACACTCAAAGAGAATGATGCCCTCTTTGAATGGCATGTAAGATTTATTGTTTTCATTTATTATAATATATACATATAGATATCTATGTTTTTTTAAGGACTATCCCCAAGATTCCAAGAATCCCTAAGAAAAACAAGGTCTATGGCAAATAAAACAAAGAGCCCCTAAAATATCAACTCAATAACTCATATGCAGAATTTTTGGCGGGAATATAGACAGTGGCGAAGCTTGACCAGAAGGTTTGGGGGGTCAGAAGTCATCGGAGGGTCGGAAGTCACTAGTTTCAGGGGGTCGAATATAACATTACGCATTTATACTTGTACGTTACGATCATCATTAATAAAAACGTCAAGTTCTATCATTATTGTTCGCATTTTATTATTTTTGTGGCATTTTGGGAACCCTAATACTATATTAATTATGTATATATATATGGATATATTAAGGATAAATGTTTAAAAAAATGGTGCTTGGTCCGGGACTCGAACCCGCGCCCAAGCCGGTTCAATCATACAACACACACAAACCATCTGGTCTAGCTATCATATCTGTTTCTAACCCGGACCACTATAATTATAACACTAGTTAAAAACCCTCACAGTTGACTTGGAAAGTCAACTGTGAAGACGCGACTTGCCAAAAACATCACCATTACTCGTAATTGGCCTATGATTGGCATTCCAACACAATTATCGGCCTATTATGACTCAGACACACGACAATTAAAATTCAATTGTTGCCTAATTGATCATATACGCGTCCCACATTCAATACGTAGTCAACACTTGCCAATTCGAACACCTAGACCTTTACACTATAAATTGAACATTCCTGGACCTTCACAACTCGCTAATACTCTCTTCTCAATCTCTAATTTCTCACAAAATCCTCTGCTATTAAGCTTCCTGTTCGAATTTTGACTTCGAAGCTTGACCGTCCAATCGTGCACGATACAACTTTGTAAGTTTAATTTTTTGGATGGGTTTTAATCTTCGGCATCCACATATCAATAGCCCTAAGGTTAATTGGGTTATTGATGTGTGAATTGTTCAATTGGAAAAATTAGGGCTCGTAGGTTTATTTGGGGATAAACACGATTTTGCGTATAGTATTTATTTTAAATAAAACAGAAACTAACACAACCACTGGTCTGGACCAAGTGGTTGTGTCTAGTGCCCACCATCTGAGCCACGCGGGTTCGAGTTCCGGCTGTGGCACATTATTTTTCTTTATTTCGTTTTTAATCAAACAAATCAAATTAATTATATATAATACTTATAATTTTATAAATTCGTTTTAAATTATTAAAACTCTTTTATAAATTTTAAAAAAATTATTTTAAGATAATCTGATGAAAAAGTTTCACTCACAATTTTTAGTTTTCAAAAATTAATTTATTTAATATATATAATAATTAAATCAATTTTATTTTATTATATTTATAAAATTCCATTAAAATATCAAAACAATTTTATAAATTTCCACAAAAATTATTCTTAGTTTATATAATGATAAGCTTTTCTGAAATGATTTTTAATTCTGAAAAATAATTTATTTAATATTTTTAATCAATTTTTGTTAGTTTTAATCATAATTAAATCATAATAAATTCAATTTTTAATATTTTTGCACCAAAATTTTATACAAATTATTTCTGAATATTTAGAATAGAAATATAAATTTTAAACTAATAATTTTATAATTTTAGTTTTTTTAAATATTAAAGTTAAATCTTGATAATTTGTTATAAATAGAATTAATATTCTATTTTAAAAAAAATAATTTTGTAAAAATTATTTTTATACTTTAAACACATTTTTGTGACCATCTTAAATTTAAATTTTATAAAAAGATTTTTGTCTATTTAATTTCTAAATTTCTCTCACTTATCAAACATTTTTAATATTAATCAAACAAGCATTTATCCCCAATTCGAAGCCCTAGAACATATACATTTGTAGACTAGATAGACTTAGACATATTTATTACCTTATTATAGGGTGATATTTGGCATTGTTTGGGCAACACCACTATTCAATCTTTTCAAGAAGTATAACATTTTGCTAAGGTGAGTTTTACATAGCCCATTTTCTATTTATCACCATTTTTGTGGTGAAACATGTTACAACATCATTTATGCAATTCAATCATCAATGTGTCTATGTGTTTTTCTATGTTGCATTATGTCTTGAACATGACTAGGGTAAGCACAATTCTAGCATAATCATTAACATTGATCAGCCGACGGTATACATTGATAGATCTATTGGACTGACAATCCCACCCGGATACGTGCCTCCTACAAAGGTAGCGTGGGTGTTTGTTATCGCATAACATATTCGAGTGAACCATGAGCGTATGGGATGTACCACATTATAACAGTCACAAGGGTTGGTTATGCACTCGATTTACTTCTAGTATGTTTTCACATATGGACTAGATTGCCATGACACATGAATTGCACAACATTTTTATTTGATTATCAAAACCTATGTAATTCTCACCAACTTTTGTTGACCCAAAAATATTTTCAAAATTAACATGTTTCAGGTAACAATGAAGCTGAGGCTTGAGTTTGCATAAGGATTATACATGAAGTTATTGTTTGGAGCTATTTGAAGTTTTGTTATTTGATATTATGTATTGAATTTCTAGACAATCATTTCATTTTTGGATTATTATGTTTGAATAAATTATTTAAAATTTAATTTATACCATGTGCTACTGAAACAATCATCAATACGTGACATCCCGATGTTTCCGCCATCGGTTGGGGTGTTACATCGAAAACCTATATTTCCAAAAAAATTTATACGAATACTATATAATCGAAACTTCTACGCGAAAATTCGGGTTGGCTGCCCCCTCCCGCCCCTACTAAGCATCGCCCCTGGTCATAGACTCATAATGTCTCTTTTGCACACTCACATTCTAGTGTATAACGATTAACGTTTTTTTTTACCAACCCATGTACCATAACTCTATGAGAATTACAACCATTGTTAACGTAGAAAAAAATTATCAGGTTGTTGTTCACGACCCATTTTATGTTAAAAATTTACCGATTTGTAGAAGAACGAGTGATGAAATTTCAGAAAATTACTTGGCTTTCTCATATGAATCGTGAACCACTACTAGATTAAACTATTTGTGGGTACTAATCAGATGCTTAATCGGATTAGAAATCGAGATGATCAAGAATGAATTTTGATGTTTCTAGGAGAAGAAACCCATTCACCTACATCTTATTTGTTCGACTAGTATGTTGTATATATTGGTTCCTATTTGCGTATGCCTCAATTTGCATATTTATATGATAACATGTTTGGCTCTCCATTTTTTTCACCTCCTTATAAGTTATAACTTCTCAAAGAAGTTAATAAGTTAAAACAACGTGTTTGGCAAACCAAAAGTCCTTATTATTTTAACTTTTTATTTGCCTTTAATAAGTTATTTTAGAAAAGTAAGAATATTTGACTTATCAAAACTCCTTACCTTAATAATAAGCTAAGCCACACACTTTTTACAAAATAACTATTAATTTATTGGTTTTCCCTACCACATAAGCTAATCCAAAAGTTGTTAAAAAACTTCTTTTTGAAAAGTCATAAGTTAATAATTTCTTTTAACCAAAAGTCCTTTTGGACGTAAATAAGTTTATCCAAACATACCGTGAGTGATCTCCATCGCTGTGTTTTGGGTTAAAAAAACCATTAGATCATTGAAAACAAACGATCTGATCCATTTTTGTGAAGCCCAAATGGACAAGCCCAATTAGTACCCAATTAATCAATTAAAGAGCCCAATCAATTAATATAGATGCAACCATTGGATTAGGGCCCAAACATAAATATAAATATATTAGTTATTAGTTATATATTTATATAGTCAAAACCAGTTATTACACCAAAAATCTTATTAGAATAAACAACTCTACACTTCCGCATCCCTAACTCGTCTAATATGTAATAATATTATCTTAGTCAATAAGTTAATCTAATATCACCAAAATATGTTGATAACACTAAAATTACCTACAAATTTTACATAAATATCCGTATATGTTTTTCAAACGGCTTTACATAAATATCCGTATATGTTTTTCAAAGGGTGGAAGGGAAATATTTATTTACCTTAGTAAATAAAATTTTTGAATTAAAATATTGATAAAATTTGACTTAAAATGGTGAGGACCATACCTGAGAGTCTCACATACACATGCAAAATATTACAACTAAATAAAAAACAGTTTCTGCCAACTTTCATCTATTCTATTCTCCTCATCTACCGCTCCTAGAAAAGTGTATATTCTTACAATCTCAACAACACAATGACAAAATTGCATTTAAATTCAACTGCATATTACACGAAAAAAAAAAAAATCGAAAAATGGCAGGAGTTGCAATGGTTCAGAGGTCACGCACCGTATTCGTCGTCAGCCCGTTCTTTTCCAGGGTCATTCGTCCTAGTTCTGGCAAATATGTCCAGGTCTGTCTTTATATAATTGCGTACACCAAGCATATGTGCTAGCTATACGTACATATCTATGCATGCTTATTGATCATGATTATACCGGGAAAACTTCGGAACATTGATGATAAAAACGTTACAATTTATAAATTATTCAAATATATAGATTTAATAAAAATTAAATGGTATGCAAAACAAGTATCTTTTAATCTGGTAGAATAATTTTCTTTTTCATAGAATGTGATTCTTAATAAATTATATCAAAATCTAGACAAAAAATGGAATAAAAGTGATATTTGCGTTTGGATTAAATATTACGAGTTGTTAAAGAAAACAAAAGCCATGCGTTAAAAAATTTATAACCACGGTTACACTATTTAGAAAAACAAATATATTTATTTTTAATGAATGAATTGGGTTTATGACGACGGTTACACTATTTAGAAAACAGAAAAAAAGGAAAAACACTTGAAGGGTAGCCCAAAACTTCATCAAAACAACAAAGGCCCATACCCCAAAAGAGGCCCCAGGCTTGGCCCAAGATTCAGGCAGCTGACGGACGCAAGTTGGGCGGACACAGGTCTAGCGGATACAGGCTCGCGGACTCAACCCCCTAGTCTGCTACAAGGTCTGGGCGAGTGTGCGCCACATGCAACACCCGCCGGGTCTTTCTCAAAAATCTGCTAACAAACACGTGGCAGACAAGGTACGACCGTACAAGCCAGTACGGACCAATCACAGTATCAGGACGTGTGGCAAAGATCATGGTGCACGATCAACCAATCAGGATGCTACACGTATCCATGTAGTCGCCGTAGGAGACAATAAGTACACTTCCCGTCTGCGTTAGCCAATTAGACCACATGAGGCCACCTCAGCGATGATCTCCACTAACATGTAACCACAAAGGGTACAATAGTACACTCGGCAAAGAGAATTAGCCAATCGCACCACATCAGACCTGCAACCAGCAGGCGGATGCCATGTGGGACGAATGGTACGACTTCTCTCTATGATTTATATAATGTTACACATTATATTATATTGGGCAAATCTTGGGCCGATGTGGAGGCAAGCCCTTAACTGGGCCTCAGCCCACCGAGTAAGTTAAGTGTGAATGTTGAGGCCAATGTGGAACCTATTTAAGGAGGACTTCACCTCTTTGGATAAGCCCATTCAGAAAACCATGAAGAACACACATAAGCCCGAATACGGTTGTTGTGTCTACCAAGTAGAATCTCTCGAGATTCGAGGCGGTCGCCCCACGTCGGATTATTGTGTTTGTTTCAGGTTCTCTCTCACTGTTCGACGCCTCATTCATTCTAGCGAGGGATTAAGCTTGTAGTAACGTGGTTTAACCTCCCTAATCAAAGGTTAGACTATTGTTTTTTCAACATTATATATGTTCTTTGGCTCCCGCCAAAGTTTTACATCAAAAAAATCACCACTAAATGCAGTGGATAACTTTTATAATTCTAAACTTCCTTACTATAAAACAATGATGAAATACGCGGTATTTCTTCACTTGATATCAACCATCTACTACCACCTTTTGCGTTACTACTACTAGCAAACTAGGTGCTATTCTACACAAATTTGATCGGAATTTCGTAGAAACAGTCTTTTCCAACCAAAACATTTTTTGCAGAAAAAAGGTCGTTGGAAACTCATTTCCCTACCAATTTGTGCAACTAAATTCTTCCCAAACTTGTTTGCAAGCAATTTCGAGCTGAATTGGTTTGCGACTAATTTCTTACTAAGTTTGTTTGCGACCAATTTCCTACTAAAATGACCTTTGTTGCTATATAGATGGAAATTTTCAGTGGTGCTGGTGGTTTGTCCCAAATCCTGGCCATTTTTTTACTAGGAACTTTCCGTAAGAAAATGGACCCAATCTAGATCCAAGTTACAACCTCTATTCCTAGTCCATAAGAAAGACAAAGACTTGATATCTCGAGTTAAATTTTATCCACTCTAATATGAAAAGTAGAAAATACACACTCATTTTGGGTTCTCCAAAGACAAAGTTGATATCACACAGAATAAATGCCTGAATCGCTTTCTTCCTGTAAATAGTATCCCGCTATTAATAGTCGTTTTATATAATGTAGAGTTGTTTTAGTTGTCAAAGGTCTACGAAAGCTTAAAAACTTTTAATAAAGAATGATAGTCATTAATTATTACTTTTTATTGTTCAAATATGGCCCTGTTTTGCGAATCTTATTATGTTTCGGTTTACATGATGAACAATTGTAGTTGTTTGAGTATACACATCAAAGTGATGTGTAGGGACTCCGAATGGAACAAAGAGTGGGATTGTTATAATATATACACACTTAATAATATTATCCACACAATGTTAATGAATATACATGTGGATATTTATACCCTTACAACAAGACGGTTAATTAACTAACTTTCTAGCCGACGTGACCCTTTCTAATAACCAACATAACAATTTGTCTTGGTGCTTAAAACTACCTACTTTGACTCTAATTATCATAAGTTTGGTTAAGATTATTTTAATTATTTTTCTTTCTAACATTCACGCCCCTAATAAAGATAATCTTAATCTTTTTGCCTCGGTTCTTGTTTATCTTTCTGCAATGTTTTGTTCCCCCTTCGATTAAAATTCATATCCAAATTCTGACTTTGACTCTCTGGATCCTGGACCAAGATTAAGTGGTGTTAACGTTGTCTTTGTTGATTAAAACTGATATGTTCTTGCTTTGAAGGAATTCTGTTTTGATAACTATTAACCAGTATCCAAATTGAACTTTGGTTCAATCTTGTTCGGTCCTTTGATCAATAGTCATCAATTTTTCTTTCGTTTTTCTTATTGAATTCTGATCGCTGTGTAAAACCTTCCTATTTTCATGTTCGATTTCCCTTTAAACGTTCGGTGGATGATCCTCCTGATCATCGAACTTGTTGTGTCTTCTTCTCGCCACTCTGCGTTAGACAATTCTGGAACGTATACTCTTGCAATAACATGATCTCCTTTCTGATTTGGTTTTCCATTCCTTTTGCGCTTCTGCCTAAAAAAGGGATCATTCTTTTGTGATCCTTTCATGCTCTGTTTTTCGGGTCTTCTTCGAAGAAGGCGATGAATTCTGGACTACAAAGGATTTCACATATCAGGATTGTTTTTTTTTTCTTTCACGGGTTTCTTTCTTCTTCTTCCAAGGAATCTTCTTAACCGTGTGCTCTGATACCATGTTCAAATATGGCCCTGTTCTGCAAATCATATTATTTGGTTTCGGTTTACATGATGAACAATTGTAGTTGTTTGAGTATGCAGATCAAAGTGATGTTATGTGCAAGGACTCCGAATGGAACAAAGGGTGGGATTATTATATACACACACTTAATAATATTATCCACACAATGTAAATAACAATACATGTGGGTATTTATACCTTATAACAAGACGGTTAATTAACTAATTTCTAACCGACGTGACCCTTCCTAATAACCGACATAATAGTTTGTTTTGGTGCCTAAAACTGACTGCTTTGACTCTAATTATCATAAGTTTGATTATGATTATTTTGATTATTTTTCTTTCTAACATGTATAACACAAGTTTTTGAATATTTTATAAACAAATATAGGAAAAAACATTAAATTTCAAGATTTTATTTGAAGTATTTATTTTTCATTTATATTTTCTAAAAAAGGCGCGTTCCATGGCGTCTAAATCACCATCAGATGCAGTAAAGCGTGGGATTGATGAAGTGAAGAAAGACAGTAACAACATAAAAGAACATGCCTCTTCTCAAGCCAAAAATGTAAGAAAACAACATTTAACTTGTCGTCTATTGAACAACATTTAACATTTAAATGGTGAGTTATAAGCATTGTTGTTATTAACATTTTTTTTGTTTTTAAAAGATTGCCAACCAATCGAAAGAATCTGCCGAAAAAGTCGCGGGGGCTGCAGATAACATGGCCAAGAAAGCGAAACAAAAGGCACAAGATGCATGGAAGGCTGCCAAAGAAGCGGCTCAGAAAGCGAAAGAAAATGTGCCTCACAAAGCCGGCGAGGCTGCCAATGCTATAAAAGAAAATATGGACATTGCAAAACGTAAAATTTCTAAAGATTAATTCAGGTTAACTCATACATTATGTAAACGTGAAAGTATTGGAGAAAATCTATAAATCTCTGAATTTGAAACTTGTTGTATATGCAATCTTAATTTTATTTTACTTGTTTAATATTGCATTTGATGACTTTACTCATCTTACAACACATGTACATGGCGTTTGAAGTATCTTAATAGCATTTGTTACATTTAAATATCTTCTAACCTTACATTTGCAAAAATTTAAACTCGCATCACTTTTGTTACCTTATTATACACCCCCTGAAAAGATCACTTTAAAAGTTATCAAATCCACCCCCACCTTATAATAAGTTTAATTTTAAAAAGTATTTTCTATATTAAAAAAGAATATCATATACATAAATGTAAATTACACAAGTTTGCTAATAGAATTTTCATATACAAAAATATTTATAAATTACAAAATTCAAACATAATTAGAACCATAGGGTAGGGTTCGTGTAAAAAGTCCATTTTTTTAAAGAAGTATAAGAAGTCTATGTAAACATTGTGTTTTAAATTTTTGGAGAAATGTTTTAGATTTATATAGAAAAACAATAAAAGTAACAATTTAAAACACAACCAAATGAATACTAAGCATTAAATTGTAAAACAAATTGATTATCTTTAGAACATACTGATTATATTTCTTCGCATTGTGTTTTAGATTTAATAATTAAAATACAATTGATCATGTTTTAAATTATTATTTTTATTGTTTTTCTATATAACACGATACCAAAAGAATATAAAACCTTTCTCTAAAATTTAAAAGAAAATACCTACATATCTTACACTTCTTAGGAAAAATAGACTTTTTAGCCAATTCCTTACCTAGAACCATATATATACATATACATACATAGGGTTAGGATACTTTGAGAACTCGATGAGTTGTGAGAACTCGATGTAAAATGTGAATTTTTTTCACACTCGTTTAAAAACACGTAACCCCCACTGTAAAAAATATTAAAAAATACATTAATTTTCGCCAAATTACACCGGTGCATGGGATTTTTATCCACGTATAAGTATATTAATATTTTATTCATTATTTTATTGTAGATTAATTATGGACCGCATATTCATTTTTTATTAAAAAAAATATGTGGTTATAAAGTGAGTTCCTATGGTTCTCACAACTCATAGGAGTTCTCAAAGTATCCGGATCCTACATATCTATATCTATATCTATATCTATACTACTATATAGTGTATCTTGGACGGGCAACATCGTCATTTTATTTTTATTTATATGGGCAAAAATGTAATTTTCATTAGATTGGTAAGACAAATTTAATACGAAAATTTAATACTAAGTCAAATTTCATTTTTAATCTCTTTTTTATTAATTTTGTTTTTGATATATCTATATATACATCATTGATGCATTTTTAAGACGGTTGTTTTTTTTAATTTTTAAGACGCTCGTTAACTATGTTTATACACACATCTATGTCGGTTCACTTCCTTTCCAGTGCTTCCTCATTGCAGAAACAACTATTCACCTCCTTTCCATCAACACACCTTTTAAACCGCCATTGGGTGCGACTGATCATATCTTCAATCACTGTGCTTCTTTTGATATCCCTAATCGGTTTAACCGGAATTTATTTTTCCGGTCCATTTACCAATTGAATCCTACTTTATACCCTTCGCAATAGCATCATGGTATCTATATGGACGGAGTTGAGAAGAAGACAAGTCAAATCACGGGTGATGTTCGTGTGTCCACAGATGGTGGTTGAATCTAGAGGTCCTACGAACCAAATTTTTGGAGTGCAATAAGAACACATTAACCGTGTGGTAATTGCTTTGATTTAGCTACTGTTTTCATGAAATCTTCTCTGTTTAGGGGTTTGTTTCTTTGTTACAACACATATAGCATATACTTTTTTCACAACAAAAAAAGAAATAGACAAGATATGGGGCAAAATATTGATTGTAAGTTTCTTAGTTAATTTATACCAAATGTTTTGTTATGTTAGCAACCATTTATATTATTGGGAAATTAACAATTGAGTTTGGTTAGGTGGAGGAATCAAATCTGAGTTCTTGTTTAACACATCATAAAACATGTTTAAAACTAAACAGAATTGTTTAATTCATATACATAGCCTAAGTGAAGATGCACCTACGGTGATTACTAAGTTATAGCTAGACAAATTCTTGATGGTAGAGGAATTCCTACTGTTGAAGTTGATTTGTATACTAATATAGGAATTTTTAGAGCTTCTGCTTCAAGTGGTACTCCTTTGGAATGTAAGTTCTCTCATGTTTTGTGATTTAGAATAGTTAATTATGTCTGTTAGTGGTGGTTGGAGTGGTGTTTTCGAGTTATACATGTTAGCAAACATGGTTAAAAAATTAAGAATTGGTAACTTCGGTTGAAATGTAAGATGATGATGATGCTTTTATAATTTAGTTAATTACTTGCAACATATAAATAGTCGCTCAGATAAACCAGTGGCCATAGATTAGACCAGATGTCTGACCATGTTAAAAAACATAAGGTGTTTTTTTTTTACATTTTCTTTGATACTGCAGTTTATCTCCTCCCAAAAATAGCTAGAGTGCGAACTTCAATTAGATAGAATTAGAATTAAAATGATTTTTGTTGTTTAACTTTTGTAAATTAACGATTAGTTAATGGATTTTGATTGTTTAACAAGTAAGGAATACATTTATATTACGCTCACCAAAAGAGGATCGGCAACACCCGCTGCTGTAAATTATAAATTGTCGACTCCACTGCAATGTTCGAGCTCACACTACAATATCCCACCCGCATAATCAAATTTTGTACCAAAAACACACCTAGGGACTCGAATGTAACATATTATTACTTAGGTGTTTTAACCAACCGGCATAGATTGTTACCTTACTTTCCTCACCGTTTAGACGACACTTCAAATCAAGCAAAAAGCAAACAACGAACCAATTAACCAAACATCCTATAGTCCCGCTGCAACGCGCGGGCTTCTGCTAGTAAATAAGTGAAGTTGGGAAAAAAAAAAGGGGATCCCCAATAATTAACTTATGTAAAATTCAGTGACATTTTATAAGCAAAAGTTTTCTAAATTCACTATTATTTTCAGAAATAAAAACACATTTATAAATTTTAATAATTAAAGTTACTGATTATGGCCAGACCGGCTTAAAGAGGAGTGAAATTAAGTTAGGGCTTTAGGACCACACTTTCTAGAGGCCCTCAAATTCTAAAAAAGAAAACTCTATGTAGGTAAATTTAGGCTTTCTGATTGTCTACAATTAGGTATCTGATATACAATTATGATTACACACAAAGATCGTATAAGAATAATGGTATTAAAAACATTATTTTAACGAAAGGGCCACAAAACTATTTTGAGCTTTGACCTTAAGAAGCTTGAGACGGTCCTGCTAATGGGTGTACATATAGTTTATTTGTCCATTTAAACTTGAGCAGAGGACTTGAGATATATCAAACCTAACAAAAAGTTATTAAGACCATAGTCATGAATAATGTATTCACAATCTAGTTAGTCTTTATTAAAAACAATGATAAAATATTTACCAATCGTAAGTACTATATAATATTGACTTAAAGTAGCATAATAAACATATATGATGAGTATATTGTAAAATGTAACAAAATGAAAAGGAGCCATGTAAAGGCAACTTTGGATTCAAATATTGGTTCTCATGCATCAAATATCATCATTCTACTTTACTAAACATTATGACTCATTATGTCACCTATATAAAAAGAAGGATACTGTTTGGTACATTTTTCAAATGATTAGATTGTGTGTGGGTGTATATATATTACACAAAGTTGCGAATTATATATTTAAAATTGCAGGTTTGAATCCATAATTTCGGAAAGCGGGAATATCTTTTTTCAGAAATATTTTGTCTCATGAGAACATTGCAGGAGGAATATGATGATTATGTTTCAGTTGCTGATATTTTATAATTTCATTAATCAAAATGATATTATTTGTTATGATGAAATGAATACAAGAAAATAAATAAAAACGATATGGTTTGGACGGTTTACACCCTAAGTCTCTTCTTATGAAAATTTGCTACCTCAGCCCCTAACGTTCACATTTGTTATCAATTGAGTCTCACCCCTAGCGAAGTTGTGGTGTATGTGTAGTGTGTAATAAATATGACAAAAATTACCCCTCTTTATTCCCGTAAAATAACGAAATTACCCCCTATATGTATGGTTGATGTCCGTTTCGGCGAGGGACTCAATTGACAACGAATGTGAACGTCAGGGACTTAGGGAGCAAACTTTCAGGAGGGACTGAGGGTATAATTCGCCCAAAACCGCAGGGACTAAAATTTTGAGTTTACTCAATTAATTAACTAGGCCCGGGCATGACGTTTAGTTTCAGGTTGCTCCATCCCACACTATGGGAGTCAAGAAAATTTGTAAATACATAATTGTCTTAAACTAGTTTACTTTGGTTATGAACCTGAGTTCGCTCCATGACCGACCTTTAGAATCCTTAAGAATTAGGAGGCTCTAGAAGAGTAGAGATATAGGCCCCAATAATAATATGATCGCCAATGGCAGACCTACACTATCATTTGGGGATCCCCTAAAAAAATAGTGTTATTTCTCCTTTAAGCGTTCGATTAAGCCCTCTGATTACACCCTTTGAATTTCACAACCCCCCTACTTCGTTGAATTGTTGAGTATAGGTTTTGTCGTGTTTTATGCCTTCAATCGTACAATCAAACTGCATTTTTTTCAACTGTCATTCTATCCGCCTTTCGTCCAAGCTTCAAATATTCAATCATCAGTCGACCTTCTTACTTTTGGTTTAATGATTTGGTTTATGTGTCATATGAAATCGTATCATGGATGTTAACCCGAGTGGCATCAAGATCCGATGCTTGAAGAGTACAAATATTATCCGAATGTGCTATTGATCGTCATCATCAATGTCCAAAAACACACATACCTTAAAGATTCATCAAACATAACAGGGCAAAAAGAAATAATTCATACCGAAGACGAGACAAGTGAGAGACGAGTATGAAAAAAATTATACTAAATGTTATATTTTTTTTCCTTACTTGTTTTATTTCTTCGTACATTTGTCGATCAAGACCTTCAAGGTAATCGATATTCATAGCGAGTAATTTCATATCCTCTCGTTTTTCTTTAGCCAATTCTTTCTCCTTTTTAGATTCATTTTTCTGCAAAAAGTAGCCCGAAGGTTTCTTTTTTTCCTCGAGTTTTTGTTGTTGAATGTCATTGAACATACCAAAACATTCATTTAGGTCGGATAAATGTTCAGTATAATCCACAACCCACTAGATGATTTTAATTCTTCTTCTATGATTTATCTTTATCGGGTGGGTGGGTCGCTTCAACCTCGACATCATCGTCGCTTAGATTAATCTCGTTATGAGAAGATGAGCTTGTTATTATCCATTTAGACAAATCGCCCGCAAGCGGTACGTTCGTCCATTAGGTTGAGTATCACGCCACTTTCCAACAATGCATAAATTTGAAAGCATGGTTTTGTTTATTTTTTTATGGAATTGGAATCTTATATTTTCATTCCACAATAAAAACCAAGTTACATCTAGATAATGGAGAAACAGGCAACAAGTTGCGCCGCTATTGCTTTTTGAATCGCAAAGTCATAGTCCACTTTTTGGTGAAAAGCAACAAGCTGCGCCGTTATCCCTTATTTTGAAAAACAATAAACGCTCTTGAAAAAAGTCGGCTTCAATTCACCACTTTTTGGTGAATTATTGATGTTGTTGTAGTGATTGTTATAGGCCGCCATATCAGTATTTATTTCACGCCACTTTGACGAGAGACTATCATTTGCCTGGTAAGTCTCTCGTTTCATCTTTTGGTGCAAAAGAACATTTATTCTATTCCAAAACCCGTTTTTATTTTTACCTATGTAAAAAAAGAGTAATTAGAAAATTGTATATAACATTTAGGCAAGATGGATTTTATTAATCCCACTTTTTTTTTTCCAGTTTGCCAATAACAATCCTAATTGAGAACAGTCTCATCACCTTTCACACTAGTTTTTCTCAACAAACCCCGTTAAAAAAAACTTAACCTAGTTATTTTTTGATGACATGGACTATTGGACTATGACTAGGCAATGACGTGGCTATTATCCCCTTTTGCTAATGTGGACATGAGTTGGACGATGACATGGATTTTTTATCATTTATGTTTTTCTTTTTTCTTTATATCATAAATATAATAATAATAATAATAATAATAATAATAATAACTAATGTTTTATTTTATATACACACACCCCACCACCTACCACCCAGCAACCATCACCATTTGATAATCACCCACCACCAGCTGACCACCACCACCAGCCATTCACCACTGAAAAGGCAAAATGAGCAGTAAAGTTAGGGTTTCTTCACACCACTACCATCACCCACCAACCATCACTACCGACACTTAAAAGGCGATGAACATAAAAGTTATGTTTTTTTTTTTATTTCTTCCTCAATAGCTACAAAACCACCCATCATCGGGGTCAAAACTATGGCCACCATGATAATGCCCCTACCACCATTACTATTCCATTAGAGCTTTATGCCCACCTTTACCACGAATATGACATATTACTGAATTTAATCATTATTAGCAGAAGTAGATGGTTTTTATTGTAGATTCATGGCCGTCATAAAACTAAATGAGGGTGAAATGAAGGTTTGTTGGGGAAGACGAACATCACATATTAGTGTTTATTTGTAGTGGTTGGGGAGGTGGATGGTGGTGGCTGCAGTGACTATAACGAGGGCTAGTGGCGGTGGTAGCGGCGGTTGTCTATGGTGCGTGGTTATCGGGGGTCTGTATGCAGATTAAAACAATGTGAAAAAACATAAATGATAAAAAAATCCATTTCATCATCCAACTCATGTCCACGTTAGTAAACAACTAACTAGGTTAAGCTTTTTTTAACGGGGTTTGTTAAGAAAAACTAGTGTGAAAGGTGGGACTAGTGGTGGGAATATTCTCAGTTGAGATTAGTAAAATCCATTTTGCCTAACATTTATAAGAAAGCAATAGGAAAAAATAAGTATCGATCTTCGGGTTATTGGATACGAATATCCAATCTTTCACTAAAAAGGTTTCTTCTGTTTCACACCATTTTTGAGGGCCCGTTCAACACCTTTCTTGTACTCCTTGTTTTTTTCCTATAACTTTTTTTTTTACTTTTTACCTGAGGGTTCACCAACATCTTACGGTTGAGTTTCCGGCACAGACTTAAGTGTAGAAACGGGAGGTTGTTGTGGGATGTTTGGAAGTGGATATTGAGACAAGTGGATGGTTAGTTGTTGAAATTGATGAGGTGGGTAAAACATACAGCCGAGACTAGAATGTCGCTAAGTCGGATGCATTATCCGGAAGTTGTATGTTACGGTTTTGAGGCGTATTCGGATGCAGGGATTCGCCTCTGCCGAATACACGATTTGGGTCAAAGTCTTGGTTGTGGAGATTCATTTTTGCTTAGTAATGTTGATGTTTTTTTATAAAATTTGAAATGAGAAAGAGGAGATTTGTGAAAAAAATGATGGAAATGAGTTGTATTCATATATAATTGTATAATTAAATATTTTAAATAAAAAACTTATTTTAAAAGCCATTGTTAAAAGACTTTTTTTTCATGGTTTAATCAGGGCCCACCACATCATTGAGCTCACTTACCCTACACAAGGTAAAAATTCTCATGGGCCTTACCCCACCCGAAATAGTGTGAGTGACATGAAGGGATTTCACACCCCTTCCACACTGTTTAGTTTTTCTTAGACTGTTCGTTGTGGGTCATGAGCGAGCTCCGTTGCAAGGGAGGTTTCATCCCGGTGCTCACCCTCAGCCACAACAGCTCTACGCGAACGGTTGTGGCGCAAGCACGGGCGACGGTGGTTGTGTGCGTTACGGAAGAGAGATGTGCTTTGGTCGTGCCGGTGTTCACCCCCAGCCACAACAGAGTCAAGTGACCAGGTTACTTGAGATTGAAATTTGTGACTCGCACCTGCTCGCTCGCGACGTGCAACGGATAAGATTCTATGGAGTGCGCTAGTGGTGATTTCAGGATCAGAGAGGGCATGTTTGGTAAAAAGAAATGAAAACACATAAAAACATTAATGATTCTATGGTTAATAAAATAACTAAAGTTAATCACTCCCTTAAATAAAAGTTAAAATCCCAAAAATGACCCCTTTTTTTTTTTTAACGGCCAACGAATCAATTCTGAGCACTCTCGGGCATCCTTTTGGCGAATCAGGTACTCGAGAGTACCCGGGCCACCAATTGCCACCAATTCCCGGGAAAACCCGACCACTCACCCGCCCGAAGGCACGACGGTGAAATAGTCGGTAAAACCGGCCGGGATCAGGACTCGAACCCAAGCCAATGGCCGGGTCATCCCTCATTTCCCATCCACCAATGTCCTCCAAATGTAGCTAGTGGGAATTGAACTCAAGCCTCTCATAGAAAACTTTAGGCTCTCAACCAACTAGGCTACAAGTGTTGGACAAAAAAAATGACCCGTTACTCCATAAACCCACCTCCTTCCACTTCCAACCGTCCGATCATCATCCAACGTCCCAAATTTAAAGCAACAAAAACCCATCATTTCAAATAATATTATTTCCCACATATCAAAACACCACTCTCTCTTTCTCTTTCTCTTCCTTTCCCCTGCATCATCAATGGCGGTTCCATGGCTCCTTCTCTCTCTCTCCCTCACCTTCTTCCTCACCCTCACACCCTCATCTCCATCTCCATCCCACGACGTCGTTTTACTCCTCACCAAAATAAAACCTTCCCTCCAAAGCCCCACACAAAACAACCTCTTATTATCCTCATGGAACACCTCTGTTCCTTTATGTCAATGGACAGGCCTTCAATGGGTCTTCACTAACCAAACCCACCTCACCTGCACCCCAATATCCTCACCCAACTGGTCTGATCTTTCTCTCTCTACCAACCCATCTCTCCATCTTCTCTCTCTTCAACTCCCTTCAGCCAATCTTTCAGGTCACCTTCCACCTGAGCTTGGTGACCTCTCTAACCTCCAAAGTTTGTATCTTTCTTCCAATTCAATCATGGGTTTTATCCCTCTTGAACTTGGGTACAGTTCTTCTCTTCAAGATATTGATTTTAGTTACAATTTGTTATCCGGGTCGGTTCCGGTATCCATTTGGAATTTATGTGATAAATTTGTTTCTTTCCAGGTTCATGGCAATTTGTTATCCGGGTCTATTCCGAAACCCGGGTTACCTAATGCTAGTTGTGATAGTTTAACTGTTCTTGATTTTGGTAAGAATTTTTTTACTGGGAATGTTCCTGAATTTGTTACTGGGTTTAATGGGTTGAAAGAGTTTGATGTTAGTGATAATAAGTTGTTTGGGTTGGTTCCTGAAGGGTTGAGTAGGTTAAAGTTGGAAAAATTGAATATTAGTTATAATAATTTTACTGGGGTTTTGATTGGTTTTGATGGGTCAAGATTTGGGTTGGATGTGTTTGAAGGGAATGATGATGGGTTATGTGGGCCACCTTTGAGGAGATGTGGAAGAAGGTCTGGTTTGAGGGGTGGTTTGGTTGCTGGTTTTGTGATTAGTTTGATGACTGGAGTGGTGGTGGTTGCTTCGTTGTTGATCGGGTATTGTCAAGGGAAGAAAAAGAGCGAATTCGACGAGGGGTATGAGGAGTTTGAGGACGTCGAGGATGGGGACAATGGTGGTGGAGGTGGAGGAGGTGAAGGGAGGTTGGTTTTGTTTCAAGGCGGTGAGCATTTGACGTCGGAGGATGTGTTGAATGCGACGGGTCAAGTTATGGAGAAGACGAGCTATGGGACGGTGTATAAGGCGAAGCTTTCGGATGGAGGGACGATTGCTTTGAGGTTGATAAGGGAAGGGAGTTGTAGCGATTTGGGTTCGTGTATGATGGTGATCAAACAGTTGGGAAGAGTTAGGCATGATAGTTTGATTCCATTGAGGGCTTTTTATCAAGGGAAGAGAGGGGAAAAGCTTCTTATTTATGATTATCTTCCGAATAAAACTCTCCATGAGCTGTTACATGGTATGCATAGGTTAAGGTGTTAACGCGTTTATTAAATGAGTCGTGTTTGAGTCAATCCGTTTATTAAATGAGTCGTGTTTGAGCCAACCCGTTTGTTAAATGAGTCATGTTTGAGTCAACCCTTTTGGTAAATGAGTCGCGTTTGAGTCAACCCGTTTATTAAATGAGCCGTGTTTAAGCCAACCCGTTTGTTAAATGAGTCATGTTTGAGTCAACCCTTTTGGTAAATGAGTCGCGTTTGAGTCAACTCGTTTATTAATTGAGTCGTGTTTGAGTTAACCCGTTTATTAAATGAGTCGTGTTTGAGTTAACCCGCTTATCATACTGATTTGAAAAAAAAGGTTTAATTGACTGATCTGTTATAAACATCTACAGAATCAAGACCAGGGAAACCGGTCTTGAATTGGGCAAGGCGACACAAGATTGCATTGGCTATAGCCAAGGGACTTGCACATCTGCACACTGGTATCGAACCACCCATTACACATGGCAACATCCGGTCAAGAAACGTACTAGTGGATGACTTTTTCGTGACTCGCCTCACTGATTTCGGACTCTACAACCTAATGATCCCATCAGTAGCTGATGAAATAGTTTCACTTGCAAAAACAGATGGCTACAAGGCTCCTGATCTACACAAGATGAAGGACTGCAATTCAAGAACCGATGTGTACGCTTTTGGCATCCTGTTGTTGGAAATTTTGTTAGGAAAGAAACCTGGGAAGAATGAAGGGAGGGGCGAATACGTTGATTTGCCATCAGTAGTAAAAGCCGCTGTTTTAGAGGAAACAACTATGGAGGTGTTTGATGTGGAGCTGTTGAAAGGGATAAGGAGTCCAATGGAAGAAGGGGTAGTGCAGGCATTGAAACTTGCAATGGGGTGTTGTGCACCTGTTGCATCGGTTAGACCTTCGATGGATGAGGTTGTGAAGCAGCTGGAAGAACATAGACCGCGTAACAGGTCAGCGTTGTATAGCCCTACTGAAACAAGAAGCGGGATTGGTACGCCCTTTTGATCTTTCCTTTATACTTCATATATCTTGTACAAGTATCTTTTTGTTTGGATATGATAAATTGGATTGAAATGGCAATTATATTCTGATTATTTGAAGTTTATTTTACATGTAAATCTTTTAACATTCAAAAACTGTCAAACAACATAAACATGTCCAAACACTATCGCGTGCATTATTCGTATCAAATAATCGCTATCATGAAAAAATACTCGCTAAAAGTATTGAAATGCTGATTACTTGTTGTCTATCAAGAGAATTACATGTAAACTACATAAATTTACGGACTCGTGATAGGATTTCGGTGTAACAAGGATGGTTTTAGTGAGAACAACGCTTCTGGCCCTGCTCCGGTAGAGCAAGGCAGAGGTTGAACTTCTAGCAATGGAACCAACAATTGTATAAAAATAAATGATTATTTCCTTTTGTGTTTCATTTCAAAATAATCAATTTAACACTGTCTACCTCGGCGGCAAGAAAGTGCACCTGCACTGTTGGTAAGAGTGGCCACCACCGAAGACGGTTGAGCACTTAGGCTTGAAGCCTTTGCATAACTAGCTCCTGCGCCTGCACCTGATGGTGTGAAGTATGCACCGTTCAACATAAGGTCTCCCTGTGATCTCCAATTCCAATGCTTCCATTTCCCGGTTGTTATCACTCTCTTTGTCACCTGCGTCAAATAAACCGGACCCATATTGGTTGACTAATTAGATATTGCTGAGCAAATCAGAGAAAAAGATTGCAGGTTCTGCATATGAATACCTCTTTTGCGTTCGGGTTAGATGGTGCAAGGTATCTGTTGCCTTCACTATTAATAGTCGGGTTTGCACTGCCACCGATAGCATACATTTCCCAGTGCGTGTAGTCATTATTTACAACATGGAAATACCCATGCCTACACCTGCAGATACAAGCAAAATCACAACATTAGCGGGTCAGGTCAGGTCAGGTTCGGTTGGTTTGGTATCGGATCATAACGGGCTTGTTATGTACCTTGGCATTCGCTGAACAAGACCCTCTCCAAAATGGTTGTAAGCAACCGTCACCTGCATCACCTTGTCTCGCGTATAAGTATCGCTATGACCCAATAACATTACCTATGAACCCAAACATAAGTCATTAGCTTGATAGCTTCTTATGTGATCCAGTGCATACAAATAGGTAGAGTTGTTTAAGCTTAATACCTCATTATGATGGGTGAATAAGTTATTAGAGATAGTAATAGCGGTCGAACCGATAATAGCATCAATGAGACCATCAGCACAGTTAGATAAAGAATTATGATCAATCCAAATATGGCTACCACCAAAGATCGAAATACCATCACCATCCGCCAGGGTTCTCCAACCATAATGAGAAGGCGAGCTTCGAACCATGGCATTACCTGTCTGCTTGCAGTCATGAATATGCAAACCATGTATGATGATGTTTGTAACGTATTGGATCGTGATGCAAGCCCCGTTCGCGATATGAACATTAACTCCACGAGCATCGATTGTTTTGAAACTGTTCATGATGAGTTCTTGTTTTAAGGTAATGACCATGTCTCTTTTAAAGACAATCCACAAAGGTTTGTCTTGGATGACAGCGTGTCTTAGGGTTCCGGGTTTAGGGTTTACAGGGTCATCGTCGTTTGGGTTGGTTACAACATAGTACTGACCGTCACGACCTCCAACTGCGTTCCGTCCAAAGCCAATTGCGCATTCTGCTAGACGCTTGCGGTGTTTTTGCCAGCTTTTGTCGCACCGCCAACAGTCATCAATCGGGTTCCCTGTGCCGCATGAAAAGAAGCCTAGTTTTCTTCTCTCTGTGCTGTTACGAATGCTCCTATATAGTTTTCAAAATCAACACAGTTTCTCAGTAATCCATTTCTTTTACTTTTGATGTATAGGAACAATTATTCAGTTTGTATTGTAGGTGTCATAAAATAATTGTCAAGGTTATTGGGTTATAATAAGATGGGGCTCAAACTATTTCGAGTGGCGAATCCAGGAATGATTTTCAGGGATTCTTTTTGTAGATTTTCATACTAATTTTTCAACCTTTTCCATTAAAATTTTCAAATTTTTTTTTTCTTCAGAAACCGCCTCTGAATCCGCCACTGCCTATTTCAACGCTTATTAGAGGAAAGTGTAAGTCAAACTATTCGTGAGCTATTTAGTTAAAAGGTTAAACCGAGTTAAGCTTAAATGTGTTTGAATGCGGGCTTAAGCATAAATTGGAGCACATTTAATAAACGAGTTTGAGCTAGATCTTTATGTATCGTGTTTGACTATACTTACGAAATTAAAAGAGTTTATTTACTATATAAATATAAAAATTGTATTTATACAAGAAAACAATAATCAATAGCAAATACTTTTATACAAAACTATGATAAATAACAAAATAATATATATTATTTTATATATTAAATAATAATTATAAATTCAATGTTAAAATAATTACATATGTGGGATTAACGAAAAACAAGCGTGCAGAGTCTGAGCTAATCTCGAGTTTGAAAAAGTACTCACGAGCCGAGCTTGAGATTAATCTCAAACTCTCTGAAGTTAAATAGCTTAAAAACACTAGTTAAAATGAGTTGCATGTTTTTAGTGTAAGGTTCATAAGTGAGTCAAGTAGCCAACAATATTATTGGCGGTGGGTCAAAATAAAGGTCTTACTAAAACACTCATACGGCCTATATACGGAAACTACATGACTTTCTTGACAACGATATAAATGCTTAATAATAGAGCGATCTAAATTCTAACGTCGGTGAGGTGAAATGTTTATACATAAATTGGAAAGGAAACACCATTAAATGTGAACATATGAGTTTGTAAGTAATAATAATATTTGCCCACGAGATTTTGCAGGCCAGACCCAGATCTGGGCCAGGCTGGAGACCAAAAGGCCCATTTTGTGGGGCCCAGTCATTGTGGTGATAGTGTGGCGTTTTGCAATCAAATTTAATGTACATGCATGCAGAATTCAGTCTTGTTTGGGTAAATATGGTAACACGTGAAGGTATTATCGCTTCTTTTTATTGAAAATTTGGTTGAACAAACCCCACTAGCTTACTATTTTTGTTATTGTGTTCAGACATGAATCATGGGAATATAAATATTGTGAAAAAAAAAAACGAGGAAAATTATTAAAAGGAGGATGAAAAAGAATAAAACCTTAACATGTGGAGGAGAACATGAACATTTCCAATTTACAAGAATCATACTTTTTGATGGGAAATTTTGGTTGAAATTAGGGATATTTTGTGGATAGATTAAGATGTAATTCGATTTTAGGAAGGATTTGTATATCCTTATGATTTTCGGTTGACAAAACACTATTATTAGGGGTGTCAAATATCGTTGTTTTCTTATAATTTGATCGTAAAATGTTATATTGATAGTTAATCTACAAACTTGAAATGTTGCGATGAATGAAGTAAAACCAAAACGATTAATTATGACTGTATATTTCCATGAATCGAATAGATCACTAGTGATGATCATGTGGGTGTGCCGATATTGATATTGTGTGTACAAATTTATTAGACAAGTTGCAACACAATGATGTTATTTGCTACAAGTTTTTCACTAGCTTGTCATGAAGGATCACAAAATTGAGTATGTGAGTCCTTGATGAATTTAGTGGACTTTCATTCATACCAATGGAAACATTTTGGTGAGTCACCCACTTTCATTACCTCATTTAATTAAAAGAAAAAAAAAGTAAAACCTAACTACACAAAAAATATACATGCAAGTGTATGGACAAATGAGTTACATGGTTTGGTCGTATAAACAAAAGGTGATGTTCAAAATTGACTTGACGTTATTTACACAAAACCTTTTCCCTAACATTACATAATCTTTAATCTTGTATGCAGCAGTGGATCTAAAAGAATAGTTGAGGGGTAACGTGGACTAAAAAAGAATTTGTTTAGCGGGAGACAATACATAAAACGAAGTAAAAAAGTATTTTTACACTAAAATGTACTTCGTCAAGAAAGTGCTACCCCTCAACCCCCTCTAGGTCCGCCCCTGATTGTTTGGTGACAATGTACGGTCATGTGATTCTTTATAAAAACCTACTATCTCACATGTTACCTTTAAAACTCAAATTTGCACTAACATATATATTCTTTACATGTTATCAACAAGGTGCATGGTCATATGTATTGTAAGCACAAAAATAAAGATAATATACTCACATTTCAACCATGGAAGCTACCATTTCTGGATCATCAACCGCGTTATCATTCCTTTCCATTGCAAATCTGTTATCACTATATATAATTAATGTACTAATGTTTAAGGTATCAAACAAATATTTAGCGCGGTTAAATTGAAAGTAACTAACCTATTTGCAGTCGTCGAGTTGCTTACTAAGCTCTTCAAGTCATCTTTATCACTGAAACACGCAAAAATACAAAAGAATCAATAAACATATGTATTCAATGAATCAATCCCATAACCAAATTATGTTTACAATCAAATATGTATAACTTACCTTGAAACAGCATTGACGAATGCGCCAATCGCAAGAACTATTAAGAAACATAATGTGTTAAATCTTAGAGAATTCGACATTGTTGCTACAATGCCGAAACAAATTCACTCTCTATCGCTCTCTCTCTAAATTTTTGTCACTTTTTCTGTCTCTAGAGAGAAAAAGTGGAGAAAGAAGAATAATGAGGGAGGAGAGTCAAGTGTTAAAGATTTTGGTAAGCAGAGGAGTCCTATATATACTTTAGAGGGAAAACACAGAGTTTGGTTAATTCCCTACCCTGGTTAGGTGTTCTCACACTCACCCATAGTCAAGTGGGATTTAAGTCATTCACGAAATTGTTTAATTGGAAAAGATATTATGTTAACACCATTCCTTAGTGTTAAATGAAAAATATTCTCTTTGACCATTACTTTTATTATCATTTATTGTATTATTTATGTTGCTTATTTCTTGCTCTCAATCACTCAATCAGAGGATTAATTGTTGTACCCTTTGTGTGTATATAAAGACATATATCCCTCAATCATTTTGATGAGGTTGAATTATAAACATTATATGGTATCAGCCTTTTTGTCCTCTTCCTCACCCAAATAAGCGACTGCCTCCCTTCTATTCCTCTTTGATCCTTCTTTCTTTGACCTGCTCTTATGGCCTCTTCTGTTGACAATACCACCATGACATCCGTCCCTCACCTCTCACCTATCAAACTTTCCTCCTCCAATTTTCTAGTGTGGCGTAACCACATGTCTCTGCTGGTTGCTCTTCACAATCTCTCAGCCCATATTGACGGGTCCTCTGTCCCGCCGGCGCCTACAATCACCATTGATGACAAGCCCACACCGAACCCAGCACTAGCAACTTGGAAATCTGCTGATCAGAAGGCTGCCCTCCTTCTCCTTTCTTCTCTTACTGAGGAGGCGGCAGCTGAGGTTCTTGGTCTAACAAGTGCTCGCCAGATCTGGCTTGCACTCGAGGATGCGTACAGCAACGCGTCTGTTGAACGCGTTCAATCTTTAAGGGACTCTCTGCGCCAACTCTCAAAAGGTACTACTACTGTTACCGATTTTTCACGTCGCTTCCGACTCATTTGTGAACAACTCGCTGCAATCGGTCATCCTGTTGCGGACATTGATAAGCTCCATTGGTTTCTATGTGGGCTCGGACCTTCTTATGAAGTTTTTTCCACTGCTATACGGGCAGCCAAACCGGCTCCTCTGTTCCGTGATTTGGTTGCTCAGGCAGAAAGTCATGAATTATTCCTGCAGTCTCTTCATGGTACTACTACGCCACCGGCTGCGTTTCACGCGCAACACAGGCGTGAATCTTCAACGTCCAGCCGGGGTCGTAGCTCTTTTACCCGTGGCCATCCAGCTCGTGGTTCTCAGGGCCGGGGTCGTAGTCAGGGTCGTCGGTCACCCCATTGTCAGCTATGTCGCACAAACGGGCACTATGCCTCAGCGTGCCCGAATCTTCATTCATATGCATCTCAGGCCCCTACTTTGGATGACAATCTTGCAAAGGCCTTTCATGCCAAATGTCATGTGACAACTGATGAACCTGATTGGAATGCCGATTCAGGGGCGACGGATCACATGGCTCCAAATCAGGACTCTCTTCACCATTCTGCCCCGTACACAGGTAATCATCAAGTTGTTTTTGGAAATGGTAAGAGGCTTCCGATTACACACACGGGCTCATCTTTTATCTCTAATAATATACCATTACGAAACGTGCTTGTCATCCCAAATCTCACAAAAAAGTTATTATCTATAAGTAAGTTGACTGCTGACCATCCTGTTGATGTTCTATTTTCTCAACATTTTTTCAATATTCAGGATCGGAAAACAAAACAGGTTCTCGCTAGAGGGACTTGTGAAAATGGACTCTATGTGCTCAAGAATGAACCGCGAGCCTTTGCTGCTGAAGTTTCTAATAAGGCCTCTTATGAATTATGGCACGCTCGTCTAGGCCACGTTTCTTTTGATGTTATTTCTTTTTTGAACAAGTTTGGTATTTTGTCTGTAACTTCTTTATTGCCTAAACCTACTGTTTGCATTTCATGTCAACTTGCAAAGGGCCAACGGTTGCCTTTTGATTCTAATTTAAAGCGTGCATCTTATCCATTGGATCTTGTTCATTGTGATTTATGGGGTCCGGCACCAATTACTTCCACAGATGGTTATCGTTACTATGTTGTTTTTATAGATGATTATTCACGGTTTACGTGGTTCTACCCTCTTAAAACAAAAACCGGTTTTTATACGGTGTTACCGGCCTTCATCAAACTTGTTCAAACACAATGCTCAAGAAAAATTAAAATTTTTCAAAGCGATGGAGGTACTGAATTTGTTAATCACACAGTCCGCAAAATTTTTGAAGAAAATGGGACATTTCATCGTTTTTCATGTCCCTATACGCCTCAACAAAATGGGCGTGCAGAACGTAAGCACCGGCACATTGTTGAAACAGGACTTGCCATGTTATTTAATGCCCATGTTCCAGCTTCTTATTGGGTAGATGCTTTCACCTCTGCCACATTTATAATCAATCGGCTTCCAACTCCTCTTTTGGACAACAAGTCGCCATTTCAAATTCTCTTTGATCAAGTGCCAAAATATTCCAATTTACGGGTTTATGGTTGCCAAGTCTTTCCATATCTACGTGATTATGCTAAGCATAAGCTTGAACCACGAAGCTTACCTTGTGTTTTTATTGGATATAGTCCCCAACACAAAGGATATCGATGCTTGGATCCCGCCACTTCACGTATATTTATCACTCGCCATGCCCGGTTCAATGAGTCAACCCTACCATTTAAAGGCACCTCTACTACTTTGGATCTCCAAAAATTAGAGCTTACTACATTTCTTGATGATTCACCTCAACTAATGCCCGCCACTGTTGCATCTCCTACCCCATTAAAACCTCATTCCCATCCATCCACAACACCATCCTTGCCTAACCCGTGTCCACTTTGTGACCCAGCTTCAAGCCCAACCATTCCACCATATTCACCTTCGGCCCACACCAACCCCACTACATTCGGCCCAAGCCCATCACCCACTTCATCCGGCCCAAACTCTTCACCCATTACATCAGAATCATCTCCTCCGCACAGCTCACCTGTTGAATCATCTCCTCATGTTGACTTACCAAATTCAACATTTCCCACTATACCTGATCAACTACACCATCAATCTACCGCTCCCTCTCCTACATTACCTACAACTCTTAACTCCACCTCGAACTCTCATCCAATGACAACTCGAGCAAAGGCGGGCATACATAAACCCAAATATCAAGCAGATTTCGCTGCCTTAAACACATATGCCTTGCACGTTGCATTAACCACTGTCACCGAACCACGAGGTTTTAAATCGGCTGCAAAAGATCCAACGTGGCTGGCAGCCATGGTTAATGAAATCGAAGCATTAAAACATAATCATACATGGACTTTGGTCCCGCGACCATCTTCGTGCAATGTGGTTGGCTCTAAGTGGGTTTATCGGATCAAATACCACTCGGATGGGACAATCGAACGTTATAAGGCACGCTTAGTCGCTCAAGGCTTTACGCAAATTCCGGGTTTGGACTACTCTCATACCTTTAGTCCCGTGGTCAAAGCCTCCACCGTCCGTATTGTCTTATCGCTTGCCGTTCTCTATAACTGGAAATTGCATCAACTCGATGTTAAGAATGCTTTTTTAAATGGCAACCTAAATGAAACAGTTTACATGGAGCAACCACCCGGATTTATTAATCCTCAATATCCGAATCATGTTTGCAAATTGTCTAAAGCCCTTTACGGACTTAAGCAAGCTCCTCGCGCATGGTTTCAGCGCTTGAGCACATTCCTTCTTTCCTACGGGTTTACATGCAGTCGTGCCGATACATCTTTGTTCGTCTTTAACAGAGACTCATGTCTCATGTATCTTCTTGTCTATGTGGATGATCTTATTCTCACCGGAAATGATGAACATGCCATCCATGCTTTCATTTCTCATTTAAATCGTGAATTTGCCATTAAAGATCTTGGAGATTTAAGCTATTTTTTGGGCCTTGAAGTTATTTATACAGATTCTGGTCTTTTCTTAACTCAGGCGAAGTATGCCAAAGACATTCTTCTACGAGCAAATCTTTATGACTCTAAACCGGTTGCTACTCCACTTGCTCCTCACGAGTCATTCACTGCTACAGGATCACCTTATTCGGATCCTACACTCTATCGCTCATTGGTGGGTGCTCTGCAGTATTTAACAATTACTAGGCCTGACTTATCTTATGCGGTCAACCAACTCTCTCAGTTTCTTCAACATCCAACGATTGACCACTTTCGTGCAGTCAAACGTCTGTTGCGGTACGTCAAAGGGACTCTTTCTTTTGGCCTCACCTACAGTCGCCCGAACAAGAACTCCATTATTGGTTATTCAGACGCTGACTGGGCTCGTTGTTTAGACACGCGTCGATCCACATACGGCTATTCCATTTATCTTGGGGATAATCTTGTATCTTGGAGTGCTAAGAAGCAACCAACTGTCTCCCGTTCCAGTTGCGAATCTGAATATCGGGCTATGGCGAACACTGCTGCTGAGCTTGTCTGGATAACCCACTTATTACGTGAACTGCATGCATTACCACCCGATCGCCCAACTTTACTTTGTGATAACAAAAGTGCTTTATTCATGACTCAAAATCCCGTTTCACATAAACGAGCCAAACATATTGACCTCGATTATCACTTCATTCGTGAACTCGTCGGATCTGGGAAACTTTATACAAAGTTTGTTCCTACCAATCTTCAGGTGGCTGATATTTTCACCAAGAGCCTTCCGCGTACTCAGTTTGAAGTCTTTCGGACGAAGCTTCGCCTTGGACCGCCACCATTTCGATTGAAGGGGGGTGTTAAATGAAAAATATTCTCTTTGACCATTACTTTTATTATCATTTATTGTATTATTTATGTTGCTTATTTCTTGCTCTCAATCACTCAATCAGAGGATTAATTGTTGTACCCTTTGTGTGTATATAAAGACATATATCCCTCAATCATTTTGATGAGGTTGAATTATAAACATTATACTTAGTCGTCAATATAATAATAACCATCTATTATAGTTTATCGACTCGGATAAGTAAAAATTATGTGTTACATGCTTCTTTTTTTATAGATTAAATGATGATTATATAGATACAAATTTGTAATCCTCGTCTCATTGATATTTAAAACTTTGATAGTTTTTTTAAAAAAAAAAAAAACTATTCGCATCGGCTTTATGCATGCTTTATATGATTTGACTGAGCTAGTTGGAAGATATGGCTCACTCGAACCACACAAGGTTCGGACCTACCAATTGACGCATAATCATCACATCATATAGTCTAAAAGATCGATCATGTTGTCAAAATACGTCGTGGAAAACCTCGTTTATAAATTTTTTCACACCAACGTAAAACTTGACACACATCCAATTTTAATTCAATATACGAAAAGTATGAATGCCAAGCCCCCAAGTCACGAGTGGCTCCATCTGCCAGCCAACTGCGTCGCACTTCCTCAACCACAAACCTGCAAACAATCTAACATACATGCAAAAATTATCTTTGATGATTGAACTCTAACAATTAAGTTTAAACAAGTAAATCGATCTCAATATCACCTTTAAATAAAACTTTCACAATCACACCTCAATTTACCCAAGGCATCCTTCCCCCGAATACCCAATTAAACCCGGTAACCACCCATACGAGGACTCTGCGAACTACATCACAAAGAAGTGCCTAGACACATCGTTATCCTCATGACAACGTAGATCTACATGCAGGGGAACAACTTTATAGGGGCGGGAGGGGGCGGCCGACCCCCCAAAATTTTCACTAGCTCAGAAGTTCCGATTATATAGTATTCATATAGAATTTGTTTTGTATATACGGTTTCGACCCCGTAACCTGTGAGATCTACCATCAAGAATAGTTTTGTAGTTTGACACAAGACTGTTAGTTGAAGAGGAGTTGGATCAAAGAGTAGCCTTGACCCTCCGATGAAAAATGTCTGGTTCCGCCACTGACTTCCGACCCCCCGAGATTTTTTGCTCAAGCTCCACTATTGCCTACATGTGGGATTGATTTCGTGAGTGTGTAAAGGCCTTTTTTCCAACTCGTGCAAGGCACTTGAATTCTTAGGACCGACTCTGTTCCTAGTCTTGTACATGCGTGTACTACACATATATCCTTTGGTTTCTATATACATTTTCTAAAATAAATCCAGTTAAAGAGATTAGCATAGTATTGTTAGAATTCTTACTGTAAAATGGAGCCTGTGACAATTCTGCAAACAAAACAAAAAGAAAGAAACGAAACAGATTAACAGAACCGGGCTTGTGTTTGACACAATTCCCTTAAACAGATTCGTCGTCTGTTCCCAGGGTACACCGGTTCAACAGTGACGGTGCACTGCGGACTATCCCACTTGCCTGAAAAAAAACCGGAATGAGACTGCCTCTGGAAAACTTCCCTGCAATGATCGATCAAATTGTCTGTGAGAGAATGTGATTGTGTTCTGTGCTGTGTCTTTTGCTTCATAACAACAGGTCTATATATAGCTGCACAACCAAAGATGAAAACTGACGACCCTTCACATTCGTGATTAATACTAATCACTTGATTACGCCATTAATCACAACTAATGACTAGAATTTGAAGCAGATGGAAGCTGAAAAACCAAGAGTCTTTCAGTTACATTATGCAAAAATTTAAAACAAATAGCAAAAACCAGCATCGTGCGGACCCGGGTTTTTCGAGCTGCATTCGTGTCCGCAGGTCGTGCGGGCGTCGCGTTGGTTCAAGGATTTTTCCGATCCAGAACCCATTTTTGCACACCCCCCCTGCGCGCGGGTAGGAGCCAGAGGATAATGTAACTTTAATATTTTAATTCTTCCATTCAAGCTTCACTTTATAAACACCTCCAATTTTCATCTTCCCACCAATGTGGGACACAATAAACTCACATTCACTTCTAATATTTTCCAACAATCCCCCACATGAATGGGAGTTATTCTCAGAAAAAATCTCGATCCGATTAAATTTCAACAGTTGAATTTTGCATACGATAGGTAGATGTGACCCTTTGAACCTTCGCTTATGAAACGCACTTAGCCTACTGGCTCTGAGTAGAACGCGATGTCTTTGAACTCGTCTGCCGTTTGTGTAGACGACAATACTCTTCACACAAAACTCTCCCTGACAACGTCAAGTCCTCATAGTTGTGTCCGTTACGGTCATGGACACGTGCCTGGTTCTGCGAGAGCTATTAAGTATTGTGCCCTAACAATACTCTTCGAAGCGACCCCACTTCTCTCTCACATGGGTGATCTACTTGGACTGGTTACCTCAGTCAAATCATTAAAAGCCATAAGCTTAACCTCAACCTTGTCACTTTTAGGAATGGACTAGGAAGCTTATTAATTTTATAGTAGGCTCCCTTTTTCAAAACGTGGGTTTCCAACAACTCTCCCCCCACAGTGACCTTCGCCAGTTCATACAATTAGGTTGTCCTATTGAACTCAGATCTTGGGATCTCCAGTCAGCTGAGTTAGGTTTCCTTCGCATAAACCTAGCCTTTCATGGGCTTTAGTCCCATTCCCATTGACGACTTCTGAACTAACTCTCTGCTTAAGCCTTTTGTTAGCGGATCCGCGATGTTATCCTTTGACTTCACATAGTCAACAGTGATAACTCCTGTAGAGATTAGTTGTCGTACCGTATTATGCCTACGTCTTATATGCCTGTTCTTATCGTTATACATTGTGCTATGAGCTCTGCCAATTGCCGATTGGCTATCACAATGTATGCATATGGCCGATGTCGGCTTCGGCCACCTTGGTATATCCTCAACAAATTGACGTAGCCATTCTGCCTCTTCATCTGCCTTATCTAAGGCGATGAATTCCGATTCCATCGTGGATCTAGCAATAACAGTTTGCTTAGATGATTTCCACGATATTGCTGCACCACCAATTGTGAATACATACCCACTTGTCGCTCTGGAATCATTCGTGTCAGATATCCAATTTGCATCACAGTAACCTTTAATAACTGCTGGATATCTACTATAATGCAGCCCGTACTCTCGTGTGTATCTCAAGTACCAAAGTACCCGTGTCATGCAACCCCAATGAGTTAAACTTGGGTTGCTCGTGTATCTACTTAGCTTGCTTACAGCATATGCTAAGTCTGGTCTGGTACAACTCATCAGATACATCAAGCTGCCAATAATTCTTGAGTACTCTAGTTGGTTAATAGGCTCACCTCGGTTTTTAGCTAGATGTTGACTGGTGTCAATGGGAGTTCTAGCCACATTAGAGTCATTTGCATTGAACTTCTCAAGAATTTTGTCCACATAGTGAGACTGACTTATCACAAGTCCATTCTGGGTTCGTGTGATTTGTACTCCCAAAATCACATCCGCTAATCCAGTATCTTTCATGGCAAACCTTGCTTTCAGGACGTCCTTTGTAGATTTTATCATTTTCTCATTACTACCAGCAATGAGCATGTCATCCACATACAAACACAAGATGACATATCCGTCTGGTGTGTCTTTCACATACACAAATTTGTCACATTCGTTGATTTTGAACCCAGAATCAAGCATGACATGATCAAACTTTTGATGCCATTGTTTTGGAGCTTGCTTCAAACCATATAAAGATTTTACAAGCTTGCATACTTTCTTTTCTTGTCACTTGGCTATGAAGCCCTCGGGCTGTTCCATGCAAATCTCCTCCTCTAGATTTCCATTCAAGAAAGCTGTTTTCACATCCATTTGGTGAATTTCCAAATTTCTAATGGCTGCAATGGCAAGTACCATCCTGATGGATGTTATTCGCGTGACAGGCGAATATGTGTCAAAATAATCCAAGCCTTCTCGCTGTTTATATCCTTTGATCACCAACCTTGCCTTATACTTATCAATGGTGCCATCTGGTTTCATCTTCTTCTTGAAGATCCATCGATATCCTAGTGGTTTACATCCCGCAGGAAGATCCACTAACTCCCAGGTGTGATTTTGTAAAATAGAATCTATTTCACATTTTATGGCCTCCTTCCACTGCGGCCCATCCGAGGAATTTACCGCTTCTTGGTAAGTTTGTTGTTCCTCCTCGACCACATAGGTGAGGAAATCTGGACCAAAGGATTTTTCAGTCCTTTGTCTTTTACTCCTTCGGATTTCACTTTCATCTATTTGAGGTTCATCATTTGCAACCTCTTCTCTTGAAACACATTCCCTAGTCGAATTTGATGGGCCCGGTTCATCCTCTAGAACACTATCATCAATTAGGCTTTGTGAACCCAACTTAGGCCTATCCAAGCATGGGAATATGTGCTCGAACGAAGAAGCATCCTTAGATTCCAATATAGTGCCGTTAGACACTCCAGGATTCTTCGAGTCATGTAAAAGAAAACGAAGTGGACCACCCAAACGAGTGTATCCAATGAGCACACAATCTACAGTTTTGGGTCCTATCACAAGACGCTTTGGTGGTGTCACTACCACCTTAGCTAGGCACCCCCACACTCGCAAGTGATTATATGATGGTTTGACTCCTGTCAATAATTCATATGGTGTTACATCCTTTTTACGGGGAATTAAATTTAGAATGAAATTTGCTGATAACAGCGCTTCCCCCCACATGTCCTCGCTCACCCCTGAGCTTATCAACATGGCATTCATCATTTCTTTCAACGTTCTAGTTTTTCGTTCTGCTATGCCATTTGATTGTGGTGAGTAAGGAGGTGTGAGTTCATGTATGATTCCACTTTTTGCACAAAGATCAGCAAAAGGTAAAACATATTCACCACCTCTATCACTCCTCGCCTTTTTTATTTTTCGATTAAGTTGATTTTCAACTTCGGCTTTGAACACAACAAATTTGTCAATAGCCTCGTCCTTACTCTTAAGTAAGTACACATAGCAAAATCGTGTGCTATCATCAATAAATGTTATGAAATACTTGTTCCCACCTCTAGTAGGAATAGCTTTCAAATCACACAAATCTGTGTGGATCAAATCAAGGGGACCGGTGGTTCGTTCAACCTTTTTGAATGACGTTCGTGTTTGTTTTGCTTCGATACAAGTTTCACATTTATGATTTGAGGCAATATCAATTTTTGGTATGCTATTCAATTTAATTAAATGTCGAATGGAATTAAAATTAACATGACCTAGTCTACCATGCCAAACATTAGAAGACTCAATCAAGTAAGCAGAATTATCGTTATTCATTCCATTCATCACAGTTACATTTAACTTAAACATACCATTAAGGGCATATCCCTTACCAACATACATACCACCTTTGGTCAACACGACCTTATCAGACTCAAACACCATTTTGAACCCAAACTTGTTCAATTGCCAACCAGACACAAGATTCTTGCGAATCTCAGGAACATACAACACATTAGACAAAGTATGTTCCTTTCCCGACGTCATATTCAAAATCACATTTCCTTCGCCTTTGATATCTGCAGTAGCAGAATTCCCCTTGAAGAGCTTTTCACCAGCAACTTCCTTGAAAGTGTTGAAAAAACTCTTGTCAAAACACACATGCCGGGTTGCCCCGGTATCAACCCACCAATCCTTGGCATCCGTTCCAACCAAGTTTGCTTCAGTGACCATCATTGACAAATCAGACATCATAGTAACAAGATTATCAATCATGTTTGCTTGTTTGCCATTTTCCTTCTTGGGAAGCTTGCATTCACTTGCTTTATGCCCCGGTTTGTCACAGTTATAACACGTTCCATTGAATTTTTTCTTCCCAATCCCTCCTTTAGGTCCAAGGTGGGAGCTCTTCCCGTTGGTTTTCTTAAACCCGCCCCGTTTGTTGCCTTTGTTGCTTTTGTTACCCTTTGATGATTGACCATGTTCAACAACATTGGCTTTAGCAACTTCATGACCGACAGTTTTCTTTTGAGCGACTTTGTTGTCTTCTTCAATACGAAGACGCAAAACCAAGTCTTCAATTGTCATTTCCTTTCGCTTATGCTTCAAATAATTTTTGAAATCAATCCAACTTGGTGGCAATTTTTCAATAATAGCCGCCACTTGGAATGTCTCGCTAAGCATCATTCCTTCGGCATGAATATCATGAAGAATCACCTGTAATTCTTGAACTTCACTCATAACAGTTTTTGAGTCAATCATAGCAAAATCCAAGAACTTTGCCACCACAAATTTCTTAGTGCCCGCATCTTCAGTTTTGTATTTGCGTTCCAAAGATTCCCATAATTCTTTGGCAGTAACAGCTTTGCAATATACATTATAGAGCGAATCAACCATTCCATTCAGGATATAGTTTCTGCACAAAAACTCAGAATGATTCCAAGCCTGAACCGCGCTCACAGTTTGAGCATTCATATCGTCCTCAGCAACACGAGGAGCGGTTTCAGTCAAGAACCTCGCAAGGTTCAATGTTGTTAAACACCTCCAATTTTCATCTTCCCACCAATGTGGGACACAATAAACTCACATTCACTTCTAATATTTTCCAACAAGTATTAGAATAATGTTGTGTAATGCATGTCTAACATGGTATAAACTATAAACATTTTTTCCATATCAATAATCTCTCTATAGTCTCGGTGCGAGTCTCATTATGGTTGTAAGTCTTATCTTAGATAGGGTAAATATAGATCGTTTCAGTTATGGACTAAACCAAATCCATATTCGATCTTTTGTTTTTAAGTTTTCATAGTCGGTCTGTTTCTTCGCTCATACATGGTTCAGTTATGGGAAAAGATTGGTCAATTAATTCCATTAAACCATCGACTAACTGCCCAGTTTTGGACCTAAGTGGATTCAATCTAATCTTTAGTCAAATAAAATGTTAGCAATCATTTTGCATTATAAACGAGAATAAACAACTAATAACTGCGGGTTTGACTTGGTTAAATTGGCTATGTATACACATTTTTTTTAACGACTAACAAACGCTCGATGATCACCTGAATAAACCTAATGGAAAAAAGTCACTCACGCGGCGTCACGCCTGTAAACAGGGACGAAGGTTAAGAACGGCCAGGGGTGGCCCTGGCCCCTCTGTTTTCTGGCGCAGTGGTAGAAATTTGTGATTTTCATAGGTAAATTGAGTCCGGACTGAGTCCGCCCCCCACCGATTTACCACTATCGATCGAAGAAAATTGAGTCCGGCCCCCACCGTTTTGCAAACCAAGCTTCGCCACTGCCCGTAAACACAGATGGCGCTGGTGACCCAGCCTGCCACCATTGCAAAGGAAACCCACCGTCCGAAAGCCCACTGTGGTAACACCACTACAAGAAATTTAACCTTTAGCGGCGACGCCTTTAGCGGCTACGGCCAGGCGGGTCGCCGCTAAAGGTCTAAATCAATCCTGACCCTTGATCATCTGATCCAACGGCCAATTCACTTAACCATTAGCGGCGACAGTGTCGCCGCTAAAAGTCTAAAAAAAAAACCTTTATACTGCCAAACATTTGGCCTTTCCCTCTCATTTGTCACTCTCTCTCCCTCAATCTACTCTTAGCTCTCTCGCAACCCTACCTACCGCCGCCGCCCCACCACCGAGCCCGGCCACCCTCTCTCGCAACCTCCTCCCCTCTCGCAACCCTCCCTTTTCTTCTTCCTCTCTCGTCTAACTCACCACCGCACCCTGCCACCACCACCGCCCTTTTCTTCTTCTCCTCTCTCTCTCTCTGTCGTCGTCTGCCTCACCACCACCAAGCACGTACAGCCCCACCACCACCACCGGAGCACAGCCCCACCACCACCGCCGAGCCCCGCCACCACCACCGTCGCCTTCTTCTCCCCTCTCTCTTGTAAGTAATTTCATATTATTATTTGTTTTTTATTTTTTTTCGGTTGTTTTTTTAATTTTTTTGTTTTTTCAGTTTTATTTTGTTTTTTCGTTTTTTTTTCTTTTATTTTATGTTTGTATTTTTTATTTTCAGTTTTTTTTAATTTTTTTCTGTTTTTATTTTTTTCAGTTTTTTTTATGTTTTTTGTTTATTTTCTATTATTTTCTTTTATTTTCTGATTTTATTTTGTATTTTTTAGTTTCAGTTTTTTTTTTCTTTTTTTTTCTGTTTTGAGGTTAAAAAATTTATTATTATTTGATGATTTGTTTATGTTTGTAGGAAAGGACCGATCTACGGGAAGAACGTGAACTTTGTCGCTGCTAAAGGTTTAATCGCCGCCGCTAAAGGTTAGTCGCCGCCGCTAATTGTTTTGTTTTATATATTTTTTCTGTTTTTTTTATGATTTTTCTGATTTTTTTTTATTTTTTTTATGTTTTTTATATATTTTTTTTGTTTTGTTTTATTTTTTTCTGTTTTTTTTTTAATTTTTATGTATTGTATGTATGTATGTATGTATGTATGTATGTATGTATGTATGTATGTATGTATGTATGTATGTATGTATGTATGTATGTATGTATGTATGTATGTGTGTATGTATGTATGTACGTATGAGTATATGTATGTATGAGTATATGAATGTATGAGTGTATGTATGTATGTATGTATGCGTGTATGTATGTATGTATGACTATGTATGTATGTTTGTATGAGTGTGTGTATGTATGTATGTATGAGTGTGTGTATGTATGTATGTATGAGTATATGTGTGTATGAGTGTATGTATGTATGTATGTATGTATGTATGTATGTATGTATGAGTATATGTTTGTATGAGTGTGTGTATGTATGTATGTATGAGTGTATGTATGTATGAGTATGTATGTATGAGTATGTATAAGTATGCGTGTATGTATGTATGAGTATGTATGTATGTATGTATGTATGTATGTATGTATGTATGTATGTATGACGAGGACGATCCAGATTATGATGACATGGAGTCTGATTAAAAAATAGTAATTGTTGATGATTTCATGTATTTATTATAATAAATCAATGTTTACTATTTATACTTTATTTATTACATATAATAATGTGACTAATAAGTTTTATTTCTAATTGCAGTACTTACATATAATAATGTGACTAATATTTTTTATTTCCTTTTTGCAGGACAGTATGAGTTCGATGTTGTTTTTGTTTGTTTATTTGATGGCCGCTGCTATGGGCCACGGGGGAGACGGTGCAGGGGCGCCGCCACCGCCACCAGGCGGTGATGATTGTGGAACAACCACCAGGAAGATGGTGGTAAGTCTTACAGTTCCTGTTTACTATTTTTACTTCTTTTTCAATTCTAATAATGTGACTAATTATTTTTAACTCTAAATGCAGCTCCTCGTCGGAGAACACGGGGCCCTGCAAAAAACAAGGGCTTAAGAAAAGTGCTTAAGACAGGCAAAGGCAAGGTAGCGATTCCATTTGATGATGCCGCCACCAACATGCCTGTAGGCAAAGATGGCGGCTACTTCTCCCGGGAGGCGTCCATGCATATATGGCGTGAGATCCCGTTGGATGTGGAAGGTTGGGATAATGTTTTTGAGGCTTACAAAGACAAGTTATTTGAGATTTTAAAGGTTAGGGATTTGTAAATATATATTCTATATGTTTTTTGTTGATTTTTTTTCTATCTGACTAGCTTGTTTTATTTAATTATTAGGGTTGCTTCGACTTGGATGCTATTAATGAAGAAATGAATGCCGCTAAAAAAAAGGAGGCATTATGGCGGTTATCAGAAAGCGGTACAGCGACCGCAAAGCCGACGCAAAGCGTTATTATTTGCGGGTGTTGGGAGATGATGGGGATGTGGAGTTAGCAAAGCAAAATCCACCCAAGGGTATGAAATTGGAAAACTGGCATCGAGCTGTTGATCACTTCTGCACTGCAGAGCATCAGAGGAAGTCTGCACTTGCTAAAGTCGCCCGCCAGAAACAAACGAACACATACCGAGGTGGATCGAGCTCTCTTGCCAGTCACTGTTACAAGAAGGTATATACACACACATATACATAGACAATAATGTTTATTTAACTTATAATTTAACTTTTAATGTTAAACAGGGCGTGGAACGGTATGAAGCATACCGTATTGGACATATAGGAAGGCAGGGGACGTTTGATAGCCCTCAGAATGAAGAGAATTATGTAAACATTTATTTATAATCTATTATATACATTTATAATCTATTAAATCACTTTTGTAAAATACAGCACAAGTTAAAGTCACGGGTTGAGTCTGAACGTCAACGGATCGCCGAAGAAGAAGGAGGAGAAGCAGGCAGCTCCGAACAGGTGGATCAGGTTGGTATATTTGAAGAGGTGTTGGGTAGTCGTCGCAGACATGTTATCGGGATTAGGCATATGCCTTTTCCGAAAGAAAGCCTTCCTCAAGTTACACCTACGGAACCGAATATTACACATGTATCTCTTTGTAGTTTAAATGTTAGTATTTGACCCGTTTGGTATAAATATGTTTAGTAAATAGAATATTTGACCCATTTGGTATATATTTGTAGTTATTTGTTCATAGTTGACCCATTTGGTATAAATATGTTTAGTAAATAGGATATTTGACCCATTTGGTATAAATATGTTTAGTAAATAGAATATTTGACCCATTTGGTATATATTTGTTGTTATTTGTTCATAGTTGACCCATTTGGTATAAATATGTTTAGTAAATAGGATATTTGACCCATTTGGTATATATTTGTAGTTATTTGTTCATAGTTGACCCATTTGGTATAAATATGTTTAGTAAATAGGATAGTTGACCCATTTGGTATAAATATGTTTAGTAAATAGGATAGTTGACCCATTTGGTATAAATATGTTTAGTAAATAGGATATTTGACACATTTGGTATATATTTGTAGTTATTTGTTAATAGTTGACCCATTTGGTATAAATATGTTTTGTAGGAGCACCTTAATGATATAATAGCGACTCCTCAATTCCAAACGCAATTGCTCCAAATGGCTAGTCAATTGGTCCAACAAAGGCTTGGAAATCTAGGCGGAAGTGGTAATAGTGGCGATCACGATCACGACGATGAAGACGAAAACGAAGACGAAGACTTTTAGGCAGCTTTGGTATGTTTGTTTAGTTTTGATGGTGTATACTTGAATCAAATATTAGGTTGGTATGTTAGTTTATTTTGTTTGATATGTTTTGACGAATGTTCGTTTAACTTTGTTACGTTTATTTTATATATATATATATATATATATATAGAGAGAGAGAGAGAGAGAGGGGGGCGGTTATTCTACAAAAATAGAGAATCGTGCGAAACGTGCGAAGGATATTTGTACATGATAATTACGTAATGATAATTACGTAATGTTTTTTATGTTCATGAAAGCATTACGTAATTATCATTACGTAATTATCATTACGTAATTATCATGCATTTGTACATGATAATTACGTAATGATAATTACGTAATGTTTTTTATGTTCATGAAGTCATTACGTAATTATCATTACGTAATTATCATTACGTAATTATCATGCATTTGTGCATGATAATTATGTAATGATAATTACGTAATGTTTTTGTATGTTCATGAAGGCATTACGTAATTATCATTACGTAATTATCATGTACAAAGTGATCCTTCGCACGCTTCGCACGTTTATATTACTTTGTATTTGATCCTGCCCCTATATATAGATGTTGGTTTATTATTTTTGTTATTATTTAGTTTGGTTATGTGTGTGCGGAGTAAACGAATAGGGAAAAAAAAAAAAAAAACCTTTAGCGGCGACGCGTCGCCGCTAAAAGTCTTGCCCAGATTGCACAGGAATCTGCCACGTGGCATGCCACGTGTCATGCCACGTGGCAAAAAAAAAAGTTAAAAGATAATGCCACGTAGATAATTACTTTTAGCGGCGACACCTTTAGTGGCAACAGGAGCAATAGCGGCAACAGGAGCAATAGCGACAGACTAAAGATGGCAGGACCTTTAGCGGCAGCAAGCGTGGCCGCTAAAGGTGGACTTCATTGTAGTGAACCTCTAGTTCAAAATGGCAAAATATTACTCTATGTGATACTCTAACAAATGACATCTACATCTTCCGATTATGGGGCTGTCACAACAACACCAAAAGGTCATTGGCTATGCATGCACATCTAAACATAATTGTACAAATTAAAATTTCGTTATCATAAAAATCATAATTAAACTATCAGTTGCGCATTTAGTTTATTTATTTTTGTTTAACTTTGTCGAGATTATAATAGTTATGATTCAACTATTCAGCTTTCCAATTCATCCTGCCTTTAGAATTAAGCATAACCAAACATTTTTCTCTTAAACTTTCATTGGCTAGATGTTTGTCAGCCCATATGCACCCTAAGCAATATTCAGTTAGAGATATGTTGTCATATTTAGTTGTATTGTAAGATTATAATGTATACATACTATCTATCTATATAATAATTGAGGTCACTTGCAGGGCCGTCTTCGAGAATTCTTAAAGATCCGAAGGCCCGGGGCGACTAAATAATTCGGGCCCCTATATATAATTTTTTAAAACATAAATATATATGTATCAAATAGTGGGATCCACACACTCACCACGCTGGGTGAAACTGATGCACTCACTGTAGAAAACGAAAAAGAAAATCCAATAAAAAATTGTCGTAAAATGCCCAAAAGATGATGATGATAATAATAATAATAAGATTTCAATTTAAACTAAAAAAAGAAAAACTTTTAGTGAAACAGGAAAAAAAAATGAAAAAAAAAAAACAGAAGAATAAGCAAAAACCAATTGAAAAAAAGGAAGAAGAGAAAAAAGAAAGCTTAAAAACAACCATCATCATACTCGAACTTGAGCCTCGCAAACCACGTAAGCTTTTACATTAAATTTGATGACCACCTGACCAAGTTAACAATTTGATATATTGTTTCAAAACAAAATATTTCTATACACCTACTATATATATAATTCTTTGAAGACAAAGTTTCGGGCCCTCGGGGAGACCGGGCCTAGGGCCGTCGCCCACCCAGCCCCACCCCAAAGCCGGCCCTGGTCACTTGGGTTGAATCAAGGCCTTAGAGAGGGCCTCTAGGATCCAATTAGCTATATGGAGCTCCATGCATCTATCTATAAATACCATTTTCTTTGTTTTTTTTTTCATTCTCCACAACATACCTCTCCTTTTCTTCCTAACCAAGCTTTCAATCTTCCTTCTTCATCTTGCATCCTTTGTTCATTCTCCACAACCGATTCAAGGTAATCATCCATCCTACTCTTCTAATGTTGATTCCTAATATTATAATATTGACTTCTCTTTTATTCTTAACATTATTAAGAAGAACTCAAACGGATTTAACTTTCTTTCAACCTAAACACTAAATAACGATGACTAATACGTATACTAATAAAACGATTTCTGAAATCCGTTATATACTATTTTCAAACTTACTTATTCAGTTAACATTACGAATTTATGTAAATCAATGTTTTGCTCAGTTTTATTCATTTGAATCTTTGGGTCATTTGATATTTTTTTAAAAGTCCGTTAGGATGATGAATAGATACATATAATTGTCATCAACGTTTTTTTACATATATATTGAATCGGAATTACATATGTATTTGAAAATCAGGTTTTGATCCGAAGATACAAACGCTATTATGGCTATCACAATGGTTCTTAGTTCTTCAAGGTTTTGCATGACCATGCGTCAATAGTCTTGGTATGTTTCTTATTTTCATGTTCATATGCCTAATTAATTTTTAAAAATGATTCTTTATTTTAGTGTTGTTTTTAACGTGTCAATCCACACCGTGCCGAATGCCATGAACAAATTTTTGTTGTCTTAAAACATACACAACAGTAACGTTACAATTGCCACATACGAAGGACAATCTTGGGTGGTCTGATTTGAAATGATCGATGATGTTTTTTGTTTTATAAATGGTTGGTCTAATAATGTAAACATTCTAAATTTACTATACAATTTTTTTTTGTAAAGGTTTACTGTGATTGGATGGCCTGATTTGCTTCAATCAGAAGATATTTCCATTGGCGAATATTGTGTCTTCATATGGTGTTCAATCCAGCACAGGTTGTTTGTTACTAAGATTGCAGCACAAGAAGTCATTAATTTTGAAATTTAAATTACGATTTTTTATGTTCTTAATGTAATTTATTTGAATTTTATTGATTACGATTTTAAGGTTATTTATTATTTATTGTCATTAATAATAATTGACCGAATTTAATGTTATTTATTACAATTTTTTTGACTAATTAATTTATATTACTATTAATACGAAATTTGGTTTACCATAATTGCTCTCATTTGTTTTATTTTTTTAATAAATTATTGTTTATGAATCAATTTAACCCGTAATTTAGGCTTACCATAATTTATTGACCAAATTTTTGTCTCATTAAATTATATTACTATTGACCAAAATTTACCATATTTATTAGGATTGTTTAGTATTATATTGTCATTAATAATAATTGACCTAAATTTATCATATTTATTATGTTTTTTTTGCCTCATTAAATTATATTACTATTGACCAAAATTTACCATATTTATTGTGATTGTTTAGTATTATTTATTGTCATTAATAATAATTGACCTAAATTTACTGTCTCATTAAATTATATTACCATTGACCGAAATTTACCATATTTATTATGATTTTTTAGTATTATTTATTTTCATTAATAATAATTGACCGAAATTTACCATATTTATTATAATTTTTTAGTATTATTTATTTTCATTAATAATAATTGACCTAAATTTACCATATTTATTACGATTTTTTTGTATCATTAAATTATATTACTATTGACCAAAATTTGTCATATTTATTAGAATTGTTTAGTATTATGTATTGTCATTAATAATAATTGACCTAATTTTACCATATTTATTATGATTTTTTTGTCTCATTAAATTATATTACTATTGACCGAAATTTACCATATTTATTATGATTATTTATTATTATTTATTGAAATTAATAATAATTGCCCGAAATTTACCATATTTATTACGATTTTTTGTCACATTAAATTATACTACTATTGACCAGAATTCACCATATTTATTACGATTGTTTATTATGATTTATTATCATTAATAATAATTGACCGAAATTTACAATATTTATTATGATTTTTTTGTTTTCATTAAATTCGGTTTACTATAATAGCTTTAATTAAATTCATTACGATTTTTTTGTCTCATTATATTGATTATGAATCAATTTAACCCGTAATTTAGGCTTACCATAATTTAATGAGACGAAATTAAGTTTAATACGAAATTATTGTTAGTAATTATGAATCAATTTAATCCGTAATTATGAATCAATTTAATCAATTTTTTATTCTGGGTGATTGATTATGAATCAATTTAACCCGTAATTTAGACTTACCATAATTTATTGACCGGATTTATGTATGACTGATTATGAATCAATTTAATTTGTAATATGAATCAATTTAACCCGTATTAGGTTTACCATAATTTAATCTCATTAATTTTTTACCCAATGTAAACGTGAATGCACTAACAAATTAAATTAATGAGTAATATTAATTATATAAAAATAATTGTAATGGACGTTTATGTATATAGGTGGATTCTATAAAACATTAAAAAAAATTTGTTAATACCATATAATCACACTAATTTTTCGTAATCATATTAATAACAATGTTGACTTTTCCTACTAAATATAGTCTTGACGTCAATTTAAAACATCAAATATAAACAATTGTAGACGAATCTTCTTTTTAGAAGTTATATTTATGTATCTTATCTCCCAAAATACTAAATATAGAATGGTAAGTAGCCATTTTACTATACAAATTTAATAAATTCAATAAAGCATTCAATTGTATATGTCACACCACGACAATGGCGGAAACACGTGGCGCGACGGTTCAAAGCATAAAGTCAAGGTTATTGCTAAACACAAGTAATTTAGAAAATGGGTCATTTATTATGACGTCAAATCTTGTTCAAATATTACACAAAAGTCAATTGTTTTTAAGACAATCATAGAGGTTTCTCATATATATCCCAAATGCCTTGGGAAATAAAAGTGAAACCCCGCAAAAGTTTGACGCCGCATTGGAGGATTCCTCGACCCAGCTTGCCCGGTTCTCCTTCATTTAGTTACCTGAAAGATATGTTTAAAAGTTTCGTCAATATAAAATATATTGGTGAGTTCACAGGTTTTTAGTTTCCAAAACTTGAATACTTGGGAAATACCATGTTATGACAATATATAGGAGTTGCAAATTCCTATAATTCTACTTGAGACTATAATCAAACCAAGACGTATAAAATAAATATGCCCCGCTCCAAGTCGTTACTCGGTTTCCCACGACTTAAGTTCAGAATATATGCACCCCAGGCATAACCTAATGCATAATCGACGCTATCGATTAGGGGTGGGCCTTGTCAGGCACCAATAGTACTATCCAATATTCCACCGGTTTCATTTCCCTGAACAAATGATTATAGAGGCGAGGACTCAACCCCGAGTGGCGGTCACACCTCAAGTAATAATTCCGTCAAACATTTTCCCTAACATATCTTTCCCTCGGAAAACGTAAAAATAGTTTAAAATGGGGCCGTGAAACTCACCTGGAAACTCTGTCTGGCTTACTAGGCGGATAGCAAAGATGGTCTCGCACCTACAAACGTCCTAGACGTATAAGTCACTATTCCTATAGTGCATGTGCCTTGGCAAGTTGTACACCCAACTCCCGACCATAAGTTATTCCAATTCCCGTTTAATTAAGCGCGTATCCTAGGTTTCGTTGGCGTTAGATTACCCTTTGTGTTACAAGTTATATATTACTCTTGTTGATATTTCCTTAACTTGTATCTTATTATCATCGACTCAACGTCACTTAACATATAATTATTTTCCCATTTAAATAATTATACTTAAGATCGCATCGCTCGATATAATATATATTTCAACCCTCGACCCGACTCACTTTGCCGCACATTTGTTTTCCCATTTAAACAAATATACTAAGATCTTGTCGTTCGATTGCATATTCTTAACGTCCGATTCAACTCACCATTCCGTATATTTATTTTCCCATTCAAATAAATATACTAGGATCTCGTTGGTACGGCATACACATATATATATCTTTGTCTTCTCGTCGCGGCTTTCCTTCCAACATATCTACTTTCCCATTAAGTAGATATACTAGAATTTTGCCGAGACGAGCGTACATATATATAAATGTGTAATTTTTCTTGTTAAGTATATACGTTTGTTTAACGTCTTATTTGTTTATGTCATGTTTTTCTCCCACGAATAATTCTTTTAACACTTAGGAAAGTGTTCATTAGTTTTCACCCATAATGTATATATATTTTACTTCTTAAAATATATATTTTTCTTATCTTGCCGCAATGGCATTTTTCTCATGATTTGTCCGTGTACGGTTCGTTAACGCGTCTTAGTTCGATATCTTAACTCGATTAGTTAATTTTCCAAGTTTTTCCCAACATGTGTTTTATAGAAATATTATCCATATTTCTTCCTCTTAACACAAGTTACTTGGAAGGTTTAAAATACTTATGTATTTTTAACCCAACTTGTTAACTTAACTACAAAAATGTTTCCAACACTTTTATATTCCCATTTATATAAAAGCATTCATTTTTGTATAAGTTTCTCAAGTTTGTTTAATATTTTTATAAAATCTCTATTTTATAAAAATCCTTATGTTAATATAATCCATATTTTTATAACTTTCAAAAATATAATTTTATACAAAAATACCCAAGTATATCTACTAGTATTTACCAAAATCATCCTTAGAAATTTATTTCTTACACTTTTGACACCAAACTTTCCATACTTGCATTTTTGGACTAATAGTTTCTAAAATATCCATTTTAGTCCTCTAACTTTCAAAGTTACAATATTAGTCCCTCAACTTTCAAAAGTTGCATTTTTCCACTCTAACTTCCAAAGTTAACATTTTTCACTCAAAATAGTAGACTTTGAAGATTCAACTTTTTATTGGTAAGTTATTTTTGTATCAAAACACTTTTGTTAGTCTTATATTCCATATGTAAGACTACTTGTATGTGTGTTTTATGTATTTCCTCAACATAACCAAATTTCATTCACCTAAGTGTGTAAACTTTAATTTTTCAACTTCTTCATTTATGAACTTCTAGCATGTTCCACCATATATTATACCATGTATGATCATTCTAAGATGATTAACACTACTTTTTAACATATTCAAGTTTATTCCACAATCTTAACCAAAACATCATCCTACTTAGTTTTAAATGTAAACTTTATATATTTTCAAGATTATTACATTACCATTATCAAATCCATGATTTATTTTCATATCTTTAATCATCCATTTTACACATGTAAAACCTATTAAAGATTATGTTCAAACCACCTTTTAAACCCTTCATGTACAACTTGCTTCTAAGAACACATACATGAATAATAATAATCAAAAACAAGGTTAAGAAGCTTACTACTAGCACAAGGCTAGGGAAGACAAAACCTTTGATTTTGAGAGGGGTTTAGTGTGTTCTTCCTTAATGGTTAAGCTCCAAGCTTGAAACACACAATAGGGGTTTGGATGATGGATTGTTTTAAGTGTTTTGGAGATGTAAAAACTTGTAAGAATGATGTATGGGGGAGGTGGGAAACTCACGGCCAAAGGACAAGGAGAAGAGGAGTTGTTTTGCTTTGATATCCAATCTCTAACACATGTTATTTATAACCTTATCACATGTAATCTCCCATGGATTTTGTGATTATTACCAAAGATTCAAGAGATTTATGGAGTACAAAAATAATCTTGGATGGATGTGAAAATAGTGGTGGCCGTGGATGTATGTAGGTATGATTAGGAGTTTTGCTTGCAAATCTTACTAAGCCTTATGATCTTTCATAATCTTTATACAAGACCCTTCTTATGCATGTGCACACTAGTGTAATGATGGTTTAGATTGTGTCTTGGATTCATATGGCACTTGGCCGAAAATTGGTAAAGGGGGGACAAGGATTGCATGCTTTTTGTACTTGTGTTTTTTTCTTACACATTTATCTTATGCATATGCATGCCTTTAGCTAAGTATAGATTATTATTATTACTAATACAATGCATGGGTGTTTTGTGGCCATAAGGCCGGCCCTTTGATGGGTCTAGGTGGGGTCCACAACTTCAAATATTTACCCATTGTTTGTTATGTTTAATCCCCCGTCGTTCGGGTGTCGTTCGGGTATTTTTCGGGTTTTAATCACGCGTTATCCGGACATTAAAAATACCTTTAATAACCCTTAAATATAGTCTAATTTAAGCGTTGATTGGTTATTTAGGCCTTTGCCGGGTGAAATTATGAGTTATACGCGTATCGGGTGCGGTACGCGCATTTTATTCGTTACCGGGAGATTTGTACAAGACGCTTTCACTTATGGTTTTGGAGTTCCAAAACTCGTTATATTTTGTGAAAATACCCTTTATTTTATATCCTGGGTGTCCGGAATCCTTTTTGTTTATTTAATTATTACCGGGTAATTGCCAACGTCCACACCGGATAGCTTATTCGCACATGATCCAATCATGCTTTACCATTAAACGTATGCATTCCTATGCACTATTTGGAAATTGCTATCTCCTAAGGCCTTGATAATTAAATCACACATAATTGCATTTAATTACGTTAATCATATATTAATTAATTTGTACGGAATTACCTTATTTTTGCCGGTTGTTACAGTATATTATTCAAAATATAGAATCGATTACCAGTAGAAATGGTAAGTCAATGAATATTGTAAACATGCATTTTAAACATCTATCTATGTATACAATGTGTAGAATCGATTAACAACTAAAGTTTTTTTAACACTTATTACATAAATCTTTTATTCTAAAAGATATGTTATGAATGTATAGTTATCTAATTGTTATAAATTTGTAGTTATCTAATTATATAGTGTAACTTGAGAAATAAGGTTTGGTGTTTTGAAATTAGATTTCTAAAATCGAATGAAATTTACACAGTTATGGCATGATTGGTCATCAATTGTGGAGTAAATTAGATTTCTAAATGTTAGTCATAATTGATTGATTGATAATATACGATCGATTAAAAATAAGAATGGTAAGTTACCAACTTACTATACAACTTTACAATTAACGTTTATTATTATTAAGAATAATAAATATTTTTCTCAAAAATAATAATAAATTCAATCAATCATTCAATTATACTAAAACCAAAATAAAAGTGCACTCATTATTATTCACAAAAACGTTTCATACCTAATAATGGTAGGTTACCATTTACAATAAACTTTAGTATTGATCCATTAACGTTTATTATTGTTGACCGAATTTAATTTTTATATTATGACTTCTTTTAATCAATTGTCATTAAACGATAATCATCAAAATCATTTCAATAAGTTTGCTAATTTTAAGATGTCAATAATAATTTGTAGATAATTGGTAAGACAATTTGAAACGCAGATGTTTTAATGTCATTGATTTGAATGATACCAAGTTTCACGACTTTCCTAAAATCAGTTGTCAATTACACGATTAACGGAATCATGGCGTGATTTTTGTATGAATAAATTTATTGTTTGAATCGATTTTTAATCTTATTTATTATGGTAACTTATTAAGAATTTTATATTTATTTATTATGATTTTGATGTTATTTATTAAGATTTCAATCTAATTTATTGATTATTGATATTACCATTTTTACGACTTTCCCAAAATCAGTTGTCAATTTCACGATTAAAGGAATCATGACGTGATTTTCGTATGAATAAATTTATTATTTGAATGTCTCTGTAATATAATATTATTTATATTTGTATTTTAAGTTTCATTTTATGTTTATGTTGATTTGCATTAAAATTTAAATAAACATAAAATATAATTTATTAATTTAGCTTCAATAAACATAAAATTTAATTTATTACACAACGTTTGTGGTTATACAATACATTGGTATATTAACATTTAATGTGTAGGTGGATTTTCTATAATTTACGTTTCCTAAAAACATAATATGGCGTTATAGTAAAAGGGATAACTTATAACAATAAAAATCTCTATAATATTTATAGATTATTTTCAAATCTGACATGTTATGGTTGGGTATGCCATTTTTTTTGTTTGTATAGTTGGTTTGGAGTATAATATGGATAGTTATTTTGTAATTTTTGTTTGGTTTGAAACCTGATACCTTTGAAGTAATGGTTTATGTTGGTTTTGCATATTGTATTAATAATGAGTTTGTAATGTTTTCGTTTGATGTTAGTTATAGATATTTTATGAAGTGAATTATGTTTTTTACTTTCTTTTTCTTTATAATTATCGTTTACTTCGTCATGTGATATTTTGATTCATGATATGTTTAAAGTACTAATTAAATCTGATGAAGTTGTTTTGTTCTATTTACATATTTTGTAACTTTTTATTTATCTTTTGTTCTACACGTGTAACAAATCATATTTTGTATAAATCGTTTAATTTTTTTTAATAATTTTTAGCTATGTTTTGTTAAACTATATTTATTTACTTTGAATTTTAATGTTCATTTGCATCCTGTTACAATAAATATGTTATTGTTCATTTCATTATTTGTTTTTAAATCACATCCAATCAAATATTTGTTGATTCATATATTCATTATTGAGTAACATTAAACATTTTTATGATATTTTCTACGCAACAAAAATCCATACGAGTTGTCTTACGTAAGTTTCAATAAATAAAACTTGCATACTACAATCTTTATAAAATAATTTTCTCATTTGACTCGGAGATGTACCGGGTATACACCCGGGGCTCTAACCTAGTATTATAATAATATACGTACAATATTATAATATAGTTTGCTCCAATACTCCAGTCCATGTCACCAGCAAATCAGCTGCCTCACAAAAATATTTTATAGCCCCGAGTGCCGAGAGATAATTTAATATGAAAAATCATTGTATTATTATAGCATATAATCTGTCGATATTGATATAGTTGTGTCTACTGCTAGAAAGCAATTAATTGCGACATGTGCCATTAACTTTATAATATCTATTAACTGAATTTTTAAATCAATGTTACTTGATGTTTTCAATGTTTAAAACATCGTATCCAAAACTAATGTTTGTTATTATTAGGTTTCTCATAATCAAATTTTAGAAAGGTAAAATTGATTGCTTAGAAATTAGAATATAAAATCGTCAAGGTGGCCAATATCGTCGCGGAATGAGATGGTGTTTTCCAATAAAATCGTCAAGATGGCCGATATCGTCGCGGATGTTAAAGCCTTGGGATTCTTGTGGTATAAACATAGGTTTAGGCAAGGCACGGTGGATTGGGATAGGTGGTGTATTTTTGATGTAATGTAATTCGGATGTTTTGGTGTTCAGCTAGTTATTTCCGCCTTGGTAATAGCTAGCCGTTTTGTGTTGAATGAAAGTAGTTTAAAAAAAAATAGAATATAAAATTGATCATATACATAAACATGTAAATCATCCAAAATTCCAAATCAAATATTCATGTGATTATACCCGCAAAAATATAATTCAAAACAACTTATATTGAGGGAAATTGTTAAGTTCGAAATCAGGGCTCCATATGAGGCTATGGGATGCGGTTCTCTCTGCCCTCTACTTTCTCTTGTCCACCTCAGCGTCATGTCACCCTCACTGATTTTCGCGCAGAAGTTCCGATTATATAGTATCTGTATAGAAAATTTTGAAAATATAGGGTTTCGACCCCCCGAAACCAGTGACTTCCGAACCCCCGGTGATTTCCGACCCCCCGAACCTTCGGGTCAAGCTTCGCCACTGATCACCTTCTCAATTTCCATTTCCCCAAACAATGGTATGGTTCCCCCTTGTAGGGGTGTTCAAAACCAAATATCCAAATTTTTGGATACATGGTTTCAATATCTGAATATGTATCCGAAATTTTGGATATCCTATTGGACAGTGATTTGGATATCCAAAAATCCAATTTTCTAAGATATTATTTATTTTATATTTTTCATATATTCGAAACTGGTTATCCGAATATACATTTTTGGATATTTTTCGGATGTTTTCGGATATTTCGGATATCCGATAAAAACAATTTTATATATTTTCGGATATTTCGGATATCCGATAAAAAATAAATTTATATATTTTCGTATATTTCGGATATCTAAAAATTTTTAAAATCAGTATCCGAATCCGAATCCGAATCCGAATTTTCGGATATCCGCATTTTCGGATAGTTTCGGGTTTGGATATCGGATAGTTCGGATCCGATTTTCGAATTTGGATATTTTTTTAACACCCGTACCGTACCCCCTTCCATTATTTTTTTATTTTTTTATTTAAAATGGTCATGCCCAACCTTTGAAAAAGAGGAAAAAAGAGGATAGGTAGTAAAGGGATTTTTTTTTTCAACTTATAAATCATATAACAATGGGTTCTAGGATTGATACACCATGTGACATCACATTTGGGGTGTGTGACATCATATTCTGGGGTATGTGACAGCTTCCTATTGGTGTTTGATGTGGGTCAGGGTGTATCATTTCTAATCAAAGGGTGTATGGTTCCTAAATACCAACAATTAATGATATTTTTTTACACGCGTATGCAAACCTTAAACTTTTTATATTTATTGAATTATTGTTGTGAAACAAACTTTAACTTTTATGTATAGGATTATTTTAAAAGAACAAGTAAAGAAACTTCTATTACGTGTGAACTTCGCGTCCGAAACTCTTTATTTTGGTTGAATTTTGAGATGATTTGTTTCTTGTGTACTGTTTCTAGATGAAAAAAAAAAATAATAAGTAACATGATTTTATTAAATATAAACATACATCAAAGTAAAATATTTGTATCGATTAATATTTATATAACTCGTGGAGCAAAAGAGACCATGATTATCATTAAATAACTAATAATAAAAAGGTAAGTTGGAAAAAACGAAAAGAAGTTTCCAATTTTTTTTGACAAAGAAATGTAGTAAATATTGAATATGAATTAATATTATTATAATTTATTCCCACCTCCAAGAAAAATGTTGATGTAGAAAATGGTTATGTATTAAGTATTAACGTGGCCTTACTTCCCATTCTCACCCAATCACATGCGAATATGCCATCCAATCAGACGGTAGTCATTTAGGTGATCTTTATTTTTAAGAGGTAAAGGTTTGCCGTTTGCATATCATATTTGTAGATAGGGGTGTCAATCGTCTTGGGTTGATGGGTTGACGGGTTGACGGGTTTACGGGTTGGCGGGTTGATGTGTTGAAATGTGCAACTCGAACCCGACCCATATTATTATTCGTGTCAAATATTTCAACCCTAACCCGACTCACATAAAATCTGGGTCAACCCGAAGACGACCCGTTTAACCCATATTTTAAAATGAGTCATACATGTTCATGAGTTATAAGCGGGTTGTTGGGTTGTAAGCGGGTTATCAATAAAATGTTTAATGGTTAGTATATAAGTGTGACAAATAAATAATATAGTGTGCTAAAAATAACACAATTATAACTAACCATGTAAATAGAAATGAAAAAATAAACATAAAAATATAATAGATTTTTTTTTCTAAATACTTAAACGGGTTAACGAGTCAACCCATTTTATATATATGTCAACCCGAACCCGGCCCATTTTTAATATGGGTCAACCCGAACCCGACCCGTTTTTTTAAACGGGTCGTGTTACTTGACCCAAACCTGTTTTTTTCTGTGTCGGGTTCGGGTCGGTTTTCGGGTCGTGTCAATAATTGCCGCCCCTATCTGTAGATATCTGCAAGGAAAAGAAGAGGGCCAAAGGTCTGCAGTCTGCAAGAAGAAGATTATTTGTTTGTTAACGTTTGTAGCGTAACCTAAAACCATAACCCACCATAACCATAACGGCATAACCAACCACAACCCATCATAACCATAAAATTCATCCATCTACAATCCATATCTTTTATTTATATACATAAAAATTCATCCATCACTCACTTTCGTCACTTTGTGTCGTTTACTCACACTTCAATCTTTCAAACCAAACCAAAAATATTCACAAACAAAACAAACATTTGATCAGATATATTCAATTATTCAGATATGTTATGATTAACTCAACAACTATCACCAAACCATGAAATATTTTTCTAATTAATACAAACCATGTCTAAACCCACCACCACCAACGGCGATTGACAGAAGGAGGAGGAAGGAGGGGGTTCGACAATTTGCAGACCCCAAACGTTCACGCAGCGCAGACAAAAAAGATCAGAAGTACTTCCGAAGAAAAAACACATATAAATTAATGAGTTTAATGGGGTTTTTTTTTTTTACAAAATATATGCATTTATATCGAGGAAGTAAAAAATTTTAATTTTAATACTAATTATCAATAAAAAAAATTAAATGATTTAGCTTTCTTCTTTATATTCTCACAATAATTCAGTGTTTTGTAATGAAAGTCAATCTACATATAAAAATCCCCCTAAAAAAGAAGTTAAAAACTCAATTACATTGTGGATTGTATTGTATTTTTCTAACTTATTTGTTATAAACTTGATATCGAATGTGTTACTCAAATGTACATAATCGGAGTTCGAGTTACCTATTGTCTAAAGTACTTCAATTTGTTAAGCCACGAGATAGAAAAAGAGTTATATGAAACAAGGCATGGTATATTGGGTATTTAAAGACAAATTTGTATGCTAGAACTTTAGTTGCAAAGAAAGTATAGGTTCAAGTCAAAAGTGGTCATGAGTCATGACTAATGTAAAATAGTTGACTTTCGTTTATGTATAAATTTCTAACTTGTTTGACAACAAATTTTAGATCGTTCGAGCTTGTACTGATACGTATTACTTAATATAATATATTAATTTGAAATCTTTAATTAATCTAATCTGGTTTTAATTATCTGCCTAAACACAGTTAAATAACTTGGACACTTGGTTAAAACATGTCGACAATAGAACACATTGATATCATATTTTTTGTATCAAATCCAAAGCATCACATATATATTCTAAATTTGAATGAAAATATAACTATGCCTCTGTTATATCATTTAAATCTGCACAAAATGACCTAAAGAGGAGGGCAAATCCACCCAAGGCGCACCACAAGTAAATTTCTTTTTCAAACCAACAATAAATTGAGAAGTTGACCAAACAGTCAAAAGTCAAAACATTCCCTTCATCTGTCAATTCTTTACCAAAATTCCATATCTACCATTTTCTTTTCCTATTACCTTGTTGGTGGAAATCGATCAATATAATTAGTTGTAAGGGTGATGTTATTTAGACATCCTAAAAAATCTCTAGACATTCTCTAGGACAGGTTGTGGAGGCCACAATAGGTCGTGGAGCCAAAAAAAAGTGAAGAAGGACGGACCGTGGGGGCCTTTATGGCCCGTCCCAATACAAAAAAGTGAAAAATGACGGGCCGTGAAGGCCTACACGGTTCGTCCTAATACGAGGTACGAGGTGTCAGTCTGAACTCCCTGCAAAAGCAGGGGGTTTAGACTGAAAAGGTCTGAAAAGGTGCTTTCCCACGGGCTATGGAGGCCTCCACGGTCCGTGAAAAAGTGGTAGGTTTGGACATTTAAACCCTCGACGGCCCATCGAGGCCTCCACGGCCCGTCGTTTTTTACAATTTAACACCTACGGGAGTAGCTTCTTCCTCATTTTAAACAAAATTTCAAACATCACCACCACTATTCCCTAGGCCCATCTCGACTTCCCGGTCTCACGATGTCATATTTACATAGTTTTTCAACCGATGACCTGTCTCTGAACGAGTCCTACGTCTCTGAAAGCCTTTTCGGACCCAGGGTTCAAGTTGGTGACGAGGAGGTTAAATCCGGGGTTCGTGGTAATGACGGGAAGATGTTGCCCGATCTGAACCAGGAATATGTAGAGGAAGATGAGTCATTTTTCGTGCCACCAAGCTACCCGCAGTACACATACGGGACTTACCATTCGAGCGGGAATGGTGCTAAGGACTTCGAGGAAGGTGATAACGGCTTTGAGGAAGATGATGACAACGAGAAATGTGCTTCTGAAGGTGTTGACATAAAAGTGGAACCTAACCCGGATGTTTCGTATCAAACCGATCAGGTGCGTTTTTTATTTACACTAGTATATATTTACATGTTTTATGGTTTGTTGGATTAAACTAATATATATTTACAGTGGTATATAATTTAGACTAGCATAAATTTAGACTATCCTCTTATATAAATTTTAGGTATTCGGGTCTGTTAAAGAGTTGAAACAATGGGTTTACGATAGAGCCCTTGGTAGCAGTTACGTCATAGTGACCGGACGTTCTATTTCAAAAGGCAAGGGATCTGATGCAAAAAAAAAATTAAGATATGGCTGAGATGCGACCGTGGTGGCGAACACCAAACTAAAGCCACAATACGGGTTTCGGGTAGCACAAAGATTAACTGTCCCTTTACGTTGAAAGGGAAGCTAGGCAACAATGGTTGGAAGTTTGAGGTAATAAACCCGGATCATACCCGCGACCCTTTTAAACATGTTGAGGATCACGCGTCTGCTAGGAGGCTGACACCGCTTGACGAAAAGATGGTGGAAAGGCTTTATTTTCAGGGGATGGACCCATCAAACATACATTTGGCTATTAGAGAACAAAACCCAAATAGTGTATGCATTCTACGAGACATACACAATACCATAAGCAAGATTAAACACACAATGTACGACGACCAAACTCCAATGCAGGTATTATTATTAAATATTATTATTATATTATTATTAAATATAAATATTATTATTATTGTTAAATATTAAATATTGTTATTAGTATTGTTATGCAGATACTTGAGAGTCTCTTGGTTGAAAAGAAATTTACATACTACACCCGGCAGAATCCGGAGACAGATGCTGTTGAGGATATTTTCTTTGTACACCAAGTCTCGTACAATCTCTGGCGTGCCTTCCCACATGTGTTGTTGATCGACGCCACCTACAAAACGAACGAGTGTAGAATCCCGTTTGTTCAAATTGTGGGTGTGACATCGACAAACAAGTCGCTTTGTGTCACCCTTGCATTTATCATTAAAGAGAAAACGAGTAACTACGTATGGGTGCTAGAGAGGCTCAGAGATTTGCTGCAAGAGTGTATGGAGCCACGTGTAATTATTACAGATAGAGATCTAGCTCTAATGAAAGCATGTAATACAGTTTTCCCAAAAGCTTCGAAGTTGTTATGCAGGTAGCACATCTCACAAAATACTGTTATTATAATAATAATAATAATAATAATAATAATAATAATTATTATTATTATTATTATTATTATTATTATTATAACTATTACTTTTATTATTATTGTTATGCGGGTGGCATATTCTAACAAAATATTGCAAAGTATTATAAAGCAAGATTTTCAAAAGAAGACTGTGATATATTTTTGTCATCTTGGGCTCGACTATATAACTCTCCTAATGAAGAGTTATACGAATACAACCTTGAACGGCTCTACGAACGACTGTGTGAGGACGATCGAAAGGGTATATATTTTAATTTTTTGCTTTACATGCATGCATACATACATATTTTCTTTATTAACATCGTTATTCTATTTTTTACAGATGTTTTTGAATACGTGCATGAAGTTTGGCTCAGAGGTTGTAAAGAAATGTTTATGCATGCATGGACACACACAAACTATACATTTGGTCAAAATACGACCAACAGAGTTGAGAGTCAGCATGCAAAGCTTAAGAGATACATTAAGGGCCCGAACAGCTCGGTCCACGTACTTGTGATGAAAATAGACCAAGTTATGGAATCGCAGCGCATAGCAATAAACCACTCGTTCGAAGTCAGTTGATCAGAGATAAAGGTGCCCCATAACTTACCGATGTTTAAAAACATACTCGGTAAGGTTTCCCATGCAGCGCTTGATATGTTGGTCCTCGAGCGCAATAAGATAGAATATTATAGGACGTCAAGACGGACTTGTGAGCACCGACTTATGACGAGTTTTGGACTGCCATGTGCATGTCGACTGGATTCGTATGAAAGAAGAGGTAACATCATTTTTTTATACTTATTATTATTATTATTATTATTATTATCTAGATTATTATCATTATTATTATAGGGGTATAGTAAAAATTATAAATGTTTGAAGCGTTTTGTATACGACTTGTGTTGTCTGGTTCGTACAAAAACAGAGGAAACTTTGCCGAAATTTTTATAAAAATCCGAAGCGTTTTTATTTTGTTTAGGCATTTTTATTATCTACATTATTATTATTATTATTATTATTATTATTATTATTATTATTATTAACTGTGAATTCTTAATACAGGTATACAAGTATCGTTGTCCGACGTTGGCGACGGCGATCCACCGGTGGATGTAGAGATGGCGGATGTTCCCCCTGATGCCCGACATGATGCTGCCTGCGTTTATCACGCCGTTAGGTTGCCTGATACCACAAACTAGCTACTTCAGCAGGTTCTGGATCAGATGGGGTCGATGCGGACTGATATGCAGGAGACGCGGGCTGATACACGGTGGTTGTTGGAGAGCGAGAATGAGAGGCGAGTACATTTAGGTTTGGTTCCGCGTACCGTTCAGGGTGGGGCGTCCAGTAGTCAGCAGGGTGGGGCGTCCACCAGTCAGCAGTTCGATCCGTCCGGTGTATATCAGGGGTCGGGTTGTTTATTTGGATGTTATTATTGTATGAACAGTATGCTTTATTATGTTTAGTTGTTTCTTTATTTGGATAATATTATTGTATGTAAATGGTTGAATATTATGCTTTATTTTGTTTTATTGTTCGCATCTTATGTTTTGTTTAGTTCGGCAACATAAACGTTAATAAAAAACCAAACATTCATATTCACATTCCCATCCATATAAAAAAATAATATTATACAAATAACAAAAAAAAAAAAACATTTATTAAAAACCAAACATTCATATTCACATCTCTAACCCATCTTAAACACACCCACATTACACTTCTTTTTCACAAATACCAATCATCACCCAATCATTGCTAATGATTACCAATCATTGGTAATCATTTGTAGGCTTATCGGGCCCGTGGAGACCCCCACGACCCGTCTTTTTGCCCTATTTGGCCCTCCACGGGACGTGGAGGCCTCCACGGTCCGTGAAGGGACGTCTAAATAAAAAACCCTAGTGTGTGAATATCCGATGCGAGTTGTAAACTTGTAATTGTGGTTGTTGATTGTTTGCATGTATACAAATGTATTTTATTAATTTAAATTAAAGTGTATAAGATTTAATTGAATCTAATTCCAATAAAAAAATTGTTGGATGATTTTGGCCAAGGAACTAATTCTAAAACTGATTGTCCACCCACATATTAGCTCTTGTACATAGGGCTGGCATAACAGGTTACACAAATCTGTTAAGACACGAACCTGTTAAGACACGAACATGAAACTTGTAAACACGAACACGACACGAAATCTAATCGTGTCATTTTTTTCAAACACGAACACGAACTTGTGTATAACAGGTTAACACGATAAGACACGAGAAGACACGATAAGGAACACCTACTAAAATAAGTTAACACGACAAAACACGATAAGACATGACAAGACACATAACACACGATAAGACACGACAAGACATGATAAGAAACACGATAAGGCACAACAAGACCTGTTAAGACACGTACACGATAAGACACGAACACGAAACAGGTAAACACGAACACGACACGAAAATAAACAGGTCTTAACGTGTTGACCTGTTATAGACACGAAACCTGTTAAAATCGTGTAGGTTCGTATCAGGTTATCGTGTTCGTGTCTAAATTGCAAGCCCTACTTGTACATGAACTAATTGGGTGGAATTTACTTGTAATTCGTCATGTTTCTATTAATATAAAAATCACATACACAATTATAGTTTGATATATACGTACGGTACAATCTATATCTATATATATATATATATATATATATATATTGCAAAGGGATTAATCCTACATGTTATATTCTTATGCAATCTCTCCTTTGAGAGATGCCACAAATGATGTGATGTGGCAACTCTAGACTAATTAAAAAAAATGAATAAATATGGTTTAACCTAATCTATTAAATATCTAATTTAATAAATGTAAATATTAAACTTTTATTATTTTCTCTCTCATGTTTTCTCTCATAACTTTTAAACGTTAATATCTTTTATATACGAGATTTTTTAAAGAAAAAAAAATTACACCAAATTAACGAGCGTTTTATTATCTTTCCAACGAGTACCATAGTGCTATATAAAAAACGGAGAAAAAAACAACTATTTTTTGTAACCCGACATGTATTGTGTCAGGTTTAGGATTAGTTTAAAAAATTGTGGGTTTGGGTCGGGCCTGGGATTAGGTGAGACCCATCAATTTTTTAAAATAATAATATGATAACTTATGACAGAAATTTGTTTAAAATAAATAAATAAATAATAATAATAATAATAATAATATTCATTAATCATATATTGGCAAGCCATTAATTATGTTGTCTTATTAGATATTTTATTATGTCATATTAGATATTTCAACTCGGGACGCTCCCGGGATAAAAACTAGTGCATTGATATAACAAACTATGAGAAAGTGTAGGGTACAAAGTCTCTTATCCTACAAAGTGTAGGAAGCCACAAAATGATGCCACGTGGAACTTGTCTGTTATAACTCTATAACTGATTAGAGGGGTAGTATAGTCAGTTGGACATATCAATTAATCACGTTTATTATCAAATCCCTGTTTTATCGTTCATCAATTTTTTTCAAATTTCATAACTGATTCCATAAATATACGATTATCATTTCTTACCATATTAAAAAATCTACAATCATCGTCGATCACTGGTTCAAATTTTTTACGAAAAATCATAATCAATTTTGCCGAGTTCTTCACCATGTTCGGTATGTAATCTGTTTTTATTGTTTTCAATTAATCGTGATCTTACTCTTAATTTGTTTTTTCAGATCTAAACAATGAACCTGAATTCTTATTCGATGAAGAACATGAAGTTTCTACTGTTTTTGAAGTTTTTTTAGATCAGTGATGAAAACAGAGGTTGAGAATTCCATTAAATTTTTTTGATGTTTTGTGGATTTGAAGATAATCATTTGCGTTTTAGTATGTTTTATACATGCGTTTTGATGTATCTGGTGATATTATGTTGTAGGATAACATTCAAATGCGTTTTAATATGTTTTAACATGCGTTTTGTTGTATCTGGTGATTTTAACATGCGTTTTGATGTATCTGGTGATATTATGTTATTGATAAGATTCAAAAAATAAATACATGCGTTTTAAGATTAACAAATGCGTTTTATCTGATTAATGAAACTACTGATTACTGTTGATTGATAACTTCTGATAAAGTGTTTGTAACTACTGAAGAAGAAGTTAATAACCACTGCTGAATCAAACCACTGATGGCCTAACTTCTGATGAGCAAACTACTGATGACCATTGATACACATGCGTTTTATGGGTTTACAAATGCGTTTTAACTACTGCTGAATCAAACCACTGATGGCCTAACTTCTGATGAGCAAACTACTGCTGAATCAAACCACTGATGGCCTAACTTCTGATGAGCAAACTACTGATGAACATTGATACACATGCGTTTTATGGGTTTACAAATGCGTTTTAACTACTGCTGAATCAAAACCACTGATGGCCTAACTTCTGATGAACATTGATACACATGCGTTTTATGGGTTTACAAATGCGTTTTACTTTTTTTTTAACATTGATACACATGCGTTTTACTTTTTCGTGATGAGTAAACCACTGATTATCTAATGCATTACTAAATTCATAAAACGCCTCTACTAAAACTTCAAAACGCATCTGCAACTATAGATCACCAAAACATCATACTAATCAGTAAAACGCCTTTACTTTTTTCACGTCCTTCACCTGTTTTAGGTTTTTAAAGTAAAATCATGAAGTAAAATTAAAGTAAAAATACGATCAAAATACGATCAAAATTAAAGTAAAATCATGAACAATTCCTTACCTGATTTGCGTTTTGGAGGCATATTTGTTGATATGATTTAGTGTTTCTCCGATGCTCTGTTTTTTGATTTTTGATTTTTGGACTTCGGTGTCAGTTTTGATTTTTGGAGAATCAATCGCACGCATAAAATGAAGTAACCGTCAATTAATGAGGTTGATTTGGGCGCTGGATTAAAAAATTCAAATTATTTTTAGTTTGTAATTTGTCTGTTTTACCCTCAAATTGATAACTGCCATTAATGACAAACGTGGGTAATTAATGTACGAGGTTTTCCTTATAAAACGCAGAAGGTGGGAGATGGAGGGCCAGGATGGCTTCTCACACTTTGTAGGTTAAGAAGGCTTTGTACGTTAGCCGGCCTCAACAAACTATATACTTAATTAATGATACCTATATATATTATTCTTAAATATTAAGTTAAAAGATTTATATTCATTTGGCCTTTTAACTATGCAATACTTGATAGTTAAAACGATAACTATCAAAATCCTAGATACATGAAGAATTATATCTTATACCCGGTATATGGCTGATGGGATAATGTAAAGTTATAACATACAATTTCACTATTTACTTAGGTAAAAAGAAAAGAAAGGTGAAGATCGAACTTCATAATAAATTGGAGTACTCCCTCCAAATGCATCAAGCTTAAGTGAGGCCCTTGCGAAAGTTGGCTCTACCTCACCAAATACAAGCTCAAAATGCTTGTACTGGGTCCAAAGTTCTATTACATGTTTAGTATCGATTGTCAATTTGTCATGGTTCTCATGACCGTACATTCAACTTTTCTAGCTAAATTTCAACTCAAAACTATATAGATGAATGAGCCAAAATATTAAAATCTATATCTATCTATCTATCTATATCTATACTACTATATAGTGAGTTCTAGATATGTAAGATTGTCATTTCATATTCATTTATATGGGTAAAAATGTAATTTCATTTAGTCATCAATGTTTAACCTATTAAAAGTAAGTAATAATGATATTAAAACCGTTGAAGCATTTAAAAAGTTTAGCATCATGGAATAGAAAATTTTAGAGAATTCATAATATAAGATGACATCAAGAAGCATTGTTATGAAATTACATAAATATTACATAACACTATAAGTCAATGTTGTACTTTCTTTAAAATTTATGCTACCACTTTGCTATAATAATAATAATAATAATAATAATAATAATAATAATAATAATAATAATAATAATAATAATAATCTATATATGTGTGTATATATATCTCTATATAAATATATCTTCTATGGTTATCTATATGATTTACCAATAAAACAAGTCTTAAAGCTAAATGTAGAACATGTGCTTCATGCATCCACACTCCTAACAGAGACACGCCTGTTTAATTTCTTTAAAATGCCATCGTACGGTTATAGGAACAGATTGATAATTCCAAGCATTAATGATAGTGTTCTTAATTTCATTCATGGGATTAATTAATCCATACGTTAGAAACCAACGGCTCTTGGAATTGTTCCTTTTTCCAACTCTAGTAATTTGCGTTTACATAAGTTAATGATTTTGGTGGTGGAACTTGACTATTAAAGTAAAAGGTAATTATTGATTAAGAAATAAGGGGTTCTTACAAATCCAACTCTAGTAATTTGCGTTTACATATCTTTGATCATCCACATCTTCTTCTTCACCATCACTATGCTTCTTTTAAGGGAATTCACCATATAAAATTCTGCTTGATCATTTAAATTAATAAAAAAAAAAAAAAAAAGCATTATGAGACCAAATATGATAAGTGAAAAAAGAAAGTCACAGCTAACGGAGAAAAAAAAATGTAAGAACACACCAAATCTAGATGACTACAACTTTTGGGTCTAGAATTTTAGTTTTTTGAAAATTTGATATTGATTTTGTTGCTACTTGCATGATCAATGATTCAATGTTTACACTAAATTAATGCTAAAAGATAATTTTGTTAGAAATATATTCATGATATAGTAACAGAGCCGGCCCTAGGGTGGTGCGAGTCGTACTCCCGGTCGAGGCCCCTTTTTTTCGAGGGCACTAGATTAATATATATACTACATATGATTTATATATATAACGGAGAAAATAGAAGATAATCAATGCATAGTCTAGCCCAGTTGGTTTGCGCGTCCTTTCCAAGTAACATTATACTCAAAGAATATAAGTTCTATTCTAGAGCCCTGTTGTTTTTGTCCTTTTTTTTTCCTTTTACCTATGATTTCCTTGTCTATTGATCAACTTTACATTTAACAGAGATAAAAAAGTATGCATACTTGTAAAAAGTGTTATTTTCTAAAAATATATGAATAATGAATAATAATTTTAAATACCATTTAAGTTTTTTTTTATAAAGTAAATACTTTTATAAGACAAATAAAACAACGATAGTTTTCATTTCACCCTATATAATATATATTATATGTCTTTACCCCATTTATTTTTCATTAAAAAGATTGAATATGCAATTTCATTCCATATAAGTTATACTAAACACATGGTTGTATTTTAATTTGGGGGAATGGATTTAAATACTCCCAACTATCACTCGTTGGCGGATAGCACTCCCAACTATCACTTTGGCGGATAGCACTCCAAACTTTCAACTTGTTGGATTTTATCATTCCCGAACTAACTGAGGTTTAACCCAGTTAGTGTTTGTGGCCAAAATGTAAAAAACAAAACTTAAGGGACCATTTTAAAACTTTTTATTATTATTATTATTATTATTATTATTATTATTATTATTATTATTATTATTATTATTATTAAGGAAGCTCACCTCCTGTTTTCACCTTCATCAAGAAATCTAGAGAGAGAGAGAGAGAGTTCAGGGAGAGAGAGAGGGGCGGAGCTCCGGCCACCAATCCCGGCGGAGCTACGACAGCGGTTCAACCCACACAACCATCCTCACCTTTTAATCATCCCACACCCATATACGAATCTGTGGAGAGAGAGAAACTGAGAGTTAGAGAGAGAGAGAAAGAGAAAGAGACAGACAGACAGACGGGAAAGAAGAAGCAATGGCGGCGGCGGCGACTCTAATATCTCCACCACAACACGATCAGCAACCAAAGGTAACCCTCCCCAACAAACCCCTCTTCTCTTAATATTATTGTGAAGATGGTGGTGGTGATTTGATGCAGCCGGGTTTCCAATCGAGATGGTATTCCGATGGTGGTCGCTCGGTTGTGGGTTTCGTGGTCATATCTGATAATCTGAAGGTTAGTGTTTAGAGAGAAGATTAGTTGTAATGGATGTTGAGGATAACTTGATGGAATCTGTTAACAGGAGCTTTGATGATGATTATGGTTGTAAGGATTGGTGATACCAAGGGTAGAAGTGGTCACAGGTCTCGGCAACAGTAATTGGGTTTTCATCTTGAGTTTCGTCTGGGAATAGATAGGACCTTGAGTTTAAGGATGACAATATTATAGGTTAGTTATTGATGGACTGATGGTGTTATCTGGTGGTAGGTGGATGAAGGTGAAGGGTGGTGGTAGGTGGATGAAGGTGAAGGGTGGTGGTAGGTAGTGGTGGTTTCCGGTGAGGGTGGGGGTGGGGGTGGTGGTTTAGAGAGAGAGAGAGGGGGGGGGTCTGTTGCAGAATATGAGGGGGGGGGGGGGGGATTTTATAAGTTAAAGGTTTAATTTCAAAAATGTCCCTTAAGTTTTGTTTTTTACATTTTGGCCACAAACACTAACTGGGTTAGACCCCAGTTAGTTTGGGAGTGATAATGGCCAACAAGTTGAAAGTTTGGAGTGCTATCCGCCAAAGTGATAGTTGAGAGTGCTATCCATCAACGAGTGATAATTGGGAGTATTTAAATCCATTTCCCCTTTAATTTGACATGGTTGTAAAGATGAAAATATGTGACCATTTATCTTTACATAAAAACGTGTTTTTAAATATACATTACAAGATAACTAAAACTTATATGTAATCTGAATTCTGAAAATGAAATAATTTCCATAGTTTCAAGATATGATGACCTAAAGATTGAAGTTGTTGGTTGATATCTCGATTGTTAGAAGAAGGTAACTGATGTACACTATCGAATGTAAAAGTTGTTTTTGACCCTCTAGTTTAAATCTTCTAGTTCCGTCTCTCTCTATATATTAGTTTATTGTTATAACGTTAATCACCGTTTAAAATAAATTAGTTTATATAATTCGTCATTGGCCTAAGGGCCTTTTTTACGTCTCGTACAAGGCACTTAAATCCTCAGGACTGGCTCTGTATAGTAAAGTTCACTTTAGCGTTAACACTAAAGTATTTTTAACTAGTTTGAATTACATAATTTTTGTCAATTCTACTATGACTTTTACTTTTACTTTTGTATACTAAAATCCTTTATTATGATTTTATGTTTGAATTTTTCTATATTGTTTTTATAATAGTTCAAGAGTTATTTACGGAAAAATTGTTCAATTGTTGTTTATAATGAGATCGTTTGAATAAAATGATAAATAAAGTGACAAGATATGATGTATTTAGACATTATTTGTATTCTTTTGAGTGTTTGACATTATTATGTTTCTAGGTCTTATCGGACTAGTAAGCTTAATGTAACTCTTTAGACCCAATCTGTTGTAGCCTAATCTGTTATGACTTGACTCGTTCTAGCATGTCTTATTTTTGCATCCTTGACAAAAGATCCTGAATCCGCAAATGTGCATGTTACTTTCAGATTAAAGCTCATAACTAATTAAATAAACGGTCGAATCCAATCATTTACCATTCACGTTTTATCTTTTATATATAAAATAATTTCAGTGTGGTCTAAGCTAATGTAATTAATTATGCATAGGTTTTTTTTTTTTTTTTTTTTTACTTATGGCTACTTTCACATGGCTAAGCTACGGCTGGCCAACACACTTAGCCATGCCCACAAGTCCAACTTTTACACTTATTTATTTCAAACTATGATATTAATAATAGTATAATATTCATTTGTTTATATAAAACATCTTTTAATGTGTAATTTATTATCGATACATGTTTCCAAAAAACAATTCCCTTGCGTGTGCGCGCGTTTTCTCTTTCATTTTGTCATGAATGAAAATAAATAAAATACAATATTTTTCTTTAATTTTTATTGATTTGGTAAATTATACATAAAATTGTAATATCTTTTTTTCCTTTACAAAGTATTGACATTGCGGCACGGGTACATCGCAAACATATATTCAAACTAATAATTAGACCCACGCACATTGCAGCACGGGTACATCGCAAACATCGAATGGATTAGTCCAAACGTTGTGTGACCGTATGAAAGCGCATGTCTCGATGTACTCAGTTCAACTCAATGTAATATGTATAAGCGTTGCGGTTAAAAAAAATCATAAAGCGTGTATAGAGAAATAACCGACATGTGTAATCAAAAGGAGCTTCTTATAGCTAAAAAAAAATAGAAACCACACAAAACACATAGTAACCCGAAATTATGCCATGAAATGAAAATGTATTATATTTAATGACGCTGGGTTCGGCACATAATGAAAACGTATCACACTTGCACTGGCTCATTTCCCAAGGAAAATTTCCGCTTAAATGTAGATCACCTCGAAAAGTTATATTTTCAAGTAAAGGAATAAAAGGGTAAAGTCGCTAGTTCTTTAAAAAAGAAATTAGCAAACGAAAATCATTATAGAAAATAATATGCCAAAAACGTATATTAGATATAGTACAACTGTACAAGCGTAAAGTTGAAACATTTGAAACTGGAGGGACTTTAAACATTGATGTTTTCAAAGCCAAGGGACTAAGATTGCAATGTGGAGAAACTTTGTGCAAAAAATACAAATGGAAAAGCAAAGGGAGTGAAAATGCAAACTTTGAAAGTATAGGGAGTGCGGGTAAAATGGAGCAGGGGCAAAAAATGGACTTTCACAAAGTTGAGGTTGGATTTGTCATTTCATATGGAGTAGGGGCAGAAAATGTGATTTCGTAATGTTAGAGAGTCGTTTGTCATTTTGTTTCTCATGTTTCTATCACATTCACTTTTGCTAATATAGATGTAAAAATAACGCATTTTATTACTGGGTGTATTAACTTTCTTTCTCATAAATAGTTAACAAATACAAGTATACATGTAGTAATATACTTGAGGAACCGTCACTAATTTGAAAGGTAACGTGTCAAATTGTGCTAAGGCTATAAAATTTACATGTGAAACGTGAAATGACATTTCATAACGTTAAAGTGGTATGTCATGTATAAACAAAGCTAATTTATAAATAGAATACATTTGCATGTCTCCCCCACCGTCACCGCCATTCCCTCCTCATGCCCCCATCTCTCTGTTGACGTTTCTTGTTTATTCCTCCATGATCAAAACCAATTCAGCTTCTTGTTCTACCTCTTATATGCTAGTGAGCCCAAATGGCTCAATTCTTGATTCTGAAAGGTGGTACTTTGAGAGAGTTGTTTAGTTCTTTTAGTTGATTGTGAAGCATAGTCATTAAACAATAAAAATTAAGGGAAAGGGTAGGTTTGTTTATGATTGTTGAAGCATAGTCATGATCATAAATTGCACTTCAAACATGTTGGCAAACCACTAAGTTTTACTCCAACTATGGGCTTTGGTGACTTCAACACATTGGTTTACCAAATCCATTTGTTCTCCAAATCATTTGATTAAGACATAGTGTTATTTTACTTTATTCTTATTATGTGATACTTTGATATTTAATTAACAATCTATACATATAATAAACCAAAGCCATTTTAATGACATGTCATTCAAAGAGACATTCTCTTCCTTGAGTGTGCCATGTGTCATCCCATGTGGCATTGAGATATTTTAGGAAAAAAATAATTTAAAAACAAAATTAGATTTTTCACCCTCATGTTTCCTCCCATAATTTTTAAACGTTAATATCTTTAATATACGAGATTTTTTAAAGAAAAAAAATTACACCAAATTAACGAGCGTTTTATTATCTTTCCAACGAGTACCATAGTGCTATATAAAAAACGGAGAAATTTTTTTGTGAGGTTTTGTTCATACAGGAAAAAAACACAAAGTGTTTAGGTAAATCATTAATCATGTATAAACAAGTCACTAATTATGTTTAAATCAGTAAATATGAATTATTTTTCAACCAGAGCCGAATAGGTTAATAGAGTTATACATTGTTTTAAGTTAGGTATCAATATTAGTATGTTAGAGTTGTACATTTGTTTAGTCTTTAGGATATGTGTTAATATTAGAGTTACATTAAAGTTCTACATTTTTTTAGGTTAGGTGTTAGCATTAGAGTTGTACATTGTTAATTTGTTTTATGTTAGATATTAATATTAGAGTTATACATCAGTCTATTTCATATGTAAAATTGATGTATCATATTAAATTTCTCAACCCGGGACGCTCCCGGGGTATAATCTAGTTAATTATATTGTAAAACCCCTTTTCAAGTACACAACATAACACACAAGGACTCAAGGAGTATGATTTCATCTATATAATCAGGATTTAGTTGACTAAGCCCATCAATCGCATTACAAAATATAGTTCTTCCTTATTGGCATGGCCAACAAAGAGTAGCAACATTTACATTAAAGACCCATCAAATAAAACTATATATGCTATTTACTTCATAATAGATATTGAGGACTAAATATTTTTGGTTCACTCTATTTCTTCTTTTTTTTAATTATTTTTATTTAGAATAAAAAAAACAATACAAATTACATCAAGATAGCGGGAAGGTGGGCAACAAGCTGCACCGCCACCCCTTTTCTGAATGGCAAACCCTAACCGACTAAAAACGTAACCTTGTCCACCCGGAGCCGAGACACTACTATGAATAACTCGTTGGACCCTGGTCAGGAAACGGGTAGCCTCCGGTGCCAATGAGCCAAATGTATCAAAAGCTAGGGGTACGAAAACATGTTGGTTCTATTTCTATTTAACACATTTAACTACACGTTATAAATCAAATTACTTTTTATATTTAGATTTTTAATTAGTTTGTGAATGATATTTTTAATATAAATGGATATTTATCTACATAGCCATTTAAAAATCAAAGTGTGTCTTTAGTTGACAAGTCTTAACATTCATTCATGTCTGTCTCATGACCAACTATAATGAACCTTCTGAATTCTTTTTCTTACCTATCTCTTGGTGACCAATTAGGTTAATCACCACTAAGGTTGTTCCAATTGCACCGATAATGAACTCCTATGCTTCTTGCATTATAATGAAAAATGATATGATGACCTTTTAAAGCCGAAGTGAATATTTTGGTTTCTTATTTTCGAAAACCAGTCATGAACTATGAACACCAACCTTAAGACTTGGAGATATTCAAAGTAGTTGGTCATATTGTTTGAACTATGAAGTGTAGATTAAGTTGTTTCAATGATTGTCATATTCAAAAGTTTGCGTTCATTTTGACTACCCATGAAATATTGCCAAATTTGATTCCGCACCAAAATAAAACTTTTTAAGTCAAAACACTACCATTTGTAGTGGTAAAAAAGTTAGTCACAACTTCTCTTTCCCAATGCCAACAATGGGGTTTCTTAGACACTTGTTTATTTTAATTTATCTTTTATAATAATTATTTAGTTTCCTTTTTTTTGAACGATCAATAAATTTTATTCCACCCAAAGCAAGCGAGATACTAGAAATACACCAAACATACACCAAAAGAGAGGAAACAAAAACAATACATAAGATTACCAACCAACACTAGACAAACTAAATCTTCGCCAAACTGACCAATTAAGGGAAGGTTTCCTGGCTCTCGACTTCACCCCAAAAGAGACTTAGAGCTTTAATTATTTAGTTTCTAATATTGAAAAAATAACGTTAAATTTATCAAAATATCAAATGGTGAAATAAAAATGTTTCTTTTAATTAGGTATCTAAAATACTCCCTAATAGATTAAAAATAACAGGATTAAAATCAATAAACTTGTAAATAGGGGATTTGCATGACTATGATTTTCTTGTTTAAGTTTTTGTGTTAGTTTATTAATTTAAGGTATTGTAATCCGCTTATTATGTGTCCGATACCCGGTTTGTTGTATCAAACTACAAGTCCAACTAATTGTTAAGACGCGTGCCCCACCTTTATCGCTCATAGTTGATCTTAAAAAATTGTTAACCGCCCCTTAAAATCTACTTTTTTTTTTAACGGCAAATTTTTATTACACAATTATTTCACCTCACCTTGCATTTGCAAGAATTTGAACCCACAATCTTACATTTGTAAGGGGGACACCATAGTACTATACCACTAGACCAAGAGGTCATGGGTTTAAAATCTACTCTTAAAATCCACCTAATGACAACCCGACCCCCATGAAAAAGTCAACTACTTTGACATATTACCCAAATTGTCTATTTTCCTTACTTTGGGCCGAATAGTAAATCACTATGTCCTGGGTGATGGGGATACATATATCACGTTAACTTGCCAAATTTAATATATTCACAACTCAAAAAAAAAAAATGAAAAACACACACACACACACCTATGAATATCAATTATCAAGTATATGTGTACGTATATGAGTGAAAATTATACTACCAAAAAATTGGCTACTTTCAATAACCATGACGAATCTTAAACAATATTGGACTTGTATTTGAATGTATAGTTTGTGCAGATCACATATATACCAAATTGACAACTGGGTGTGAGGTATTGTTGATTTGTTGTCCGTAAGCTCTGATACTCTTACGGAGAAAGCGCTTTCACTTTAAAAAGAACAAACAAATGGCCAGATGCGTGCAAAAACAACAAAATGAATACCATATAAAAGGATGCAGTATAACACAAAAATCGCAATGTGGTTACTAGTGACTTAGCCCATGCGAGCCTTTCTTGAGTCCATTTGCTTGAAGGGTCTTAGACATGGTCCGCAACCGGTTTGTTATTTCAGTAAATGAGGGCCGGAGGGTGGGGTCTGTGGACCAGCACTGCTCCATCAGCTTCTTCCATTCAGGTTCACACCGGTCAGGTATAATAGGCCGAAGTGTATCCTTCACTATCCCTCCTGTGATCATTGCAAGAATTACTTTTTTTTTCGGAAAGTATCTAAAGTAAAAATGTAAAATTACCTATGATTGCCCCACAATGCATACTTGCATAAGGTTCTTCACCAGTTAGGATCTCCCACATAGTAATGCCAAAAGAGAACACATCAACCTGTCCATATAATTAAATTCAGCCATTAATTACTAACAATATTTAAGGAAAATAATGTTTGGAATGTTGAAATGACACGGTCTAACCTTTTCAGAAACTCGAGTGGTGCTACCATTCAATAATTCTGGTGCCATCCATGGTAGAGTTCCCCTGACGCCACCAGAAACTAGAGTGTTTCTTTTGATCCTTGACAGTCCAAAGTCACCAACCTACATACGGGTCGATTTGAGTTATAGTACTTCTAGAGCAAAATGTACCCGAAGTGAATCCAAAATGTATAAAACCTCATAAAACGTTTTATTAACATAAATGGAATGTTAGTGCAAGAATAAAGTTTTTGCAATCGTCTTTAACACGTTGGTTATGTATAAACTTCAATAAAGAAACATAATAAAGTGTTTGCGGGTCTGCCCAACCTGACCCGCACATATTGACCGGTCCTGTCACCCACCTCTAGTAATACCATGAGTATGCGTTTTAATTACCTTGCATACAGGACGTTGTGGATCGCGCATATTAACCAACAAGTTGTCACATTTTAGATCAAAATGAACAATATTTTTGGAATGCAGATATTCCATTCCAAAAGCTGCATCCATGGCTATTAAAAGCTTTCTACGTCGATCAAGTGACCTGTATATGAAATCAAAATTACCCAATTAAGACAAACGATCATAAGATTTTGTGAGGATTAAGTTAATAGTGAATTCAGACTCACCTATCCTTTTTTATTAAGACGTTTCTAAGTGATCCATTTGCCATAAATTCGGTAACAGTAGCTAAAGTTCCTCCAACTGCATCAGGTACAACTCCATAAAATGCTACCACATTTGGATGATGAAGATTTGAAAGAATGCGTGCTTCTCTCCAAAAATCATTAGTCTACAACAGGTAAAAGTCAACCAATAATGTTGATAGGTCAAATGGTCAATATAATAAAAAAGTACACCTAAAAAGGAAATGGGGTGAAAGTGTTGGAAGGTATCCACAGTGAATTTTTAATGCAAACAATCCTCAAAATTGTTTTGTAATATTAATGTAATAATAAATTATTGGTAATCAGGCTTAACACGTCAATTGTATATTTGAAGTTCAAATATTGAAAGAAAAAGTATTCAGTGTCAACCCAACCTAACGTGGCATGTTGCGACTTACAGTCTTTAGTCTTACACTAAAAATTTACCCATTTTGACCCATTACCTAACTCGCCAAATTTGAAAACTATGGCTAGGATGACCTACCAGGCGTTCTTCCTCAGATGATCTGCCAGAAAAGCAGCTTTTCTTGATTCTTTTGATAGCGACATCCGACCCACGCCATCTTCCATGATAAACAGTTCCATACGTACCAGAGCCCAACTCTCTTAGTTCTTCAAGTTCAGCATTTTTTATTATCTGCATATGATGTCCATTTAAACTAACAGCAAAATGATATGCATTAGAAAAGCCAATGAAAAATCATAGTTCTAGGTGAAAATTCATTTGATCAAATGAAGGTAGCAGAAACCAAATTTATATGATATGCAATAGTGGGGGATATTTTCCCTCAGTAGGTTACATTATTGGACCCATACCCATATCAGACAACAAATGAATGCTAAAATAACACGTCAAACTTCAGAAGTGAAAAAAATGAGGTTCAGCAACACAATGGAACCCTAACATATAATAAAATGCATGTGTGCAGGCATACATCACACTTATGTTTCAGCAATAACTAGTTGCTAATTATGCGACGATTAAGGATTTGAAGATGAACATGTATCCAACAGATGATGGAGAACAGTGACATACCTGTAGTCCATACATATCAGCTTCCATTTCAGCTATTAATGCATTATCGAACGGGCCATCTTTACAATCATGATCTGTTGCAGCATCCTGCATAAGATATGGAAATACCTCAACTACAAGTCAGCTGGCTATTGCTTCATTGAACTCATTTATTGTAAGTTTGTAAGTACTGAAGTACAAGGTTTTTTTTTTCATTTTTTATTTCTGTTTTTTTGCAGAAAAGGATACACTTATTTTAACTTAACTATAAAATGCTTGCCTCAAGATAGACCAATATTTTTTGGACCAAGTAATATGGATTGATTTCACATTATTAAGTAAACTGACTAGGATTGACAGCCAATTTCAATGTACAAGGATGGGATATTGTAGTATAGAACAATATTAAGGCATGTGTAAGTTTTGTGCCTTGCTCTGTGTAAGTCAAAGTCTCCAATTGTCACTATAGAACTCCCAATTGAGTGTTCGTTTATTATCATGAATCCTGCTTGTTAGTGTACATTGGTCTTCTCCTGCATATCAAAATGGTTTTTGTACATTAATATTAATATCTCATAGCAAAGTGCATACCTCAACATTGGAATCTGAGAAGGGGCTCTCTGCTTCTGTTACATTTGAGGGCTGAGCTTCAGTGCTAACTGCATCTAAGACATGTGAACCTGCAGAGTCGGTCACATGTCCCAAAAGATCAGCCAACTCTAGTTGATTATCTTTCTTATCCTTGATAGACGGGGCTTCCTTCTGCATATTACTATAATATCCTTCTTGTTTGGTGTAATTGAAGAAATCGTCATCCATCAGTGAAAATTCTTTCATCAAACCAGCACCTGTTGTTGGATTCTGCATCAAAGAACCAAAACATAATGGTGACTCTAGCCCGGAATTATCAGGACCTATTAGCATAGGCTTCTGGTAATTCATTACCTTCTGATGTGAACTTGGCAATTGAACAATATATTCATGAGATATGTTATCAGATAAGCCAGAAAGTAGACCAGTCAAACACTTTTCAGGATGTGACTTACTGTTCCCCTGCTCACCATTTACAATTCCGGTAATTACATACTGCTGATTCTCAGAATCTCTTTGGGTGCTTAGAGCAGGCTCAGCTGGAGAGTTCTCTAATTGACCATTTGAGAACTGATGCATCATGGCATCTGAAACAGGCTTGAGATTTGTTGCGGTTGAAACAGGGATTATGTGGTCCGGGACTTGTGGTTTATGCAGAACAGATATCTGAGCATAGTTTACCTTCGATGCTTTATTGATGTCACCATTGGTGGTTGCAGATAATGTAATGTTCGAAACAAAATCAGCTTGATAAAAACTTGGTATATTTTCCTTTGAAACTTGTTTCACTTTAACATTTTTCCTTAGGTCTTGTTTTGCTGTTTGCAGCTTCTCATCTATGCAATTTGCATCAGCATGTACTCTCTTCAATTGATCTGTCTGACTGTACAAAACAGGCTGTTTTGCGCTCGGCATCTCAATTACAACTTGCGGATGGACATTTTCATTTCGTTCAACAGACTTCTCTTGCAAGACAACAGATTCCAGCTGTCCTGAATTCTCAGGCGGTACAAAGCTCAGTGTAGAAGGTAAAGTGTTTCTATATTGAGAACCGAAACAAGAATTTCCTCCAAGTTCCTGAAGCTGAGACTCAGAAAATGTATGTGGCATGGTGGGATGAGTCCCATTATCATTAGATCCCAAAAGTACATCCATTGAATCAGCAGATTTCAACTGGTTAACTTCATCTGTCAAACACCATGAGTCATTGTTTCTTGTTAGACTGTGATCAACTATTCCATTGACCGTAACTACAAATTGAAAATCAGGATTCTGCTGCTGATTAGGGTTGGCTTCAATTGTACATGTAATTTCAGATTCACTTAAAGGAATCAAAAATAATCTGAGTCGCATGGACCCATCAAGATTTCCTAGCCCATTGTACTCCTCTATCATGTTCTGAAAGTCCTCATTAGAAGAAACTGATATAAGAGCATCAAGATCCTCTCCCGGAAGCTGGTACTTAATTGTGTAAGGCTGGTTGCAAAATTCACTAGTCCTCTTCACAAGTTCTTCCCATGATATATTTTTCTGTATTGAAACAATACGCGTCTCACCTCCCACATATCTCAGCTTTCCATCACCAGGTCGAGGCAAGATTTTACCACCAGAACTACATATAAACTTAATCTTCTCTCTTTGAGAATCATCCAAAACACCTGATCCTAAAGCAGCACTTGCCCTAGAAAGAGATCCTCTTTCAGCAGCACTATCTACCATATCAGAGCTACACACAGAATCCACTCTCTGCAGCCCAAGAATAACACTAAGCTCCTCGTAACCAATATAACAGTTTCCATTACTTTTCAACATCGTCCCATTGCTCAGAAACTTATCATGCTCGCTACGAACTTGACTTCCTTTACGACATTCCTGAAGAAACTCCATAGCAAACTCCTCACCTGTTCTTACAGATATGTTGTTCAACGAAATCTCACCCGCCAATGCCCCGTCTTTCAAAACAGAATGCGCTTCTTGCTTCATCCATTGACCAGATAAGCAAGGAACCTCAGTGGTCATCGCAGCAGCTGTATTCTAGTTACACTCACAGCTCCACCAGAATCATGAACTTACCTTAAAACTCCATTCTCTTCTCGCCAATCACGAAAACTGATACTAACTCTTCATCAACTAACCTAACTATTGAGCAAACTACCTGGACTACAACTACTTTTTATCCGAATTATCTCGTTCTACCTCTTCTACTGAAACTATAGCCACTCTGTACGGACAAAACAATGATAGCATAAGCAAACAACAAAACTTCGTGATCCTGCATGAAAATCAGATGATCAACCTTCAGCAATTCAGTTAGAATGTTTAGATCCTCTAATTTTGAGAACAAAAACACGTAAACATCTAATTCACAGTATCGAATTATCGCTCAAGCAACTACTTTTTATCCGAATTATCTAGTTCTACTGAAACTATGCCACTCTGTACGGACAAAACAATGATAGTATAATCAAACAACCAAAATTCGTAATCCACTGATCCTGCATGAAAACCGGACGATCAACCTTCAGCAATTCAGTTAGAATATTAGATCCTCTAATTATGAGAACAAAAACATGTAAATATCTAACTCACAGTATCAAATTATCGATGAAGCAATAACTAACTTGAGGTCTAAGATAAAATGAAGCACATGCATTACATAATTGATAGGTTAAGAAGAAGAATGCTAAGAGGAATAAGGAAAACCGATTTTCTGGATGGCCAGAATGAGATCGGCGCTAGGTTTTTATTCATCAACACATAATACTAAAGTTACACAAGACACCCCCATAAAAGAGAAAGAAGGCCATAATGGTCCTTGACACATGCAAAACAATAATAAACCAAAAACATATTAAACCAAAAACAATAAGTAGAAATAAACAAGGCTGGTTCTTATCAATACTCCTTCCTTAACCCACTTTTTGTCCTCAAGAAGTGAGCTCCGAAAAATCTGGAAAGCGTAGCTTCAGCTCGTCCAAAAATTCCCACGTTGCATCTTGAGTCGACTGCCCTTTCCATTGCACCAACACCTTCATAGCTGCCCTGTTACCCCGTTTAACAAGCTTATGGTCCAAAACGGCTTGCGGTTGAAGAGTGAACCGAGCTTCTGATGGGAGCGGAATGACTTTAGATGGTGGTCCACTCGCTTCCTTAAGCAACGACACATGGAAGACGGGGTGAATCTGGGATTCGCCAGGCAAGTCCAACCTATACGCGACATTTCCCACCTTCTCCACAATCAAAAAGGGACCGAAATACTTAGGAGTGAGCTTCGAATGCTTATGAACCCTTAGCGATTTCTGCATGTACGGTTGCAGTTTGAGATAAACCCATGTGCCTGTTTCAAAAACTCTTTCAGTCCGGTGTTTATCGGCCTGTTGCTTCATACGATTCTGAGCCTTAACTAATGATTGTCTCAAGACCTTCAAAGCCTCTTCCCGATCTTGCATCAACTCATCCACCTCTTTATCCATCGTGTCTTTGGGAATGTAAGGAATGTGTAATGGGGGTCGGTACCCGTAAAGGGCTTCAAACGGGGTCTTCCCCAAAGACGAGTGGAACGTCGTGTTATACCACCACTCCGCTAAAGACACCCATTTCACCCACGTGTGAGGTCTTTCCATCACCATACACCTCAAATAGCCTTCTAGACACCTATTAACGACCTCCGTTTGACCATCCGTCTGCGGGTGGTAAGCCGTAGACAACTTAGAAGACACACCCTGAAGCTTTAAAAATTCGGTCCAAAAAGAACTTAAGAATATGGGGTCGCGATCTGAAATGATTGAGTTAGGACACCCATGAAGCTTATAGATGTTATCGAGGAACACTTGAGCTACTTCCTTAGCCGAAAATGGGTGACCCAAGGTCATAAAGTGGGCGTATTTGGTGAGCCGATCTACTACCACGAATATTGTATCCTTTCCTTTCACCTTCGGTAACCCGCCTATGAAATCCATAGAAATGTCGGTGAAAATAGTGTCGGGTATAGGTAACGGTTGCAACAGCCCCGGTGAAGCCACATTCTCATGCTTAGCCCGCATACACACATCACAACTCCGCACCACCTGGCGCACCCCCTTCGAAATTCCCTTCCAAAAAAATAACCCTTTCACTCGTTGTATTGTTGCTCGAACCCCAGAGTGGCCTCCCATTGGCGAGCTGTGACAGATCCTGATGATTTCATCCCGTAGTTGCGCGTCGCCTCCTACAACCATTCTATTATCTTTGGTTAACCACTTACCATTCCATGCAAACCTTGGTAAGTTCACATCTGCTTTCACCTTTTGAATAATAGATTGAGCTTCAATATCATTGCTTTGACTATCCATTACCTTTTGCAACAATAATGGTTCAATTTGTGATATAGCAGTAGTAAAAAGTGTGGCCCCTTGGACTCTTGATAGTGCATCGGCTACAACATTCTCTCTACCTTTTTTGTATTCAATGCTATAATTATACCCCATGAGTTTCGCAAGCCATTTGTGTTGTAACGGGGTCGTCACCTTTTGTGTCAAAAGGTGTTTAAGGCTTTTTTGATCGGTACGAATCACAAACGGGCTGGTGATGAGGTAGTAGTGCCATTGTTTTACCGCTGTCATGATGGCGAGTAACTCCTTTTCATAAACTGATAGTGCATTCTGTTTCGGAGAGAGAGCTTTACTTAAGAAACACACCGGGTGACGATCTTGCATGAGAACCGCCCCTAGACCACCAGCCGAAGCATCAGTTTCAATTATAAATTGTTTAGTGGGGTCGGGCAAGGACAAAACCGGTGCTGAGGATAGCGCCCCCTTAAGCTGTTCGAACGCGTTTTGTGCGTCCTCCCCCCATTGGAAAGCATCCTTCTTCAACAAGTCGGTGAGTGGTTTAGCAATGATACCGAAGGACCGTATGAAGCGACGGTAATACCCAGCTAACCCCAAAAAACCCCGGAGTTGTTTAACTGTTTTCGGTACCGGCCATTGTTGAATCGCCTCAATTTTAGCCGGGTCCGTCTTCACTCCTTCCCCGGAAATAATATGGCCTAAATACTCCACCGCTCGTCCTCCAAATACACATTTAGACTCCTTAGCATACAACCTGTTCTCCTTCATCACGGAAAGGACCTGCCTCAAGTGTTCCATATGTTGGTCCTTACTCCGGCTATATATTAATATGTCATCGAAAAACACTAGAACCCCCTTTCGTAGCATTGGTCGAAAAATGTGATTCATTAGTGCTTGGAAAGTGGCAGGTGCGTTTGTAAGGCCAAACGGCATGACAAGGAATTCGTAATGGCCCTCATGGGTACGGAACGCCGTTTTATGGACGTCCTCGGGTGCCATTCGAACTTGGTGGTAACCGGAGCGTAAATCCAATTTTGAAAAAAATGTGGCTCCGCCTAGTTCATCTAATAGTTCTTCAATTAAAGGAATAGGAAACTTATTTTTTATTGTGGCCTCGTTCAACCGACGGTAATCCATACACATACGCCACTGCCCATCTTTTTTCTTAACCAACACAACCGGTGCCGCAAAGGAACTTCGACTATCACGTATGATTCCAGCATCCAGTAGTTCTCGAGTGGTCTTTTCTATCACATCCTTTTGTACGGGTGGGTATCTATATGGCCTTTGACTAACGGGTTCGGTTCCTTCCTTAAGAATAATCTGGTGGTCAAAGGACCTTGTTGGAGGCAGCCCCTTCGGCGTCTGAAACACCTCTGGAAACGACCGAATCACTTCCAACCACGGAAGGTCCTCCTGTTTCTGATTTGGGTCACACACTATTTTGGATTGGTAGGAGGGCGCGGGGCCCGGGCTTGCTAAATGGAGGCTGAACAATTGTATTGACCCATTTTTGGCATGCTTATGTACCAACCCATCCACCTTTTCCATCGAGCAGATTGTTACCTTATTATTTTGGAGCCCTTTCAATTCATAATGTTTACCATCCACTACAAATTGCATGGTCATTTTTTGAAAATTCCAAAGGATATCATGTAGTGGTAAGAGCCATTGCACACCTAATATCATGTCATAATTATCCAAGTCAATGAGTAATACTTCGGTCGTGAACCAGTGACCTTGCATGTTCCATTGGAAGTCAGAACATAATTGGGTAGAACTTAGTTTCTTCCCATCTGCTACACTAACATTAATGGGTGGAATGTCCCTTACCTTTAATTGCAACTTTTTAGCCAACTTGCAATCAATGAAATTATGGGTTGACCCCGAGTCAATAAGAATGTGAAGTTGGCGCGTACCCATCGATCCTTGAACCCGCATGGTCGAATAGGAAGGAATACCTGTTAACGCATGAATTGAAATCTGGTGCTCCTTCTCTTCACTTTCGAGAACCGTTTCTTCCACAACTGGTTCATCCTCGTCTTCCACCTCAATAATATAAACTTGATTCCTATTCCGAGCGCATTTATGCCCAGGCACGAATTTTTCCGTGCACCAAAAACACTCCCCTTTTGCTCGCTTTTGTTCCAACTCTCTACTCGTGAGGCGACGTGCACCCCCCGTTGGTTTAGTATCTCTAGCTGGTGTTCGGTTGGGTGTTGGTAAAAGTGGTAGTTTGGTAGCATTGGTGGGTGGTGTAATCTTTGAACTGGGGCTGCTCTTTGTGCTTCCCACAGCCCACTTCCCTTTGTCAAATTTTTCTTCTAAAGTCTCATTGTTTAGTGCTTGAGTCCTAGCCAACCCATATGCCTCATGCAAGGTGCGCGGTTTAAACATCCTAACCGGTCCCCGGATATCCGGTCTAAGAGCCTTGAGATAGAGACTAATAGCTTGAGTTTCAGTGAGGTTTACCTTGTTCAACAGAGAGTCGAATGCGGTATTGAGCTCATGGAGAGTACCAGTTTGGTTGAGGGAAGCCAATTCTTCTAGGGGATCTTCAAACATAGCATTAGAAAAACGAGCCGAGATAGATCTCACATAATCTTCCCATGGAACTTCAGAGACGGTAGCGCCACGTGTTTTCATGAACCCTCGGTGCCATTGGAGTGCCTCTCCTTCCAAATGAACGACAGCACACCTAAGTTTTACCTCGTCCGGGGTCTCGTCCATCGCGAAAAAGTGTTCGCAACGATAGATCCAACCCTCGACGTCGTCACCTGAGAACTTGGGAAAATCAACCTTCCCGATTCGCAAGGGTCGGGTACCCCTCGAGTCGGCATCGCTAGCCAAGAACGATGAACTGGAACTAAACCCACCTCCACTGGACTGACCCGATTTATCCCGTACTGCCTTTAAGATCTCTTCTTGTTGCTTGGAGGATTGTTCTTGTTGCTTCATTAGGGCTGATAGTGTTGCTTGGATCTCCGTAATCGCCTTATCGTGACTCTTGAGGGTGTTGTCGACATCTTGGTTGCGAGTATTCGTCATGGTAACGAGAGATTCCGATAGGAGATCGGAACGGCTCTGATACCCTTGATAGGTTAAGAAGAAGAATGCTAAGAGGAATAAGGAAAACCGATTTTCTGGATGGCCAGAATGAGATCGGCGCTAGGTTTTTATTCATCAACACATAATACTAAAGTTACACAAGACACCCCCATAAAAGAGAAAGAAGGCCATAATGGTCCTTGACACATGCAAAACAATAATAAACCAAAAACATATTAAACCAAAAACAATAAGTAGAAATAAACAAGGCTGGTTCTTATCAATAATCATCGATGATCTTAACGTTCCGTAACTTAAGGTGAAATTATAATATAAGGAGAAACAATCGGAACATAAATAAGCAATGGAATTATGGAAATTAGAAGATGACCTGTTGTTGTCTTGGTTGCAGGTAGAGATAGAGATGAAGTGAGGAAATAAGGAAGCGTGATTAGGAGGTATATGATATGGAGCGGGATATTATTATTAATATGGTGTAGTAGGGTTTGTAATTGAATAAAGAGGGTCAGAGGGTATTTGAATTGAATTTTGAAGGAATGACGGGGACAAGTGGACGCCATCAACGCTAAGCTGGATCTATGTTGTAAAACCCTTTTGACAGATGGGGCTGGTCGTCTATTACTGTACTGTCCACTTTTTGAATTCTCTTAATTTTACATTTTATTTTATAAAAGTGTATAATATTATTTTTCTAACTAATACAATAAAAAAAATTAATTTCATGTGATTCTACACCAAATCAATCTTTTTAAAAAATTCCAAACCCTCAAACAATAATGTGTTCTTCATCTCCTTCGTCTTCGTCGGGTTCTTCATCTACACACGAAGCGGTAAATTTTTTTATAAATGTCGTGGCGCAAGCGGCACAGATCATTGCCGAGGAAGAAGGAGAGAGTCGACTCGGTACCACGAACTAGACAAGCGGCTATTAATAGAGACCGAGAAGGTTAGTTTTATATTTTATATGTGTATTATATTTATTTATTTTAAGCTTGTAGATGTTTATTATATTTATATTTTTTAAGATTGTAGATGTTTATTGTGTTTATATTTTTTAAAATATGTGTAGGTGCCCATGATAGATTGGTAGCCGATTATTTTGCCGATGAACCCTTGTACTCGGCAGCCTTGTTTAGGCGTAGGTTCCGAATGAGTACGTAGGAGAATGTTCTTACGTATAGTCAATGACGTGTCAAAAGTTACGTTGTTGTATGTATGACGAAAACGCCCCGGCGGAGAATGATGTTCCGGTGGACTCACATCAACATGATTTAAATGAGTTCTCGTTAGTCGTTACATAACAAGTTCACGCATCAAAATCTTCAAGCAGACTTGGTTGAATATATTTGAAACAGCGGACAAGACTAGGTTATTTGAAATTTTTTATGTCGAGTAGTTTAAGTAATGTTTTTTTAAAGTAATTTTAACTTTTTAATATTAATATTAGAATATTAATTAATTAAATTTTAAAATTAGAATATTAATTAATTAAAAATATAAAAAAAGTGAGACCATCACTCCACACTCTTGGGCCATCATGGGGATGATGCTCTATTGCTCCTAGCCCTTACTGATGTGGCAGATAAGGTGGAGGACCATCATTCATGATGGGCATCCTCCACATCCACCGGCCTAAATAATACAATTTTATTGGTTTTTAAATAAACTATCCCACGATTTTTAAAGGTGTGACTTTTTCATATATAATGATTATGATTTTATAAAGAAAATACACCATTAAAACCACAATTTTATTCTCTTTACTTTGAGAATTGAGTATGAATTGTTATAAGTTTTTTTTTTTAAAAAAAAAGAATAATGAAAATAAATAATCCCAACTATTGACTGTTGGTCAATAACAGTCCCAACTACGAAAATTACCAATAGTGGTCCCAACTTTCGACATATTAGAATATAATGGACCCAAACTAATGGAGGTCTAACTCCGTTAGTATGGTGCTGACGTGGCATGTCATCAGTAATCATTAGGTTATGTTAAAAAGTTAAATGCTAAAAGTGGTACAAAGTTACAGTGTGTATAACATACACATTACTGCATATTAAAAGTGCGTGTATAAAAATGTCAATTGGTTGTGTTCCAAGCCTACCATTTGGATCTCAAAAATGCCAAATCGGCCGACTTGCTTTGGTTTAGATAGTTTGATCAGTCTTAACGTTTTATGAAAGCCACTAACTAGAAATCCATACTAATTATTCTGTTTTTTTACAAAATGAAGTTAGTTCTGTATATAATAAATAAACAAGTTACTAATAAGAGCTTTTTTATTATATAAATAATTAGGAAAATATTTTTAGATTTTCTTTTTATGCATTAGAAATTACAACTATAATCATCGTTGTTTGAAACGGTTTTGACACCTAATGTGCTTTGGTGTGTATAACACATGACAGGAATTAAACCGTTACAATGTTTCAAGTAATTAAATATTTTAGAACGTAATTTAAAACTTGAATGTCGGTGTAATTATTTTCAAAGTAATAATTACCAATATACATGGAAAAGCTTTTAAAATGATATCTTTAGATTATAAAACCATCCGTAGTGGAGCGTGAAGATGGGCGCCAAAATCAAATTCACGCCGGTATAACGAACGATGGGTACCATAAACGATGACTCCCACCATTTTACACTACCTGTCTCGACTTATACCACACACCCAAATGGTATTTGAAGTATAACAAAGGTGTTACACCTTATTATATATATAATAAAACATAAACATCTGTACAATATAATACGAATATGAGGTTGATTTTACAACAAAAATACTGCAACTAGAAGGTAAATTCACAAAAAATATATTGGATTATACCTTCTAAGTTACACCCATAATTTATGTCATAAAATCACCTAAAAGTCTAGAAAAAAAATAGACTGAATTACAAGTTTTGTCCTTTAGGTTTATACCAAATTGCAAAGAATGTCCTTTAACTTCAAAATTGATTGGTTTTGTACTTTATGTTTTAAAATCTTGCACGTTTTGTCCTTTCGACATAACTCTGTTATTTTTCTTCGTTAAGTTGGGTCATGTGCAAGGCACATGAGGGCATTTTAGTCCTTTCATGCCTTTTATTATAAATTTACATCAAAAATAAAAAAAATCCTGAAATACTCTATCTCTCTCTCTCTGGTAACCGCCCCCATCTATTACCACCCACCGCCCCGATCTGTTACCACCCTCCACTACCACTTGCCACCACAACCACCAACCCTAACCATCAAAATCCCAATCCCAACAACCTCTAAATAACCACTGTAAATATATATACAAATTCATATCAATGCTTCGTACTTGTCTTGAAGATTATACAGAGATTTTTCAAGGTTTCACGCTTCTCGAGGCCTTAGAAATGAATTCTCCTAAAAGGCAATAGAAATGAATGTGTTGACTTTAGAAGTATTAATTCTTGCATAATCTTCCTGATATGCAAGATAATCTGTCATTTTTTTCCCTCAAATAACAGTCTCTCCAGCCACAACCACTACCAACTTCCGCCGGCCACCACCACATTTCCTTTAATTGGAACCCACCATCTTCCATATATAAAACCCACCCGCCACACCCATCTAAACCCACCATATTTCTTGCCCTGTTTATACCCATCGCCACCACAACCCAGCACTTGTTAAGTTGCCAAATACCAACACCCGCTTTTTATTCTCTACAAACCCTAACCCAAATTTCAGTCTATAGATCTGAAAAAATGATGGTTTCTTGTGAGGGTTGAAAAAACACCTGATAATTTGAGACAAAGAAATTGGATTCTACTTATCATTTGGGTAATGTTTATCTTGCCAGATTATATTTTTAGTTTCTAGGGGCAATTTTGATGAAGAATTAAAGGTTTGAGTGATGAAATTGGATCCAACACTTTATAGACGTAACACCTATTGAAGATGTGGTTTTTAGGAGAGAGAAATATTAGGTGGCGGGTAGTGTTGCCGGAAAACAAGGTGTCGGTGGTGGTGGTCTTCGTTGTGGTGATGGTGGAAGAAGAAGGAAGATAGAGGATTTGGGTTTTGTTTCTTTCTTTTTTTTTTTAAATAATATGGGTTAAAAGACAGTTATACCCTCATGTGACTTGCACATGATCTGATTTAACGAAAGAAACTAACTAGGTTAGGGTCAAAGGACAAAACGTGCAAGATTTTGAAACATAAAGTACAAAACCAATCAATTTTGAAGTTAAAGGACACTCTTTGCAATTTGGTATAAACCTAAAGGACATAACTTGTAATTCAATCAAAAAAATATTGGCATGGGCGAATATTTATGTCGGGAAAAGGTATGCCCGATACCCGACATCTATTGGCATGGGCGAAAGATAGTTGGGGTGCACCGTCGTTTTTTGCTTCGTAGTGTAATTTTACGTGTTTTTGTTTAAAAAATTTATACGCATTGAATCCAGCCCCCACAGTTTTAGGGGTCCTGTGACTTTCGACCCTCCCAAAAAAAAAAAAAAAATCAAGCTTCACTACTTATTGGGTCAGCAAGGGACACAGTTTTACAACAAAGCATGGGTATGGAATTACTAATACCCAGTCCAAACCCGATTTATTGCCATCCCTATTCAAAATCATTAGGTTATGTTAAAAAGTTGAATGTTAAAAGTGGTAGTGTGTATAACATACACATAAGTGCATATTAAGAGTGCGTGTATAAAAATGTCAATTGGTTGTGTTCCAAGCCTACCATTTGGATCTCAAAAATGCCAAATCGGCCGACTTGCTTTGTTTTAGATAGTTTGATCAGTCTCAACGTTTTATGAAAGCCACTAACTAGAAATCCATACTAATTATTTATTTATTATTTTTTTTTTTTACAAAATGAAGTTAGTTCTGTATATAATAAATAAACAAGTTACTAATAAGAGTTTTTTTTATTATATAAATAATTGGGAAAATATTTTTAGATTTTGTTTTTATGCATTAGAAATTACAACTGTAATCATCATTGTTTGAAACGGTTTTGACACCTAATATGCTTTAGTGTGTATAGCACATGACGGGAATTAAACCGTTATACTGTTTCAAGTAATTAGATATTTTAAAACGTAATTTAAAACTTGAATGTTGGTGTAATTATTTTCAAAGTAATAATTACCAATATACATGGAAAAACTTTTAAAATGATATCTTTAGATGTTAATTATGAACTTATTAGGGAGGGGGTGTGAAACCTTAAACTACATTAGATTTCACTACTCACACATTGCCAACTCATTATCACACTAAACTGCCTCAAAACAACTTGATGTGTGGCAACACTATGGGTACCATAAACGATGAGTCCCACCATTTTACACTACCCGTCTCGACTTATACCACACACCCAAATGGTATTTGAAGTATAACAAAGGTGTTACACCTTATTATATATATAATAAAACATAAACATCTGTACAATATAATACGAATACGAGGTTGATTTTACAACAAAAATACTGCAACTAGAAGGTAAATTCACAAAAAATATATTGGATTATACCTTCTAAGTTACACCCATAATTTATGTCATAAAATCACCTAAAAGTCTAGAAAAAAAAATGCATCCATTGGACATGTTACTGAAAACCTGACATAAACCACAGTTGTAAAATCAACCATAGTTTTATGTATCCATAAGTTCATTACCAGATGAACCAACTCATTGTTTTTTGTTAGTTTCTTCGGTTTCCCAACTCTGCCAGTTTTCTGAGGATGTTCATCATGGCGGGAAGAAGTCGGGTGGTTAAAGAAAGAAACCCCTGAAGCTGGAGACACATTTCATTAAAAAAAAAAAAAAAAAAAAAAACAGTTAAGAGACATAGTAAACTTTAGTTTCCATTTGCTCATACAAGAGGAGATGTGTGGGGCAGCGAATGGGTCAAAGTGTCAAACGGGTGATTTTGAGTATGGGTCACACCAGATTGACACAAAATAGACTTCGTTTGTTATTTTAAATAATTAGTGTGTCAAATATGATAACCGTAAAAAAAGTTATTGTTTTTAGTAAAAGTATGTTTATCTTAATAAAATGGTTTATACGATACAAATACAATTTGAGCAACTTTTGACCCGTTTTTTTTTAAGCCAATATTTTTGTTCACTTGTCTGACCCACGGGTGTCGTGTTAGTAAATTGAAGCCTTGCACACGTATCCGTCTCTTCAATGGGACCCGCAATATGAAAATATAGATGAAGATGATTTTTAACACTCACCATGCCATTTTGGAATTCAGTAGCTATGCCTAGTTGAACCCATAAGGCTTTCATGAGCAGAAAACCGACGAAGATAAAGAGCACATACAAAGGATTCCTGAGAAAGAAACAAAGACATGACTTAACACTTTAGTAACAAGTAACTGAGAGTATGAAGGCGGAGACACGATTAAACCAAACGAACCTCAAAAGAGTCATGAATTCATCGAATCCAAGCACAAACAAGGCAAGAATAGCCCATGGAGGTGGTAGCCAACTGCTGTTTTGCCTGTTAGCTTTCTGAAAACGACATTTAAAATGGACGAGAAAAAACATGTAAGTTGAAATAGACCATAGAAAGAAAGAAATATAATCAATCTTGTCGTTCTATATACGCTATACAGTGCATCATATATCATCAAATATATGTAAATCCCTTATATTTATGTCTGCATTCAGAATTCAGCTCAATCCGTCACAAAAAAAAAAAAAAAAAAAAAAAAAAAAAAAAAAAAAAAAAAAACACACACACACACACACACCTTGTGGAATGCTAAGATGATGAAAATCGTACCTGAGCAGTAATAGCTTGAGTAACAGCATATTCTGTCTCTTTCTGAAACTGGTTCCACAAAGACTTGCATTGAACAGGAGTTATCAATGTCTTTGTGTCGGGAATCTGGGCGTAAACATATTAACCGACAACAATTTTAATGAAAGGGTCATTTAAATAGAGACAAACACAGTCTAATACATTAGTAATCCAAAAGATGAACAAAATTCATAATTTATATTCACATTATATAAGTTCCATGATACCTTTTCCCATTTGCTTGTGGCCAAAGGGTTTTGCGAATTGGAATTCTTATCTGGAACATTGGCGGGATCTGATAAAGTTTGGATTAGTATAGTCTCAATTTTATCTGCATAATCCTCCAAACGAATAGCAGCCAACACAGAGAGCAACTTCAAAGCCTGAAAGATGCGTATGCGTGATAAAATAAGAACACACATTATAAGGTTAAAATAAAAAGGACTAATTTTAAGAGGTTTATTTTAACCAGATGTTATATCTAATCAATAAATCTTACAGAAGTGCGAGCGGTTTTATTAATTGCGCGAATATCTTCCTTTCCAGTCCAGGTACGTGGCATTAAATCATTATCATGGTTGAAAATGGTTGTAAACCTGTTTGTTCAGTTTGTTTAGAGTATGAGAAAGTACACATGTAAGACCACTTGGATTAGAGGTGGCAAAATCGGCGGGTCTAGTGTGTAATGGGTCAAAACAGATAATTATCTAGTGTGGGTCAAAATTAGTCAGGTCGGGTTGGGCCAACCCACAAAAGCTTTTTGGTGCATATATCTTTTAAAATATGATGACTGCCGTGCTATATATGATTACAAAAACTGTGTTTTTACAAAACGATAAAGCAATATAGATGGCTTTTATACATTTTAATACCCATCAGATGACTTTCAACCCATTTGACTTGTTTTCATCCTAATTTAACTTAGGCCATTTAACCTGTAAAGAGATAGAACATGACCCAAATTGACCCATTTACATGTATACGGGTCAAGCTTACCACCTCTAGTTTGAATTGATGCAGTGATATTACGAGCATAATACCTTTCCTTCATGCTCTGTAGTACTTTACCAGCTTCTTCTTTAGCCTTCCCTTCAACCACATCTATTGCATAACCCTCCAATCTTGATAATAGATTTTGCTTCGCGTCTTCATCCATTTCAAAGCCAGCAAGTGCTTTAGAAAACTTAGAGAGAGCTGTTTTGGTCTCGTTTCGAAGAAGTTTCCTGATTGAAGGCCATGTATCAGCAGCAGCCCCTTCTAGAAGAGCTTCCACAGGTCCATGTAATGCCATCTTTAAGTTCGACTGCAGAATAATACGCAGGGTTGATTAGGGTGGCAAGATTAGCGAGGTGGGCGGGCGTGGTGTGTTTAATACACATCAAAATGGGGCGGGTCAGTAAACATTTTTGTCAATTTTTATAAATAACTGATATGTTGAGCATCACCATGAAGACGATAATATTAGGTGATTCTCAACTCGCCATCACACAACCTAAATCGACTCATTAGAAGTAAATGGTCAAATTTTACGGTTTTTACCTCTAGTGTTGGTATTGATCTTGTAAAAAGGCATCAAAGAAGGGAACAAATGTTACCTCGTATAGTGCGGTAAGATCAGACAGTTTAGCATTACGGACATCAGAAATGTGTGAATCAATATCCTGGGAAACTTTAGCCCTTATTTTGGATGTGTCCCATTCAGCTTGCTTGATAATGGCACCTTTAGATTCATATATATTAATCACACAATATGGTATAATAGTAAAAGTATAAAACAACTAACTATTGTTTGGAACACTAATTCTTCCCGCTTGTCCATTACATGATCATAATAAAGTGCATTAATACTAATCGCATTCAAAACTTGAAGAACGGAAGACGTACCTTTGCATTTTTCATCAAATGACTTCATTGCGGATATTGTGCAGTCACGAGAAGCTACTTGAAACCCTTGTCCTTTATTCAACGCGTCTTCAAATGATTTTATGAATTTTTCCAGTGTGTCAGACCTCATGTGTTGCAATGTTGAATGATAAGCCGGTTCAACAAGCTAAAGAAAAACAAGAAAACAATTGATGAGATAAATCAATGGAAAAAAAAAACAAAAAGTAGTTATAATCTATCCAAAATTAGTTAAGAGACATTACTTGCAACAATTTCTCTTTCAATTGTTTCCGCTTCGCATTCCTAACTCCTTCCTCAAAAAATGCAGCCTCATCATCATAACTGAAACGTGTTCCAGATTAAAATAAATTTAAAAAGAATATAGTTAAAAAAATACGGATTAAGGACGTAGATATGTGCATACCCTGTAAAGCAAGCGTCAAGCAGCAAACTAATCTTGTTCCCAAAATCAAGCACAAGATGAGACTGTGCAGCATCATCTAGGTCACACCAGTCCTATAACAAACAGTTAAGTTCAAACTTAGAATATCTAGACAAAGAATAATATTTAAAACTAATTAGATATGAAAAATACGAACCTTATTTCTAGCAAAGGCGGCATGTTTCTCACCAGCAATCTCTTCACATCGTACGGTAGCCACCATTACCTGCAATAATATTAACAAAAAATGAAACGTAACACCTTGGAAAATACATATAGTGATATCATACAGATAAAAGTTTGATAAGTATTATACTTTGTGAGCTGGCAGATCAAGATCTCTGTTTTCCTTGATAACTTTCCAAATCTGTTCAGCACTGAAACAAAATCCTGAAGCAGGAACAACTCCCTGTCTATCGCCCGCAAGCCCACCAGGCGCAATAGATTGTTGGAACCGCTTCCTGAGGTTGGCGACCTTTTATAAAAATTATTAGTTACAAATGCATGCTATAAATATTGAAATATAAAAGGTTTCATGTGTTAGTTTTGTCATTTTACAACATAACTTAGACCCCGGGTTTACCTGCTCTTTGAACTGTTCTTCCTTCTCTTCATAACTAGAAAGAGCGACGACGTCAATCTGGTTATCGGATTGGCAAGAAAAAATAATACATATCATTAATCTGTTATAGTAAATTGATCTCACAAGACAACATGAGTGACAACTTTAATATCTTACATTAAAAAATGCACTCAGTGGTGTTTCCTTGTGTGCTTCTGGCTTAGGAACAGAATCCCATATCTAAGGACAAATAATAATATTAAAAGTCATTTTTGAGACTTGCATTAGTAAATCATATTATAAATTTGTATGATGTAACAGAAAATTACCTTCTGGATATCTTCCCTTAAGACAGGCTCTAAGTTTTCCAAAGGTGTCTTTAAAGAAAAAGAAAAAAAAAAGTTCCAAATAATATCAGTTTCTCCTTCGTAGAAGACGATAAAATTTTATATAAGATATACCAGTAAATCTACTTACTCTTGTTTTATCGCGTATGACAAAAATCATAGTTGTTTTGCGTGGACTAAATAATCGTGTCATGACCTAAAAATGGGGAAACATAATTTAACATTTGGACAATTTACAGTTAATATAACAACAGTTAAAGAAGGATATATATATATCGTATACCTGGAATACGGTTTTTAGTAGAGGTTTGTTTGCGGCGTGCTCACGACCGATATCATGGCACCACCTAAATTATATGAATAAATCTACTTACACCTGTTTTATATGAAACTTTGTTTGCAGTAAACCATATAAAGTGTATAGCTTACTCTATCAGCAAACTTACATGTTGATAAGCACTATATCTGAAACTGCAAGAGCAAAAAGTGCACTTTGTTTCTCAAATGCAGTATCATCCTGAAAAAAGACACAACAGTAAAAGTCATATATTAATCTTTGATCAAACCATCACATGGTGATCAATAGAAGAGTCGAATAGCTATGGGTGGAGGCGTGTCATGTTTGTTTTTTGACCATAGAAAATATATAACTTTCTATCCTTATTTTAACCGACCTCACGAATAAGGCGACTTTAATTAACTAGGTTAAACAAGTCAACCCAAAACATGATTATTTTCGTGTAAGGTTTGCGTCGTCTACAATAATTTTTCAAGTACTACTACAACCAATATAATAAAAAAACAGTGGGCCCCACAAACCTTAGTTGTCAATGAAGTAAATTTAACAAGCATAATAACATTAAACCAATGAAAAGAAAAGTGTTGGTATGCAACCTCTCCTCTTTCTCTGCCATCAGTACCCTCGAGATCCATCACAACGGTGCAGGGTTCAATACCAGTGCATCTTGCCATCCAAATACCTTTGGTCGTCTGAGACCTGATACGAGTTTGGTGCAGTTAGATTCTCTACCTAAGTTAATTAAAAGTGAAATAATAATAATAATAAGTGCATGGAACAAATGCATGCCTTCCCTTGAATGCATCCATTTCCAGGAAGTTGGTATGGAACAAATGATTTAGAAGTGTGCTCTTCCCTGTTAAAAACAATAAGTGTCACTAAAAGTCATTGGTACCTTGATGCTTGATGCAAATTATGTCATCAAATCATCGTGCTAGACGTATAAATCTATTTGAAAATCATATACTAATCCGTCTTATGATGTTATTCTTATTTCTATATGCTGTTTTATGATGTTAATTCTGTTTCTATCTTACTCTTTGGTTATTAATAGCTTTTTAATTCTATATGTTTGCTTTGGAGTCAGGGACGCCCATGAAGCAGCCTCTCTATTCCCAAAGAACAGAGGTATGGTTTGCCTACATCCTACCTTCCCTGGACCCTATCAATAATACGTACCGCTACTTTGTGGGCCCATGATGGAAACAATTGCATAAGAAAGTCCACATTCGGAAAGTTTAACTTCCTTCATGAATTTCTCGAGTCCAGCTACATCCATAGTACCATCTCCATCTATGAGGTGTGTCGAGCAACAATCGGAAGGTTTGGCTGAAAATAACACATGTTAATCAATCATCATACTTCATTGCTTTCAACAAAAACATATATATTGCAATTAAACAATTTGATTAACCATTGCCAATAAAATTTGTGTAATGAAAACAATTAGCATTCCATAAATAAATAAATAAAATGAAATGCGGACAATTTGAGGCATCAAATGTGTTCGATCATCTACGTGGATGTCTGGATGAGACATTAATCATTGCATGCATGCTAAAATATATATAAAAAAACATAAAAAAGGAACATCAATACGGCATTTTTATGAAATGTTGGTCATTTATATTAATAATAATAATAATAATAATAATAATAATAATAATAATAATAATAATAATAATAATAAGAAGAAGAAGAAGAAGAAGAAGAGAGAGATCAGATGGCATTACCCATTGTAGAGTTATTAAATCAAATGATGATGGAAGGTTATGTCATTGAATGGGTATTCGATAGATCCTTAATACGGCAATGGGATCATTGTTGGACGGTGCATTGATGTCCTTCCTGATCATGAAAGGGAAAAGTTTATAAACATCTCAAAAAATATGGGTCATTTGGTTATAAAAGCATCATCTCATCTTATCTTAGTTAAATAATACCCAATTAAAATGGTAACAAGCTGCATTTCGTAATATGTTTTGTGTGGTTTTCTGCTTATAACTTTTATAATTGAATAATACGTGGTTGTATATACAGGAAGAATTGGAATTACATAATTATAATTTTGTCAGATTGAAACACAATAATACCAACTTGATAATTGGAATCTAACAAATCTAATTTCTCTTGGTTTTTATTTCACTGGACCAAAACTAGCTGAGTTTAACCTAGTTACTTTTTTGCCTACGTGGCATGCCACTTCCGTGCCAACCAGAACATTTTTACACGTCATATATCATATGTCATGCTACGTAAGTAGAAAAACTAACTAGGTTAAACCCAATTAGTTTTGGTCTAGTGAAATAAAACCAAGACAAGTTAGGCCTATTAGATTTCAATTTTAAGTTTGGATTATTGTCTTCCAACCCAACAAAGTCAGGATTATTTAATTTCAATTCTCGCCTTTCAAAAAAAATTTAATTTCAATTCTCCTCTGTTTTATTGCATGACAATCAATTTAACATGACTGTACAGGCACATGTAGCTTTAAACATTAAAATAAACCATCAGACCCAAATCGTGAACCCTGCCATACTAATCTCAATCAATCCATTATGCGCTAATGTTTATAAACCCTTGAAATCGAAACCGATTTATGTTGACGTTCATAAACCCCTTGTTAGAAACCATATTTGTCACATCTAAAACAATAACTATAAAATACACGTTTGGTAGCCTCTTCATAATTTCATTAAAAGGCTACATTTGAATTAGTCAATATTAAGTGTTTTTGGTCCACCAGAGTGGTTGCAAAAGTCGTTAATCGATGCCAACTCGTTTAACTGATGAGTTGCGAGTACTCAGTCATAGTCGGGTAGTACTCGGAGATACTTTTCGAATACTTTTCTTAGGAGGGAAGTACCCGGGGATTACTCATTGAGTAATCGACGCCTAGGCCGGAATTTTACAACCATGGGCAGAAAAAACCACCTCTGAACTAGAAAACAAACCTCTAACTCATTAAGTTTCAAAATGATGTAGGATGAAAATTTTACCCATTTGTGCATTCACATGTATTCATAACCCTTACATAGCCACTCACGCACAATCTCCTCGACACACCACCATTTCCTCCACCACCTGCTACCAACATATAGACGTACTTTTACTTGTTCATAATTCTTATCCGTTACTCCGTTAGAGCTCTTACTCATTCAACACTTGGGTAAATAACTAAGAGAGTGTTTGTGGTTGAGTTTTGAAATAGATTTTTACATTACCGTATTTTAAAACGCAAATAACAAGTTTTTAGTGTTTGGGAAAGGTTTTCAAAAATAGATTATTTGCGTTTAATAGGTTACCAAAACACAATAATCTAAAAGCAGCTAAAATCCTACTTCAACAAAACGCATAATCTGTTTCAAAAAGCAATCCCAAATATCCTCTAAACGTTGCCAAACCGGGTTTAAAGTTTGATTAATCTCTCATTATAAAAGCTTAACGAAAAAAAAAATGAAATAATACTCATTGGGTCGTTCTAATTAAACCCCCCAAACTTCTAATTAAACCCCCTAAGCCAGGCGCCTCGCTTAGGCCTAAGCGAGGCGTCTGGAATAATAGGTTTCAGGAATCTGAAGCTTTATGTCTAATCAGGCAGTCAGGCGCCTCGCTTAGGCCTAAGCGAGGCGTCTGACTGCCTGATTAGACATAAAGCTGTAGATTCCTCTGAAACCTATTACTCCAGACGCCTCGCTTAGGCCTAAGCGAGGCGCCTGAGAGTTTGATTAACCCTAATTAACCGTTAAGACTGAAACTCTCTCGAATTAATTACCTAGGCGCCTCGCTTAGGCCTAAGCGAGGCGCCTGGTCCCATCGGATTTTGGCTATAAATTCATTGGAAATTCATTCGATTTCATTATAAACTCGTTCGATTTCAATTCTTTGTCCACAATATATAGAAACATGTCGTATTACGACTTAATTTTCGGTGATTCTTACGACTGTAATTCATATAATGTCGAGGAGGGTACGTCATATAATGTCGGGCAGGGTCCGTCATATAATGTCGAGCAGGGTCCGTCATATAATGTCGGGCAGGGTACGTCATATAATGTCGGGCAGGGTAGGTCATATAACGTCGAGGAGGGTCAGTCTGGCATTCGTTACCGTGATAATGCGGTAGAACTGGACTTGAATACACAGTGGAAGGACCCATATGAATTTGAAGATGAGCCTAGTCAACCTGCCTACGGTTATACTTATGGCGCTAACGATGGTGATGACACATTTGAAGAACAAGACTGTACGCACTATGAAGACAGCGCTGTCGATGAGAAGCGGGTAGAAGATCAGGAGGAAGGACCTAACCCGATCAACCTTTGGTTCGAGACTGATCGGACATTTTCGACACGCGTTGAGTTGGTCGATTGGGTACATGATACGGGAATGGCAAATGGTGACGTTATAGTTATAAAAAGATCGAAGAAAAGAGGAGAAGAGTTCGTGAAGGTATATATTTCAGTCACTATTGTTTTCAAGATATTAACAAATGCGTATTTTATAAATTGTTATTTAAAAAGCAACAATAAACTTAGCTTATAAATTAATTACTAAAAACACGTGTTTTTTCGTTGGTCAAGGTTAATTCCCTACGGGTGCACCAGTGGTTTTCGGGTCACACACCTTTAGGATTACGTTTCTCCTTTACTACGAGTTTTGTTAATTTTTAATTAATAAACTTTATTATTATTATTATTATTGTATTTATTATTATTATTATTGTATTTATTATTATTATTGTATTTATTATTATTATTGTTACTAATATTATTATTATTATTATTATTAATATTATTAGGGCTATTATTATTATTATTATTTTTTAGTATTATTATTATTATTACTAATATTATTATTATTATTATTGTTATTACTAATATTATTATTATTATTATTATTGTATTTATTATTATTATTGTTACTAATATTATTATTATTATTATTGTTATTACTAATATTATTATTATTATTATTGTATTTATTATTATTATTGTTACTAATATTATTATTATTATTATTATTATTATTACTATTATTATTATTACGATTATTATTATTATTATTATTACGATTATTATTATTATTATTATTACTACGATTATTATTATTATTATTATTATTATTATTATTATTATTAATATTATTATTATTATTACGATTATTATTATTATTATTACGATTATTATTATTATTATTATTACGATTATTATTATTATTTTTATTATTATTATTATTATTATTCTATTTATTATTATTATTGTATTTATTATTATTATTATTATTATTACGATTATTATTATTATTATTATTACGATTATTATTATTACGATTATTATTATTATTATTATTATTATTATTATTATTATTATTATTACGATTATTATTATTATTATTATTATTATTATTATTATTACGATTATTATTATTATTATTATTATTAATATTATTATTATTATTACGATTATTATTATTATTATTATTATTACGATTATTATTATTATTATTATTACGATTATTATTATTATTTTTATTATTATTATTATTATTATTATTCTATTTATTATTATTATTGTATTTATTATTATTATTATTATTATTATTACGATTATTATTATTATTATTATTATTATTATTATTATTATTACGATTATTATTATTATTATTTATTTAAAAAAATTAAAAATAAACTTATTTTCTAATAAACTTATTTTTGTTAAGGTTGTATTTCAATGCACTCTTGGGGGGGAGCATAAGAGTGTGGCTTTGGTGAGGAAGACGGGTAGCAAAAAAATTGGCTGCCCGTTTGAGTTGACAGGGGTGTTTGAATCTCGGACACGGGTTTGGAGGTTAAAGGTGAAAAACCCGATGCACAACCACACTCCCTTTGAACACTTAGAGGGTCACCCATATGCCAGAAGGCTTTCTCTGGATGACAAACAACTGGTCGGGGAGATGACAGAGAATGATGTTCCCAAGCGTAGCATTTGGAGAATGATCGTTTCAAAGAACCCGGAGAAAAAGGCTACCCTGAAAGATATACACAATGCGGCTCAGATGATGAATGCTGGAAAGGCAGTCATTCCCAAAGGTGCAATGGAGCACCTCGAATACCTTCTGACAGAGAGAGAATTCACCTACTACACGCGTGCGGATGAAACCTCGAAGCGCCTCACGGATATTTTCTTCGTTCACAAACATTCACATACTATGTGGTGCGCATTCCCGCATGTGCTGATGATTGACGCCACCTACAATACAAACATGTACAATATGGCGTTTGTTCAGGTAGTGGGTATGGCGTCGACAAACCAGTCGTTTTCGATTGCCCATGCGTTTCTTTCTTCTGAGAAGATTGATAACTACACTTGGCTGTTGGAGAGGATAAGGTCTATGTTGGACAAATGTATGGAGCCGCGCGTGATTGTGACAGACAGGGACCTTGCGCTGATGAACGCGTGTGATGAGGTTTTCCCAAAGGCGTACAAGTATCTATGCCGGTTTCATATCTCGCAGAATATCAACAGGAACAGCAAGAAGGAGTTCACGGATAAGGAGTGGAAGGAATTTGTTCGAATGTTTTGGTGGCTGTGTGACTTTGCGACGGAAACCCTATACGAATACAATTTGGGGCAATTTCAGTCATATCTGGAAAAGATGGATCGGCTAGGTAAGTAGTTTTACATAATTACATACGTACTTGTTTACATACACACGCCTGACAAGTTTTGGTTATATTTTTCAGACGTTTTTACCTACACGAAGAATAACTGGTTGGACCGGTTCCGTAAAAAGTTTGTGTCAGCGTGGACTAACCAAACGCTGAACTTCCGCCAGACCACTACCAACAGAGTTGAGGGCATGCATGCCAAAATTAAAAGTTACCTTCCAAGCAATCGCAACTCGTTGTCAACAATTGTGAAGTCCGTTGATCAAATGGTGGATAAGCAATATAGAGACATTAAAAAAGGTTTTGAAGAAAGCCTAAGAAAAACCATGAACCACCACAAGAGACAGCCATTGCTTGAAAAGTTACTTCGGAAGGTTAGCAAACATGCTCTTCAGTTGATATACGAAGAGATCGACCGTCTGCAAACGTCCATGCGCCGTTACAATAACACTTGTGGATGCAAGCTTTATACTAGTTGTGCTTTGCCATGTGCCTGTCGTCTCGAGCAGTTACAAATTAACGGTAATTAGCACTAGTGTCCATATGATTTTACTACATAATTTATTACATGACTTAACTTTATAACATATGTTATTTTTTCAGGTCAGGAAATCCATTTGTTCTCGATAGACGTGTTCTGGAGGAAGCTTGACTTCAAACCTGCGAAGACTGGTTGCGAAGATATAAATGTAGATAAGGTGTGGGCAGATTTAAAGGAAACGATTGATACAAAACCAGTTTTTGCCCAATTAAACTACCTGGACAAATTTGCACAAATCGTCACAGGCAACTACTCCCCCAATAAACCGCCTGTTGTGCAAAAGAAAACCTGTGGTCGTCCAACCAAGAAGCAGCAAGAACACAAGAGAGAACAATCTGCAAGAAAGAGCTTGCATATGCCGGTTGAAGAAAGTGGGTCCGACGAGGAGTTTGAATTTCCCCGGCACAGCTCATTCGTACCATCACAGGAGGACCTCGTACGACCTTCCCAGTCCCAGCCATGCCCTCCTTACGAGCTTCACCGTCACAGCTCTTACATACCGTCATCGTTCCAGGGGGGCAGCATTTGGGATAAATTCAATTTCCCAAAACTTCAGCGGACAAAAAAGTCAGAGAGCTTAGTAAGGACATATGGGGATAGAATTCCATCTATGTTTCACCCATATATATCTAAAATAACGGATGTGAGACCTGATGGTCATTGCGGTTTTCGAGCGGTAGCTGTGGGGTTAGGGATAGGTAAAAATGAACATATGGCTGTCCGATCCCAAATGCTACTCGAGTTGCGCAGTAGCGAAGGCTTGTGGAGGTCAATATTTGATCCGGATAACGAAGGGCATTATCGTCGT